>CAJHZI010000492.1:615000-930000 GCA_905160935.1 Enchytraeus crypticus | reverse complement strand
ATTCCTATTAATTGGATGTATATTTTTATAATTCAAAAATGCAAACAAATTCTATATCGAATCTCTTGCAGGATATTCCCCGTTCTTTAGTTTCCGGATTTCTAGAATTTGTATACTCAAACGAGCAACAGCACATCATCTTAAAACCGTTTGGAAGCCGAATATCATGAAATAAATCTGAAATTACAGAAATTACTATTAATTGCTCATATGACAAAGGGGCTTTGTTTACCCTCACGATTAAATGGAGCATGCTGAAAATCAAGTCGCTCTTGTTACAAAACAGGTATCGCTGAAACAACAGTCATGCCATATCTACTTATTTTAAAGATCTTTGCTGAGAGTAAAATCTCGGACTTTCATTGAACTGGTTACACGGAAAATGTTATAAATTGCCTAACAGTTTAAACATGTGATAATAACAACAATAATAACAACACGATTATAGTGATTAACTGGGTTGATATCAACTTAATTGATCAAATCACAATAATCGTTTTGTTATTATTGTTACTGGTTGTTGATATTACTTGAATTGAAGTTGTTTCAAAGAAGAAGTTGCAGTGAAAAGGTTGTAGTTAGTAAAAAAACATGGCGGCTTTGTTTTGTTGATAAAAATGTTTGATTTATATGAAATAAACAATAAAAATGAATATATCTAATATTATCTAGCAGCGATTTTATACAAAACATACGATTTGAACTGCGACGGATATTTCAGGAGTTATTTCAAGTTGATGGCACTATTGTTGAATGATAGGTGTCAAAATTTCGTTATTATGAAATATAAAATAAATTGTTAGGGTGATTTTTCAAAGATCTTACAACGGTTTCCATGGCTAGATTGTTGATTTCTAAATACCTAGATTTTAATTTTTAATGTTTTGACTTTGTATTTTGTGTTATTTCGCCTATTGTTGTAATAAAACAAATGTGATTGATTAACTGTCATTTCTCGTGTTTTTTGAATAAATTTGTCTTGTGTATAAAATTTTACAATATTTTAATTAGTATTAATAGCTTTAACCAATCGCAAGTTTTATGGTCAAACTAGTAACTTCCCGCAGTTATTACCCCGTAATACTACTGTATAGTTAGTTGCTGTGCTTGGCTAAGTATATGTGACAATCTTTATGCCACCTTTTTGATCACTGCTACTAGATCTGTATCCAGGGAAAACATTATCTAAATGTTTCCGTTGCCGATAATCAAAGAAATGGCCGACTCCAAGTCCTAACGCAGTTGTTTTAAGAAACAACTGCGTTAGGACAACTGCATTAGTTGATGATTTTAAGTAATTTAATTTAATTTAAAAATTGAAGAATCTCTTTAAAAAGATAAGTTAAAGTTTATAGTTTAGTTTTATAAGTTGCTATAGACAGTCAAAGTAATTTATTAAACAAACTATTCCCTTTTAACGAAAGAACTACTATCTGTGAAATTATCTGCAGCTGTGTGAAGAAAGTCTGACTGGTAAGGCAATTAAGATTTTGTGAGTAGTTTCAATTAAAAATGCAGTTACACTAGTTCAAGAAGTTAGTAGAAATGGCAAAAATCAGCAGATATGACGGTTCAAGAAAGGTCGAACCTATTTTACAGGAATTGCAGAAATCATATAAGGGTAATTGTCATTCATAATGGTTTCGATAGCAGTGGCGTAGCGAGGGGGGGCAGGAGGGGGTATGTGCCCCCAAGATGTCAAGTAATAGTCCTATTAGGCCAAAAAATATAAGTGCATACATTTCACTAAGTTCTATTTCTCCTAAAGTGCCCCCCCTCCCCCAAGATTAAAGTGCCTCCCACAAGATTAAATCCTGGCTACGCCACTGTTCGATAGCAATGAATTGCCAAATTGATCTAAAAATACTATATTTGCAAATTTTTCATATTCATTTCTTCTCATCAGTCCTTCGTGGGATAAGTATTATTCTTGAATCGTATTAAAGAATTTTATGTTTAACGTACTCTGCATGCTAAGGCTGGCAAAGTCATGATGATGTTGATAAGTGGTGATAATGATCATCATAATCGTAGTAACAGTAATTAATAGTACTTAATGTACTTTGTAACAGTAATTAATAGTACTTAATGTACTTTGTAACAGTAATTAATAGTACTTAATGTACTTTGTAACAGTAATTAATAGTACTTAATGTACTTTGTAACAGTAATTAATAGTACTTAATGTACTTTGTAACAGTAATTAATAGTACTTAATGTACTTTGTAACAGTAATTAATAGTACTTAATGTACTTTGTAACAGTAATTAATAGTACTTAATGTACTTTGTAACAGTAATTAATAGTACTTAATGTACTTTGTAACAGTAATTAATAGTACTTAATGTACTTTGTAACAGTAGTACTTAATAGTACTTAATGTACTTTGTAACAGTAATTAATAGTACTTAATGTACTTTGTAACAGTAATTAATAGTACTTAATGTACTTTGTAACAGTAATTAATAGTACTTAATGTACTTTGTAACAGTAATTAATAGTACTTAATGTACTTTGTAACAGTAATTAATAGTACTTAATGTACTTTGTAACAGTAATTAATAGTACTTAATGTACTTTGTAACAGTAATTAATAGTACTTAATGTACTTTGTAACAGTAATTAATAGTACTTAATGTACCTATTAACAGTAATTAATAGTACCTAATGTACTTATTAACAGTAATTAATAGTACCTAATGTACTTATTAACAGTAATTAATAGTACTTAATGTATCTAGTAACAGTAATTAGTATTTAGCAATAATCTGGCAGGAAAAGAGCTACATGACATTTAGCACTAATTAGCAATTTAAGTGATAACAATAAGTATAAAATATCTAGTTGTCATTAGTGAATGAAGGTGTTACATATGAACTTTGTGAGGTGTAAGTGAATTGCGTGTAATTGTATTATGAATTTATATAAATTATATGGTTATTTTAGGTTACTATAAATTTATTTTAGATGATTTAATTACTATGATGTTAATTAGATACGTTATGCAGCAGTTCTACTTATAACATATCAGAGAATTAATGGATTACTTCAGGCGGAAACTTCATGTATAATCATTTAAATGGCAATATTCTAGAATAATGCAGCAGCAGCCGCAGAAAAATGAGGGAGTAAGTGGTAATGGAAGAGATACCAAGTCAGCCTCGAAACGGAAGAAAGTTAAAAGTGGTCCAACATGGGCTGAAGCTGCCAAAATGGTAAGAAATGTTTTTAGATTATATATATATGTATATATATGTATGTATATATATATATATATATATATATATATATATATATATATATATATATATATATATACAGTATATATATATTATATTTAGACCACATTAGATTGATAGATATATATTTTTCATTCTGATGACTATAATTGAACAAAATGTGCTTGTGCTTAGCTGGATATAAGTGCTTGCACCAATTTACTTTGAAATGATATACAGCATCATATGCTTGCGCTTAGCGGCACATAAGTGCGTGAATCAATGCATTAAGAATGTTGTTTTGTTTGACTGCATACAAGTGCTTGCGTTAATGACTGCGTGTTTATGCAGGTAATGGATAAGTACCCGCAGACTCCTATGACTCCTAAAGAGATCTGGCAGTGCATCGAGAAGAACAATCTCAAGGAAATTACGTAAGTGTTAACTTTCTCGTAGATATTAATGGCAAAGTCCAACACCATTATAGACTAATCCTGTAGTAATGCAATTGGTTAGATATAGTTAATTTTTAAAATAAAAATGCAACATTAATTAGAGAAATAATTAGTATTATTTAGCAATTAGCAATTAGCTTTTACTGGAAGGAAATGTTAAGCTTGGTTTTGCTTGTCTACAAACTCTGTTTATAAGTTAAATCAGCTTTATACTTTAATAAGTACTAATACTAATCGCATATTGTATTGTATTGAGTTGTGTTGTTTTGTATTATATTTTATTGTATTGTATTTTATTGTATTGTATTTTGTTTGTATTGTATTTTATTGTATTGTATTTTATTGTATTGTATTGTATTATACAGCGGTGGAGGACCTCCGCAGTCCTGCCTTAGTGCTATGCTACACTCTAACTCTCGGGGACCTGATTCTATGTTCTATAAGGTTGCTGGCAAGATTGGTGTGTATGGACTCACGGTTTGTACCACACCTCTAACACTAGATAGTTACACAGCACTTAGTAAGATATTTTTATGATAATTTAGTCTTATTAAGAAGTTGCTGATTGGAGGATCTGTGCACCGTTCAGAATAGTTCTGTCCATTTGATAAATCTCTGCTTTTAATCTATCCTGAACTGTCTGTTTAAAATTTATCCGTAAACTATAAAAATTAATTAATGACTAGAAGTATAGCTAGCAGAACTTTTCAAAGAAATTTTGTCAATGCATTAACATGCATTCAATTGAAATTGAATAATAAATTTAAATAATAATTATGTTATAAATGATTCATTTATTTAAATATTTTATTTTATTTTTAGCGTGCACTAGAGATATGTATGTACTCTATTCCCAAGGCTTTATGCAATAGCTTCTCGACACATGAACTTTATGTCAGCATTTCGCTTTTTTCAATTGCAATATATTAACTATTTTCAATATTTTGACGGGATGTGGGCAGTGTGAAATGTATAAAGGGAAATAATGGGAAAGTATTAACAGAAGATGGAGAGATTGTTGAACGTTGCGGAGAGTATTTTTGTAATTTGTTAAATGAGGGGGTTAGTGAAGGCCTTGAAGATGATGTAGGTAGCAAAGGATTTGATGATTTGGAAGTACAGAATGTTACAGTTGAAGAGGTTGAGAGGGCATTAAGGAAAATGCATAAGGGTAAAGCTGTGGGGTTGGATGGAATTCCTGTGGAAGTGTGGAAGATTGTAGGTTTGGGAGCGGTGGAGTGGTTGAGGTGCTTGTTTGACAAGATGTTATGGGGGGACAGGATGCCAGAAGAGTGGAGGTTGAGTTGTTTAGTGCCGGTCTTTAGGGGTAAAGGGGACATCCAGGAATGTAAGAATTATAGAGGTATTAAGCTGTTAAGCCATACAATGAAGCTATTGGAGAGAATAGTGGAGAGTAGGTTGAGAGGTTCAACAAACATTAAGGGCAACCAGTTTGGGTTTATACCTGGAAGGTCGACAACAGAGCTGATCCTTATGTTGAAGCAATTGATGGAGAAGAAAGGAGTGAGAGGAAGAAGATGCAGATGGTATTTGTGGATCTCGAAAAGGCCTATGATAGGGTTCCGAGAGAACTGGTGTGGGAAGTTTTGAAGAAGAGGAAAGTGAACAGGAGGTATGTTGAGTTAATCAAAGATATGTACAGCAGGATGGAGACTAGTGTGAGAGTGGAGAGTGGACAATCTGAGAGTTCTGATGTGAAGATTGGGGTACATCAAGGATCAGCCCTAAGCCCATATTCGTTTATATTGATTTTGGATGAGTTGCTTAAGGGAGTTATTAAGGAGGCCCCATGGTGCATGCTATTTGCAGATGATCTGGTGATAGTAGGAGACACTGTGGAGAAAGTAAGTGAGATGTTGGAAAACGCGAGAGAAGCACTGGAAAGTAAAGGACTGAGGGTGAATAAGGAAAAAATGAAGAATTTAGAGAGTAGACGGAAGGGTTAGATGATAAACAGAGATAGAGCAATGAGTCAGGGTGTGGAGCTAAAGAAGGTAACAGATTTTAAGTATTTGGAATCTGTAATAGAGGATAATAGGGAGTTGGAAAAGGAGGTTACTAGCAGGATTCAGGCTGGATGGGCAAAGTGGAGGGCTGCTTGTGGAGTGTTGTGTGATAGGAGAATCCCACTAAGACTGAAAGGCAAATTTTATAGTTCTATGGTAAGGCCAGTAATGATGTATGGTTCGGAATGTTGGGCACTAAAAAGGGAACATTTGCAGAGTTTGCATGTGGCAGAAATGAGAATGTTGCGTCTAATGTGTGGAAGAACTAGGAAGGACAGAATGGAAAATGAATATGTGAGGATGAATTTGAATGTTGAGGGGATCGGGGATAGGTTGGCTCAGTCGAGATTGAGATGGTATGGGCATATTGTGAGAAAGGCAGATGAGGATGTAGTAAAGAGAGTTTGGAGGGAAGAACTGAATGTTAGGCTAGAGAAGGTAGACCACAATTGACTTGGGATGCGGTAATTAAGAAGGACATGAAAAATAGGGGATTGACTGATGATACGATGTGGGATAGGGAGGACTGGAGAAAGTCTATTCGCATCCTGACCCTGGTTAAACTGGGATTTAAGGGAAGATGATGATGAATATTTTAACTCAGTAGCGGATTACCAGAGTAACACTGGAATACTTGCTGTAAAGACATTCCCTATCTCTCTTTGTGCCCTGCTTGCTGGCATGTACATGGTATAATAATAATTATTATGACCTCAGATAATATCTATAGCGATGGCATGTCCGGTGTCTGGTCTTCGAGACCACTTTACAGGTTCCTGGCAGGTTCCTATTAACCCTTTCCATGGTTATTCATATCTTTACTATTGATAGCGCCAATCGGCAGCAAGCTTCGATACAAGATTAACCTTCCATGGGTTCAAGGGGATATCCATCATTACTTGGCCGACCTGGGCTTTGAACCCAGGCCACTTGTATCCGAGGCAAACACTCTAACTGTTACGCCATAACCCTTCCCCATATAACTTCTCCATTTATATAAGCATATAACGCCTCCATGACAACATTATTCATGTGTAATATTTGACAGAGTGATCTACCAGAGGGCGCAGTATTACTTGAGACCTACGAGGAAGATGATGAAGACCTTAAATCCTCTTTGGAACCCGACGTCAAGCAGTGTGTGTCCACTGAAGGGACTGCAGATGCCGCCCTGGAGTCTGGTAGCCCGGTGGATAGAGGAGTGGCTGGGGAAGGGGTTAAAGGAGGAGAGGGAGGTAAGGCAGGCAGTAGGTGTAGACTGGGATCTACGTCAGGTCAGAGTGGAAGTGCTGTTCACAAACCAACATATTTAGAACGGCGGAAAGAAAAGGGTTTGTTGCTGTGGCGTACTTACAAATTTGTAAATTTAAATAAAATAACACGCGTTGTAGTGAAAGGATCAACCATGTTGATAGGTTATCATTCACTTTAATGCCACATGCTTAAACCGTTAGGAAATTTAGTCCATTTAATTGTTAAATCATAGATTTTGTTGAGAGTGTGTGCTTTCTGTGATGGTAATCTTTTATTTGTTTCTGAATTTTACAAAATTTAACATGCGATTAATTTAACAATTTAATAAATTAATATAATAATATTTACATAATAAGAACCTAATATAATTAACATAATTTATGTTCGATGATGTCAACTAGTGTTAAATTAGATAATTGTGCCGTTAGTTTTGAAGTGTATAGGGAATTGTATTTATAATAGTTTGGACGCTAACTGCATGTAAAAGCAGAAATTTGATAAGGAAGCAAGTCATCATCAGTATATGTTTATTCCATCATGATATCATTAAGCTGTTTCTTGGTTAAAGTTTTAATGACAAATGTTGCAACAGTTTTCTACTGCCTTGTAGTGCTCAGTGTACTGTGTCAATCAAAAAACTATCAGCCTTGCATTTCTTGAGTAAATTTTTGTGCTTTCTCATCAGATTGCATTAAATCATTTCTGTCTTTATTACGTGGACATTTCTCAAATACCAACAATAAATTCTTATTCTTGTTATTACATTTGATTGGTATTGATGTTTGAGCAAGTAAATTGGGTAATAAATGTTAACTTGGTTTTAGCAATCACTAATGGGAGCAATGCATTCATAATAAATAAAGCACACAGTATAGTGAAATGATCAACTACGTTGGTATCTATCACTTTTAATATCACATGTTTAAACCGTTAGGCAATTTAGTCCATTTACCATGTAACCAGTCCAGTGAATGTCCAAGATTTTACTTTCAGATCAGCGCGGCTGGGATTCGAACCCACGAGGACTCAGTTCACCTCCAGATCATGATCTGTCATTTAAAATTTAATGACGTTATCGACATCTCTTACCATTGCGCTATTGAGACTTTCAAATAATAAATTTTGAGACATTCGTAATAGTCCAACTTCTCATTGAGGTCTGATATTAATATTTATTTATTCTTCTGTTGACGTCTGATTTCTAAACCAATGCAACACATTTAGAGTGGCAATCTTCACTATGTCCATCAATCAACTAAGAAAATAAATCTGAAAGTCAGAAATTGATTTAATTTAATCCCTTTAGTTGAGTTCATATATCCTATGTTTCAGTTGTCTACGTTAAGCTGCCCGACTCGTTTAAGTTCAACCCACCCTCCCCAACGCTCTCTGCAACCACCAACACGGACAGAAAGGATTCGGTCGCTGCTGATGGGCATCCGAAATCTCCACTTGATGTTGTCATGGATGCTGAGGCTTCTGCGATAATATCTGAAGATAAAGCTGAGACAGGCAGCACGCCGGATGAACCTGTAGCGACGGAGACGACGTTGAAGGAAGTGAGGAAGAGGAGGAGGGGTGAACAGCAGCTCCACCCCTACAAGCGACGCAAGAGAAGAAAGAACGGCTCGGTGGTGCAGCACGCGTCAGGTAGCTTTGAGTTGATTTAATTCTGTATGCTAACTCATGCTAGTGCTTAGACCTCCACTGTGCTGTAAATGATCGCTGCCTTGAAGTAAATAAAATAATAGTGGCTCATTATAGGTAATGATTTTAGCTTATTTGTCTGGAGAGGCTTATGTATTTCTGGAAAGGCATATATATTACGTACACCTTAACTCTTGGTTCCTGTGTGGTGTACAGGACACTGAAGAAGAAGCTAACCTACCTGTGTCGTAGGAGGTGACTAAGCAAGAACTGAGGAAGGTAATGAGAAACTATAGCCTTTTACGAATGGATTAACTTTTGGCTCTATGGAATGCTCATTGTGGAGCGTGAAGGCTGAGGATGAATATGTATCTTGGCCATGCCACTGGAACAGAGCACTAGAGTTGGATAGAACTCTGGTTCATAATGACAATCACTAGTAATACTTACTGTCATTAGATTGCAGTTGAACGTATTAGTATATTTGAGTTGCGTGTATGTTAGCTTATACTAATTAATTCATAATATTTGAATGGCATGCTAAATGATTGAATGCTAAAGTTGTAATAGTTTTGATATTTATTTTCACTTATTTCTTTCTTAACATACTGATTGAATACTCGAATTAGGTTAAAGGATAGAATAATTCATCAACCTTTTAATAAGATTCTTATGCTATGTTGTATAATGTTCAATTCTATTTTCATCATAGATACTGAAGAATCTAACAGTTGCTCAATAGCTTCCTCAGCAAGCAGCAGCAAAGCAGCTACGACTGCTGAACCTGCTGTGACCAATGGCAGTGCAGCGGCAAGCAGCTGTGCAACGCCTGCTGCAGGTCAGCAAAAGTCATCTAGTACGCAACAAAGGTCATCGGGTACAGAGCAACAGAGGTCATCAAGTGCACAGAAGTCAGCAAGTGCTCAGCGTAGGTCTGCACAGAGATCTGTAAAGGGTCCTGCAGGTTCAACTCCCACAAGTGCTAGGCTAAAGGTTTGCATGCTGCAGATTTAAACCTTAATTACTAAATATTATTATTATTATTATTATTATTACTATTGTTATTTGCTATTGTCTAATTTATTATCACTAAATTTGTTGAAACAAATAATGCAGATATAAACCTTTATTATTATTATTATTATTGCTATATCCTAATTTGTTGTTACTAAATTTTTGAAAGCAGTTTACGTCAAATTAGAATTTGAATAATTGTCTGCTAAATTTGGAGACCTTTGTGCAACCGATAGTTTAATAAGTGACTACTGAGAGTAAATATGTAAAATTTAACAAAGTTTTGTTGCTGACTTGCGAAATATTACTACATGCAGTTAGTTTTAGTTAATTTTGAATTTGGCTGCTCAGTTTTAGATAGTAGTTTTATAGGTGTGTAATTTGCCACAAACACTTGCCCGTGTTGTGTCCGGGCTACTGAAGAATGGACCAACTGTAAACTGCATAAGAGGTGACTGAACAAAACCTGAGGAAGGCAATATTTGGTAACCACCTCAGAAGTACCAAGATGTAGGTTACATATTCCCAAGCTATAAGCAACTTTAAGATGTGAGTATGCCCAACAAGGAATTAATTATGACGGGATTAATTCATTAATCAATGAAGTGCTCCCTATCTAGTGTGAAAGCTGCATGTGACTAGAGATATACACCTTAGACCTGCCACCTGGCAGAATACTAGGTAGCGGGAGATAATAGCATCGCTGTAGTTGTTGTTGTTTGTTTCAGTCACGTCGTGGTAGCAACCAGTACACGAAGCAGAACCCTGCCTGTGGAGGTGGGAGTGGCTTAGGATCAGGGGGCGTGAGCTTGGGGGCAAGTGGGGGGAGTCAGGGTAACTCTGGAGGCGGGGCGTGTGCTGTGGATCTAAGTACCCCCAGCTCTATACTGGTCAACACTAATCTCAAGGTGTGTACTGCATGAGTCTCTACTTTGTCTCATTCAATGGAGTCGATAGAACTCCTGCAAGATTAATTGCTGACTAGATTTTGTAATTGATTAATGGATGATTGATTGCTTGATAGTAATCTATTCCTTTTATTTCCATAATCAATCTGACAAACCGCAGACTGTAAGATAGTTAATTTGATAGCTTGCTTTGATTACCAATGATTTGATTAATCAATGAAGTGCTCCCTATCTAATGTGAAAGCTGCATGTAAATTGATTTTTTTTTGGGTGCTAAACCATAGTAACAGCTTGATTTTATGGTTAATGATTAATTGATGATTGATTTTGCAATTATTTAGTATAGTAATGTGTAGGAAGAGTAATTAATGTTTTTATTATTGTTTTAATTAGTTTGGTAACTTTTTGTTTGACAATTATTGCCATTAATGTTTGCAATTAATGAATGATAGTTTTCCTTGATGATGTTTTTGGGGTGCTAAGCAATATAAATTCAGATAAATATACTGTAATGGAGTGCTGCGTGTAGACAAGTTAAATCAATATTCGAAAAGGCATTTAGGTTTCTTTGTTTGAGACTGTACGTTATGATTTCAACCGTGAGTAGTTGAATGAATGTCAGATGTTCAATGTTCTTGTTTCTCTCTGCAACCCTTAACTAGCGTAAATAGTGACGAGTGAGTTGATTTTTCTATGCAAATTTGAAATGGATATATTTATATATCAGAGAGTGTATTGTACAGCAGTCTAATTTTGTTTATTGATCAGATCTTTTAAACCAGATGGTAATGTGTATTAAGACCTTTCTGATTTAAGACCTTTCGTTTGATTGGTTGCTTGAATACAGGCAATGATATGTTTAAGACTTTATCTTACATGCATGCTATTGCCATTACTACATCAGTGCCAGCTGATTTACTGATAGTTAAATTTACTAATGGACTGATTGCTTAATTGATTGATCAATTGATTGATTGATTCATTTATTCATTGTTTGATTGAATGACTGAGTAATTGATTGCTTGAAGTAGTGATTGATTGATTGCTTAATTGATTGATCAGTTGATTAATTGATTGATTTACTGATTGATTGATTTATTGCAGGCACTGATATGTATGAAGACGTTTCAGTTATTACCACCAGACAAGCAACTTCTGCTGCTCCAGTGCTTACCTGCCTGTGATAGGATCCCTGAGCCTTCGACGTCCCCGACAAATGAATCATCTTCCAAGTCATCTTCCGTCAGGTGAGCAGCCGTGGGCGTTAAACTAGATTAGATATTTATTCAACAGCTGATAATATAAATGTTTAATATTTCTATTCCACAACTGATATTATAAATATTTAATAATTCTATTCAACGACTGATATTAGAAATAGTCAATAATTCGACACAGTAATTCAGTCCTTCAAAACAGATTGTAGTTTTAATGAAAAGCATTTGATAATACAGAAACATTTAATGATGAGCTTTATTTTTATTGGCTTGAACACTCGAGGGATATAGATTATAGCCTTTAAACTATGAGGGTTATAACTAGGAGGCTTTCAACCGTCTCTTTCGAGGGAGGAAACTGACGTTAACATTAGCTTTTGTTTTTATTAGGGTTATAACCAGTTGGCCTTATACCATGAGGCTTATAACAGGGATGATATAAACTATAAGGGATATGACGAGGAGGCCTTGAATCTTAAGATATATAGCCAAGAGACTTTGAACCATGAGGTTTATAACCAACAAGCTTGAACTATGAGGTTTATATTCCCTGATATTGATGTTCGTTACTTCTGAGAACACTGCGCTGATATCACAGTCGGAGGGTAAGGCCTATTTGACTCGGTGTTAATTGATTAAATATTGGGGCCTATTTGACTCAGTGTTAATTGATTGAATATTGAGGTCTATTTGACTCAGCATTAATTGATTGAGTATCGAGGCCTATTTGACTCAGCGTTAATTGATTGACTATTGACAGGATAAATGGAACAGCACTGAGCAATGAGTTTCTGACGAAGGCGTGCACAGAATGGAGAGATAGGCTGTCTCAAGGTAGAGGATTCTTCTCATATTGCTGTTTAGAACTCAAGGTTTTGTACCAGATATCAAAACTGTTACGCTGCTATCAAAAACCTGCCTTACATATATGTTGTTGTCTAAGAAAACGAACAGCTAAAGACAATCTGTCAATAATTAGGAAAGGGAACGATGTAAACGAGATTATAGAAATGCTGTAATTCACTGATGTCTGCTGTAGGTGCTTTTACGCCTGAGAACATTGTCAAGAGAAAGATGGAGGAAGAGAAGGAACAAACGAGAATAGATCCATGGAAGGTTTGCTATGTCTTTAGTCTACTAAGTCTGGTTTATATCTATGATACACGTAGACACGAGGTGTCACAATACTAAGTCTGGTTTATATCTAATACAAGTAGATAGGAGGTGTCACAATACTAAGTCTGGTTTATATCTAATACAAGCAGATACGAGGTGTCACAATACTAAGTCTGGTTTATATCTATAATACAAATAGATACGAGGACACAATACTAAGTCTGGTTTATATCTATAATACAAGTAGATACGAGGTGCACAATACTAAGTCTGGTTTATATCTAATGCACGTAGATACGAGGAGTCGCAATACTAAGTCTGGTTTATATCTAATACAAGTAGATACGAGGTGTCACAATACTAAGTCTGGTTTATATCTATAATACAAGTACATACGAGGTGTCACAATACTAAGTCTGGTTTATATCTATAATACAAGTACATACGAGGAGTCACAATACTAAGTCTGGTTTATATCTATAATACAAGTAGACACGAGGTGTCACAATACTAAGTCTAGTTTATATCTATAGTACAAGTAGATACGAGGTGTCACAATATTAAGTCTGGTTCATATCTATAGTACACATAGACACGAGGAGTCGCAATACTAAGTCTGGTTTATATCTAATACAAGTAGATACGAGGTGTCACAATACTAAGTCTGGTTTATATCTAATACAAGTAGCTGCCTGAAACTTTATATCTAATACAAGTAGATATAAGGGGTCACAAATTTCCATCTGCATCTGTTGTTTTACCACTCTGAATATTTATGGTGCTAATATTGAAAATATTTCTAAAGTTTTTGTTATGTTTAAGTTTAATTTGCTGATGTATTATTCTTTAACTTTTGCTTCCTGCTAATTCAGATTTAGATTTATTGCTTATTTTAAAGTCAAGTAAATGTTAATTAGATTCAAATGTTTAATATTATAATGTCTATTGAAGAATGTTGTGTTGAAATTTAAGCCTTAGCTTTGTTCTATGCCTTCATTTGTTATTTGTTATGCATTTTGAATTGCTAAAATAATGACAAATTAATGGCTACTCTATGTTGCACTCTATTGATATTAATAGTTCTACTTATCTTTTTCAGATTCGGCATTTTGAAACAGTTTGGGGAGATAAGTATGTTCTATTTCGTTTTATTTGAATTACTTGAAATTTGTAATAATTGCTCCCGTGTTGTATTTGAACCGTGTTGTGATCGGGTTGTTTGAAGAATAGACCAACTGGTGACTGCACGTGTCGTAGAAGGCGACTAAAGCACTAAGATCCAAATAAAGGAAAGGTGATGATGGTGGTGATGATAGTGGTGATGATGGTGGTGGTGGTGAAGGTGATGATTATGATGATGATGATGATGATGATGATGATGATGATGATGACGTTGATGATGTTAGAATTTTCTTGCTTTTAGAATAATAAATTGTTAGTATTGAATATGTTCATGTGACGCCATGTTCTTATTATGAAGTTTTGGAATGTGCATTGTTAAAAACATACGCTGTTGATTGACAACAAAGCCACTAATACAATGTTCTTATTTAGTCATGTCATGTCATGTGATCATCCTGAGGCTGGTTCCAGCAAAGATTTCTCTATGATGTTCCTCCACAAAACTCTATTCTTTGCCATTTCCTCGATATTCATTCTTTTTCTTCCTTCTGTTCTTCCATAAATGTGAGCTCTAGCAGCCTTCAAGTCTTTTACGAGGCGGTCCTTCTATCTTTCTTTAGGTCATAATATCATTGTGCAGTTAGTATGCCTGATATACTTATTATTTTTCATATTGCCGGTCACCCGCTGTGTCACTTCACATTAACAAATAGCTCTGTCTTGACAATCCTGTCATACCATGAAAATATTTATTGTATCTGTTAATTGAATGGAGTTATTTTACTTTCTAATGGTTTACCTATTATAAATTTAATTCTTATTACAAAATAAATAAATAAATTAAAAATAATAAAGAAATTTAATAAATTATACGTTTACAGTTTTAATAAATTATATGTATTTTCTGCAGACTATCCAGCGACAGTGCTTCAGCCATTGTGGGTTCAGCCACCCCAGTCAATGCGCGCAGCATCACTGCTAGCAGGAGTTCTGTGTCAGCCGCCAAGCCGTGCGCTCGTGTGACCTCACGCTCAGTTCAGCCGGCAAGATCCTCGCTCCGATTGGCTGCTGCTCTTTCCAGTGCCACATCGAAGCGAACGTCTAGTCCGTTGGACGTGAAATCTAAGGAAGATACAGCTTCTAAGGAAGGGTCGATGTTGTCATCGGTCCCTTCACCCATAGACAGCAGCTGTCACAGCAGTGATAGTAATCTAGAGGCACGGACTGTATCGAGCTTTGATGATTTATCAATAGTTAATATTTCAAATAGTAATTTAGAAAATAATATAGACGCTGTTGAGAACGTGTCATCTGAAACATCTAAAACTTCGAACAGTGTAAATTTGGCAGAATCTGCAGTCGCGGCAGTGCCAGCTAGTTTGCGTGGTCATCTGAGTATAAATAGGGCACAATCAAGAGTCAAATCTCGAGCGGTACGAAAGATTCTTGATACCAACATAACGTCTACTGAGGGTGCTATAACTCCACTTTCTGTTTCAGATAGTAACCTGAGTGTGGATGGTATGGAAGGTGGTGATACAGGGGGTGGCGTGGACAAGGACTCGGGGGGTGATATGTCTGGTAAATCAAGTATTATATTCAGCTCAGTAGATGAAGCTAAACGGTGTCCTGACACGGTAACAACTGTGACAGAGTTTCTAGATAATAAAGATGTCGAAGCCGACGACAGACTATCTCAGGTCGAACGAAAGTTTACTGATATCGCTGCAGATTCTAGCAGAGCTACTGCTGTGGATATTGGAAGTAGATCAAAAATCTCAGACATAAGTTTAGAGGCTGATCCCAAATTGAAATCCGACGTAAGAACTTTGCATTCCACAAGAAATCAAACACGAGCCAGAACTAACGTCAGACAACGTCGCTCACTGCGCAGCGGTGAGAGCAGAGCTGCTATAAAAGCGGGTAAATCCGGCAGTCTGCCACTAAATACCGGCTTGCGCGATATTTCAAGCGTTGCGAATGAGATTTCGTCTGCGGTCTCGGGTAGTGATTGTGATGATAAGGAAGATAGCAAAGTAAAGAAGGAGTCGGGTGAGGTTGTAGACGGCAACAACTCTAGAATCGAATTACATAGTGTGGGTTTAATTTCTGGCTTAAATCAAATGGGCAGTTCTAATAACGATATTCCAGATACACAATCAATTTTGCCAAAATCGTCCCAAGAGCAAGAATGCCAGGCGAATCGAGTAGGCACAAATATGTATGATCTGTTTAATTCAACCATAGACAGAGGTTTAAGATCTTTGGGATACATGACTGAAAAGAATATTGCATCAGAAAAGAATTTACAGCATCCAAAAAATATTCCTAAATCCAATTTTACTGAAGGTGGTATCTCGCCTGTGTCTAAGATAGAGAAATCAGATGAAATCGTTGCATCTATCGTTGAGACTGTTAGAGTAAATAAGCCTTTATGTGATCTCAACCACGAGATTGTGACCTTGTTCAGTGAAGGTCAGGCTGATGAAAAGCCTCTACAGGGTCAGACAGTATCTACGTACGATGCAGGCAGTGTTGATGCCAAAAATCTAGATTCGTCGTTGGAAAGCTGCGATAAAGTTCCACAGAAAAGAGTGAGAAGTGAACGAAATAAGAGAACCAACAAAAAGAAAGCTAAATCAGTGCACGAGCAAGAAGCAGGCGTTGAACAGTCGCAGGCATTTGATCGCACTGTGTCGGATGACAGCAGTCGTGATCAGACTAGACTAGACGTGAATCAACAGAATCTCTCGTCAAGCTCACCACCTGATAGGCCTGGTACATCGCCTGCTCACACTGACAGTCAAACATCGCTTGGGCATTCAGTTAGACTCAGTGATCATTCTACCAGCAATGTTCCAGTCGGGCACTCTACTGCAGCTAATATTCCAGCCGATAACAGACTCGCGGTGTCATACGGGGCTCTTCCTTTCGCTGAGCTTGCCTTGGACGACATGCCCAACTGGCCCACCGATAGGCGAACCATGACTCTGTCTAGACGTAGAGATATCGCTGAAGAAGATGATGGTGTTGGTGTGAATAGTAAGAACCTGAAAGAAGAAGTGCAAAAATCCGAAAATCGTGGACGAACTGGAATATGCGATGAAGGGATGGTAGACGCAAGTAAAAACAGTGAAGAAAAGGGCAGTGGTAGAAGTGTAACGAGTGGAGGCCTTCAGTGGGAGGGAGAGAAAGTGAGAGAGGAGAGAGAGACAGAGAGGGAGAGACTAAGTGATGGAAGTGAGAGGGAGAGGAACTGTGCGGTAGAAGACGGAGACAGTACGGACACTGCCGACGAGTCAGAATCAGTCGGTGAAGCAAGATTGCAGAGCCCAGAGGCCATCAGCTCGACCGGTGGGAAGATGGTTAACAAAAATAGAAGGAAAGTAAAAGATAAAATAAAGGAAATGATAGAAAACAATTTAATGAAAAGAGTCGACAAGGTGCAAAACAGCGATGAAGATGCTATAGTGTCACCAAGTCAGCTGCAAAGCAGAAGTGATAAAGCGCAGCTGATTAGTCTCTCTGTATCCGCTGATGCTACGAACAGTTCTCGATCAGACAGAACTGAGGTAAAACTGTCGGAAACCGATAAATCTCTAAAGAGTAAATCCAACGATGGACTCAATGATGGGAACAGCTCAGAGATTTCTAAAACAGATTCTGGAGAGGAAAGTGGGCGTGAAAACTTGGCACATCGCGTTGGTGGGTCTACACGCCAACACGATGCGTCAGCTGCTGATAACTACGAGGATGATGATGTGGAGAATAGATCTTTTGAGTCAACCGTTAAAGCTACGGGCGCAGCACGATTGACCTACTCGCGTCGCGATATGTTCCTGAAGCACGTTGAAGTAAGCTCGGGCGAGGCTGGCAAGATGTCGTTCTGTAGAAGACGATCCATGATGACCCACATGAAAAATTCCGCTGATTTGTCGTCGACTAAATTGTCGTCGGACGCTGGGAATAGGCCGGTGAGCGAGTTGAACAACAGCAGTGGAATGAGCGGGGTTGTTAAGTCACTGTCATACGAAAAGTTCAAGAAATCTGACTCGATGCGAGACGTGTTTGATTTCTCTCAGTCGGAATCTTCTCGTTCAGACTCGAGTGACGACGAAGAATTCACTATCGGTAGATCAGATTTGTGGGCTAAAGGAGAACAGGGTAGGAGAAAGAAGAGTTCAAGGAGACAAACTTCTGGTAGACGGAAGAGAGACGGTAGTGGTAGTAGTACGGTTCGTAATAGGAGCATCCCCGGTGAAGTTGAGAACTCGACAGCTACAAGACTGAAAGCTCGTCTTGCTGACTCCAGCCCCCTGACAGCGACAGATGTTCAGCAGAATTCTTCAGTAAATCAGTCAGTCAAACAGTCAGCTCTTGGATCGTTCGATGAAGCTGTTGTTAATCAATCAGTCGCTCCATTGTCTGCTAGATCAGGTGGTTCCGTGCCAGCATCTAATTCTTCATCGTCTGCTAACCAATCAACTTCTCCCGCTACTTCTCCGTCGGTAAGAGATTCATTTCTTTCCTACTGTTATCAACTCTAGAATAGAATAGATATTATGTTTATTTTTCAGCAAAGACACAAAATGCATAAGCGACTTACAATGTGCTCAATAGCAATTCCTACATCTATCGCGAGAAAAAATGGTCGTCAGTAAAGATACAGAGTATCTTATCTAGCTGACTTCCATGACATTTAAGATACTCTTAGGAGGTACAGAACATCTGAGAGTATTTCAAACAAAAATTTTGCTTGCATGTTAAGAGTAGGCTCTGATTGAGGTACTGATGGAGTTAGAAATTTAACTTTTATTTAAAAATGAGCATAAGTTTCAGTTTCAGTGTATATTTTAAAGAAGATCAAATTAATTGTTGACCGCTATTGTGTTTTCCAATGAGTTTCATGATAGATAATATTAGATATTTAGAAGTAGTGTGTGACTTGCAGAAATGGTTCCAGTAGTAAAGTTCTATATAATATATCTTTTGGGCTGCATTTAGGTAGAGCTTCAAGTTTTTGCTCTGTGAAACTTCTTTCATGTCAGATGTTAGACAAACTAAAACTTTTTTGACGTCAGATGTGAGACTAAAACTAATTTAATTTGATGTTAGTGGTTGTGAGACCGGACTAATGATCGTATTTTAGGAATTTCATAAAATTGTGGTTTAAACTGATATTTATTTGGGCCTCAGTTATTGACTATGTAAGCCTATGTTTCAATTGGTATTACTTAAACATTGTGCTATAGCTACTAATTTCAAGATTAACCGCCAAAACTACATTCAGCCAATGAAGCGTGGTGCTTAAAACTAATAGACCAATCAACTTACTTTGTAAACAGACTAGAATGTTACTTACGAAGCTTTGACTACAGATGGGAAACGTATTTGTTGTATTTAACGTATTAAACGTATTTGACTACGGAGGTTTAACTAATTCCCAAGGTAAACCTCCGCAAAGAGAACAACGGCTATTATTCCGAGAATCATGATTACTAATACAAAAGTTGTGGAATTGCGTTGTTTAAACCCCTCTTGAGGTTTAAACTGCAATTCATCTATTTCAATGGTACGTCTATAAAGCTAGTCTGATATCAGATGTGAGGCTAGGCTAAAACTAGTCTGAAATCAGATGTGAGATTATAAGAAAACTAATTTTAAAATAACTAATTTAAAATTATTAATTTGTTTAAAGTTTCTATTGAGTAAATTTCTGAAGTGGGTTTTAGTGGTTGATGATCTAACTACAAGCACTTTCCTATTGTTTTTATAATCTGTGCTGTGATGAACAAATAAACGATACTCAATACTAAATGTTTTATTGTTGTAGAATCAGCTGATTGCCTCTCATCCTACGAGCCGCTCTAGCACTGACAGCTCTGTGGCAGCTCCACTGGCCTCCTCTAATTCTCAGCCCCGTGGCACAAGAACGTTAGAACAAATCAAAGCTCAAAATCTCGCATGGCGATTGGCTCGTTCTAAAGCAACTTCGTCCAATCGGATGACGACAATTGATAAAGGTTTTGGTTCTTCAATGGATGCCTTAGCACAAGACGGTACTAAGAGAGGATTTAGTGGAGGAAAAGTTGGAAATAATTCTTGTGGAGAGAATGATTTGATCTCTGGTGAAAATTCTCCTCATAAAACTGTTAATTATACTTCATTGGCGACTTCTGTAGCTTCAGCTTCTAACAGCATAGATTCAACTTTAAGTCAAGGCTCTATTACAAGTAATATCAAAAAATCGTATTCCGAAGGAAATTCTTTGTTTAATAACTTGCATAATGTTTCAGAAACACAAAAGAACTTCAAAGACTCCATAATGTCGAATAGCACTGGTACAGCGAAGGAATCTTCGGAAAGTACTAAATTGTATTCCTCATCGAAGAACACAATAGGCCGACTTGATGGTGAACAGGCCGAAGAGGCGGTGACAAAGAGAAACTTACTTAAACGTATGGAAGAGAGCAGTGGAACTAAATCAAAAGTGGATCAAAATATGACTGAAGACAAATCAGGACAGAAGGGCGGTGGCAAAGTTCCCAGTCTGAAGCTCAAAATAGTCAGAGTCTCCTCCACGGGTGGTCAGAAAGACCGACGCAAGTATAAGGTTGTCGCGCCCTCTGTTGAGGCTTCAAAAAGCGAAATGGAACTTATCAAAGGTGACGTTGTCGAAAAGAACTGGGATGAGCTTAAGCGTTCGGAGGAATCGTGCAGTAGTTTTACCAGCAGCGCAGATACGGTTAACGACTTTGGTTCAACGGGTACGCCTCACGCTGTTACTGCTACTGAAAGTAATCCGGTCAAAACTTGTGCTGAGAATACGATATTTCAGAAATCTTTCAGTAATTCAGTTGATCGCAGTCAGACAGTCAGCAGTGACCAGTTGTTGGATTCTGTGCCTCAACAGGGGGACCTCGCTGATGTCACCGCCAGAAGAAATTCTGCCAGCTGGTCAGGTCGTTTTGCGGCTCAACCTTATCTAGGTCCAAATGCTCCGATTTCTTTCCTCCAATCGTCTGCTCAGTTACCTATCAGTCAGCCATCCTATCAATCATCTTCGGGCAGCAATAGCCTATCACCAAGCTTCACCTCTAAGCCATTGAGCAGTTTTGAAAACGACGAAACTAGGCGGAGAATATTTGCTGAATCTCGGATGAAGCTGTTGGAAGATGGACATGATGGTTTGAGAGGTTCTGACGGTATGGTTGAGTTAGGAGATAATAAGAAGGTTGATTCCTTAAACCAGGCTGATTTTTCTTCTGCTCGAGGATATGATGGCATTGGTAACCAAATTCAGATGAAATCTGGTGCAAAATCTAACTTCGCTAATATCAATCCGTCAAATCAGTTCAGTGGATTTAATGTTAACCGGTCAAGAGCTAGTCCTATGGCTGGCTCTGCTCTTCACTTTAGTAGCTTCGATAGCATTAATCAATCTTCAGCGGGTTACCTGGATAGTTATGCTAGTTTTAGCCAATCGGGGCACATGCGAAGTTATAACAGTGTCAACCAATCAGCAGTGAGTAGTTTCGGTTGTGGGTGTGGCATGAGGCAAATGATCGCGTGTAAACAATGTGGAGCCCTCAGTCACTACGACTGTATAGGTCCCTCAAAATTGTGTGTTACCTGTCTTATCAAATAGCGAGCCATTCAGCGCCAAACAATCCTGCTAAGTGTTTCTGTGTATTCAATAGTTTATGGTTAATTGACATAATGTGATCATAAATGTTAATTGCCAGGTTTGTACACCTAATTATGGCGCATGTTATGATTCTTTGATGTAAGTTACCGATTTGTAGTTATGGATAGGGTCTTTGTCGACCTGATAACTTAGAATTAGCTTTTTGCATTTTATGAACCTCTTTCGACTCATAGCTTCGAGTTGAATCGATGCAGTTTACATTTCCAAGAATTCTAAGCTTTTGAACTCTGCTGTTCGCAAGCACCACCTTGTGCCGTAGGATGCTAGCGTCCAAGCCCCACCATGTGCCGTTAGATGCTAGCGTCCAAGCACCACCTTGTGCCGTTAGATGCTAGCGTCCAAGCACCACCTTGTGCCGTAGGATGCTAGCGTCCAAGCACCACCTTGTGCCATTAGATGCTAGCGTCCAAGCACCAAGCTTGTTTCATTTACAGGTGCCTAATTAAATAAACCTCCCAACTCTAGCTCAGTTGGAAAATTTAATAAGAACAATGAAGGTCACCATATTTAACGAGGCAATTGAGGCTTAACCGATGAAATTTGAGACTATAAGTCTACCGGTTAATAAGTGGACTTTAGCAAGTCAACAAGTGTTCATAAAATCCAAAAGTTACTATCCCTTCGATAAATCTGTCGGTAGCTATCTATTGGGATGTCATAAAATAGTGTCCAACGAGAGAGCCGAGAAATAGACATTTACGTTTGCTGTATGGCCTTGTGCTTAAGTAACTATTTCAATTATATCTCCCGGTAAAGTGTCGACTCTTCATCTTTTGTTGTTGAAATTCAACATTTTTCCAAAAATTAAACAGTGTTATAACTGTAAAATATTGCTTTCACCTGGTTCTCTTTCAGTACGCTGCAATTAAGAGATTCCTTTCCATCGCTTGTTAAACTTAAATTTATAGTGAATGATAAAAATAATTGGTGTCAATTAATACTATTAATGCAATCCGGTGTATCATAGATAGGTTTGCCAGTGTCTATAGTATACGATCTAAAATATTTGAATATTTTAGCCTTTACATCTGCAGAGCCATTTTGAAGAATTTAGAGATTTTGAAAAGATTTATTCTTTTTCTGTCTAACGATAATGCTGGTAAAGCTTATGTTAACGTCAGTTTCCTCACTTGAAAGCAATGTCCGTGACGGGCGAGCCCAGGATTTGAACCCTGCACATACCGATCCGTGGTCGAATATATTAACGACATCGCACTGGCTCCAGCCAATAAGGTGCTTGAAAGCCGTTTTTGGACATTTAGAGCTACGGGAAGGATTGAGGATAGATGTTTGGGCTCACTGCTTGCCTCCTTTGCGACCTGTTTGAACGAAATATCAGTAAATCTGTAGATTAACTCCGTGGTTTTACTGAGAAACTGTCTGTGACGTGTGTTGTAATGTCTGCTAGGTGTGGGGACAATTTGATTTTGAGGGCAGAGTTAATAGCGTGTAGCGATAGGACTGCAAATTAATCTCTTTGTATATTCTTGAAATTTACTTCACCAAGCTTTAATTATGATATTTAGTTAATGCGTCTGTACGTCTGTACATGTCATTGAAAGGTAGTCATAAGAATGAGATCTTCTAGTTGCTACGTAATATTAGCTTTCAATTGAGGGTCTGATATTGATATTTATCAATCAATAAGAATTTAACTTCCGGTTCCTCGCCATAAGGCAATGTCAGGGACGTCTCTTGCAGACTCTACACAAACTGGCGCCAAAACCAACATGATAACGACTGAGTACACACAGACCACAAGAGAAATTTATCAGAATTGAGTCTTCACTTTTTGTGCTAGAAATTATCGCTGAATAAAAGGAGAGCAAGCATTTGAATATTAATAAACAGCTTAGGAATATTTGACGGGTTGATAAATATATTTATTTTCCTAATTATACACATTTTCAATTTCATTTCCACGGTGATATACTAATTGTGTGTATTTATTACATTTTAAGATGGTAATCTTATTAGTGAATATTGTTTTCTTTTCGTACCAGGACTGTGTATTGCTTGCGATGCTTAGATTGGTCAGCGAACACCAAAGGATAATAACCATTGACAGAATTGTGCGTATAGCACTGTGTATATTTCTTTGCTAAGAGTAAGATATACTGTGCAATTGTGTGTGCGTGTGTGTATATATATATACATATATATGCATATATATATATATATACTGTATATATATGCATATACATATATATATATGCATATATACAGTATATTTATATAATATATATGTATGTATATGTATATACATGTATATATATTATATATATATATATATACATATTTCTATATATATATATATATATATATATATATATATATATATATATATATATACAGACTGGGGCAAAAAAAAATCCCCTAGCGAAATCTCAATAACTTTAAGAAAACTCAAAATATTTCTACACCATTTACGGAGCTTCTAGAGGAGGAATTTCTGCGTACATCCTGCAAATTTTATGAAAATATTTTCATTAGTTACGAAATCATAGAATTTCTAAAAGAAAAGTGCTAAAATCAATTTCAACAAGGCTTTTCGAAATGTCAGTCGTTCCTTTTAAAGAAAATAACGACCCTGAAAAGGGCCGTGTGCTTAAGTGGTGGAGTTTAAGTCTGAACTACCTTGCTAGCTACTCCAATAAAAGATGCTTAAATTTCGTTCTTCTGTTAAAATTGTTCCTAAATTTTTAAGAAAATGTCCGGTACTTTTGTTTAAAAAAGCCTTCTTAAAATTGATTTTGACATTTTTTCGAAGAAACTCCGTATTTTTGTTACTACTGAATATATTTTCACCAAATTTGCAGGATATGTGTAAAAATTCCTCCTCTGGAAGCTCCGAAAATTTTGTAAAACTATTTTGAGTTTTGTCCAAGTTATTAAGAATTTTGGTAAAAAAGCCTTGTTGAAACTGATTTTGCACTTTTTTCGTAGAAACGCTGTAATATTTCTCCTGCTCAATAGATTTTCATCAAAGTTTCAGGATATACGCAGAAATTTCTCTCCTAGAAGCTCCGTAAATGTCGTAGAGATATTTTGAGTTTTCTTAAAGTTATTGAAATTTCGCTAGTGGATTATTTTTTTGCCCCAGTCTGTATATATATAATATATATACGTGTATATATATATAATATAGGATATATATATTCTATAAAAAAACTCAACGATATATATATATATATAAATATACAGTATAATATCGATATATGTATGTGATCTATATATATATATTATTATTAATAATTATATATATATATATATATACATATATACTTGTACATATAAGAGGCGAGATTTTTGAAGAATTTTAAGAATTTTGTCAACTTCGTACTGTTCTCGAAATGTTCTCTAGTGTCTAGAGTCTAAACAACGGTTCAATGTGATTGTACTATATGTGCCGCTTGAGTGTCCAGATATATGGGGAAATGGTGTCTGTCATCATCTTCCCAAGAATCCCCATTTAACATAGGTCGGGATTAAAAATTTTGTAGCTTTTTATATGACAGATATTAATTGTATTAATTTTGGTAGTTTCCATTTCTGGGTGTTTGAGTATGTGAGAAATATGTGAGTGGATCGACTCTTTACTGTGTTGCTGTACACAGTTTTCTTTGTCATGAACTTGTGTCATGAGTCGTGATGGAATGCGTCATTTTTCTGGCTGTATATAAACTTGCGAACCAGTACCTGTGTTTGCAAGTGCAGATCCATTTTTAAGTGCTGATGTTGTTGCTGCCATAGGTGTTTATCTTTGCTCGTGGGTATGGTACCACTACCATTGTGTACTTGTTCTTCTTAGTGTCCCAGACTTTTTGCGAACATCAATTTTATGATAGCGCACACAATATATGTAATATTCTGTATCTCTTCGAAAGTTCTGGTGTTGCATTGTGTTTTACAGGTTGGTGAAGTTCATAAGGCTTACTGTATTAAACTAAAGCCCAAACCCTAACTGGTTACTGCCGTGGTCAGCTGATAGCCTAAAGAACTAACCCTAAATACCTAACCCTAAATATTAGTCAGGAGATAGCCTAAGCTGTGTGTTTAGTTATACATTCAATGTCATACTCGCTAAAATAAATTTACAGTAATTACCTTTTTCACTTGCTGATATGGGAGAGAGGTTGATCTTCTTATTGTTCGCTGTTGTCATGATCGGTGGTACCTGCCTAGTTTTTGTTATATACTATATCTAGCTGTTAGCTAGCAGTTAGCAAGATTATAACAGCAGTTTGTAAAAGTTATTTTATCAAGACACACTCTGGACGTCTGTCTAACCCGTAAAATTCTTAAACAAAATGTATTGTCATTAGACGTGAAGGAAATGGTTTCCAAGTTTCTTCAGTTCATCGTGATGGAAAATATCGATTGGAAAGAATATTAAGGACGATTATATGGCATCAGTTCCTGTGAAGATCGTGCTTGCAGTTATCTCACTCGATATTTCGCGTGATCCTCTGTTAGAATCCTACTGTTCTGAAATTTTGTCCAAAATTTAGAATAGCATCTCACGACGTTTTGTTTATGGTAATTTATTTCAATTAGATTAAGTTCTCTAAGATTTTGAAAGTATTGAATGGATCCTTTAGTTCTTCGATATATATCCTATTGTGGCCTAATTCCTCCTATTCCATGATGACGACATCAAGAGATAAAACTGACGTTAAACCTTGGTGAATCATTCTGCATCAAATTAATTTGTGGACGTGTCTGTCAACGAGAATGTTTCCCAGTTTTTATACTGTCCACTTTGAGTCAAACGAGGTGCAATAAATGGCAGTTTATTAAACATTTCAGTGTTAATTAGAATATATAGGAATTCATCTTTAGGTAGTATTGAAGCAGTATGATACAATATATAAAATTATAGTTTACAAATTAATATATTAATCGGGTTTTGTTCGCTAATGAACTTTTATGCTGTCGTTTCAGCATAACATTATTGTGTATTGATAATTGCAGTTTAGATAATTTATTGTAGATGAATGTGTTCAAACAGTGGTTTCTTGTGTCATGAATGTTTTAATGTTAATTGCTGTTGATTGAAACTCTATATTTAAGATGTTAACTGTGTTGTAAATAGACAGTGTTGGTTATTATTATCTGCCTTCGTACTTTTTGTTTTTCATCTATCAAGTCTCTCTCTCTTTCTCTCCGTCTATCTATATCTATCTCCCACTCTTTATTTCACTCTCTCTCTGTGCTTCATATAATCACATTCGAAAGCTGATCTCCAACTCTACATGAAACTGACTAAATTCTGATTTAGCTTCTAAGATTGCAAAGTTACATGTTATCCAAATTTAAAATTCTAGATAAATACAGAATTTCTAATCTTTCTGCAAAATACTGAATAATAACACACATTATAGTGAAATGATCACCAATGTTGATATCTATCACTTTTAATATCACATGTTTAAACTGTTAGGCAATTTAGTCCTTTTTCCGTGTAGCCAGTCCAGTGAATGTCCGAGATTTTACTGTCAGATCAGCGCGGCTGGGAATCGAACCCACGAGAGTTCAATTCACCTCAGGGTCTGTCATTTAAAACTTCATGACGTTATCTACACCCTTAACCATTGCGCTATTGAGACATGAATAACATGCAAGTATGTTAATGTATCAGTAAATTTCTCGATTTTAAATCACACATTCGCATTACGTTAATTATGATAATTGGTTAAATGAACTTAAATCAAATACGCCGTTCCTTACCCTAACCAGTTCTACCCTGTTCTATAACCACGTGACCGCTGAGGCAAAATAAAAGGCGCGGTTCCTGAGTGCTTGTCACACTCGTCATCAGTTAACTGAGGCGATAAGAAGTAGCCTTGCGGCCACTCATAAGTTAGAGGCGGGACTGACCTCGGTTAATCCCTCCTCTGCTTGTCTGCCGACCTCGAGGCGTCTCGTCCCTGGTCGGTTGTTTGAGTTTCGGCTCGCTAATTAGACAAATGTTTACATATATAGCGTAGTTTCGCTGGGTCAATATGCTGAACCTCATGCGAGGCGAGCCAGTGTCTTGGGGCACCACCCTCGTGAGGGGCAGAGGAAGGTGCCCCCCAGGAGTACCCCTATTTTGTGGTGTCCAGCAATGGTGTTGCCCCATGGATGGAGATGCCAGAGGTGGTGGGAAAGGGCGCTCCTTCGGGATGGTGGGGGTGCCCTTCCTGGTGTGGGGTGGATAGCCCCTATGGGGAGGAAGGTTTAGGTGCCCTCCGCGGCGATAAAAGGGATCCATCGAGGGGGGTGGGTGAATGGCAGACTCCATGTGATGGGGCACCCTTGGTGTCCCTCCTGGCCTGGGGTATGTATGCCACTCCGTGGATTGGGAAGGGGTTAACCACTGGGGGATAGGAAATTGTTGGCATTACATTATATGAAAAGAAGGACAAAATGGGAAAAACAACGAAGTATTAGAGTGAGCTGATACACCTATGGGGAAAAATATGAAAAGAAAAAGTTATGAACAATGTTTTCCTTCAAGACGACAACACTGTTGAAGCAGTCCTTGACATTGCAGTTAGAAATGTAAACAATAATTAGTTTATATTATAGTCATAGAGTAATAACCATATAACCTCCTTGATTATAGTATTACAGAAAATAGTAATATTTTTACTTATAATTATTATAGTATTAGTTTGCTTTTTATAATTATTGATTATTTCTTCAAATAATCTGAAGCAATTATTACTTTTTCTAGTTACTAATTAAAACTAGCTGTGAAGATTTAATTTTGTTCTAGAATCACAGTTGTCAATGTAATTTATTTTATTATAAATGAAGAATGAAGAGTCTAATTGTAAATTATAGTTAAAATTTGTGAATTGTGAAAAATCGTATAGAAAAAAGGCGAGAGAGGAAATTAATTCGAGAAGTAGTTAAACATTCTAAACTGTCTAAATATCGTAAAAAGATTTCCGAGATTAAAAGTAGGTACCTATAATATTCCTTTTTTTCATTGATATTCATCGGAATAGTTATATAACGGTAATGATGAGAATGTCTCCTGCACCTTGTGATCCTGGTAAACCTGATGTCAATGAAGTCAACGATGGAGTCGCTGACCCACCAATCCCTCCTGCAACTGACAGCTCTGACATGGACTCAGCAGAAGAAGCTACGGGTCAACCAGCAGACGACGGAATGGGCTATCAGCTATTGCCGCAGGATTTCAACGTAGGAAGTTTTGTGTCGAATGCAGATGATGACAGCCCATGGGAAACGGATAGCGGTGATGAGGAATTTTGTAACAATATTGATGATGAAGAAGACACGCAAATTGAAGTAGCGAATGGCGATGTGGGATATGAAATTATGGAGGGAGGAGCTGGTGAGGTAGTCTCTGGCAGTGCTGCAGACTGTAAGAGTTATGATGCCCTTCTTCCTGAACATTTACAGGTTTCTCTTTGAACACCATTTGAAGCTTTAAGAGCAGTAACTTTGACAATATTGTAATTGATATTTTATTCAAATGTAGATTATTATGATACTTTTAATATCATTTTAGGAGTATGGTGGCAGATTGTTGTATCATATCAATTTTAAATTTTATGAACATTTAAGTATTTGATGTCTCTGTCATCATCTTTTTATGCGGAAACGGACGTTAAACCTTTACTAGTAAACCTTTATTATTATTTGGCTGAATAATTACTATTTAGATAATAAATTTGTTTCTGTATTTATATTTTAGGTGTGTTGATAGACTTATATTATTAAAGAACATGGTGTATAAAGCAGTGATGATGTTGCATACCTTCACTACTATTCAATCTCTATACAGAGGCCATCATGGTTGAGGCTTTTTAAGTTATTGAGGAAGGAATAATTAATAATTATTGAAAGTAAATTGCTGAAAGATGAAATTTGTATATGATCAGGGTAGGCTTGCTTGTAGTGAAGTAAGATTTAGAGTGATTATGGATGATTTGAATGACTACAACGTAGAGGTGTGGCATGAAGATTAAAAAATGATACAGTATCTAGGAGTTAAAGTGTAGCTATCACATTGAGTAATACATGATTAGAGCAGGTACGAACCTTCCAAAATCTGGACAACATCATTATGACTGCGGAAAGTAAGACAGCAATAAAATGTAGAATTGCACAGACAAAAGAGACTCTTGGAAAGAAGAAAGAATATAGAACTAATGAAGGATATTATAAAAACACAAAGATAGAAATGGTAAAACACTGATGTAGGTGACACTTCTGTACCAATGTGAAAAGTGGACATTGGAAAGAGGCTATCAGGAAGCTAGAAGAATTGGAATATATATATATATATATATATATATATATATATATATATATATATATATATATATATATATATATAATATGATTTTCATTGTTATATTTACACTATTTATTGAGACATTCGACTGAGTCTTTCATGCATAATTTGTTATTTATTACTTGCAGCTAATGGCCAAAGTACTTGTTATACTGTATTCTTTACTATATATTGTATTTTAATGTGGTTAAAGTTATTCTAAAATTACATTGCAAGTTTTGTATATATCTGTATTGCATTGCTATATATGTGAAAGATCATCTGCCAATTTATTGTATTTTAGCTGTTGTTTTGTATTTTAGCTGTTGTTTGTATTTTAGCTGTTGTCTTGTATTTTAGCTGTTGTTTTGTATTTTACCTGTTGTTTTGTATTTTAGCTGTTGTTTGTATTTTAGCTGTTGTTTTGTATTTTAGCTGTTGTTTTGTATTCTAGCTGTTGTTTTGTAGCAGAAGACGTCAGCGGAAGAGACAGAGAGAAGAGAGTTGTGGAAGAATGTCGACAGCTCGAGACACGAGAAACTCGCTATGGATCCTGGTCAGTGTCGTTTTCTTTCTTCGTATTGTAGGCCAGTCTGTGAAAGTTTATCGCGGCAGTCAAACGGTTACGAATCTGACTTTAATATGCTCTTGATTTCTCTTTTCATTTTGATCTTAGTTCCATAAATATCTAAAAATCCAAATACTTCTGATTGATTAGTTTCGCTTTTATTCTTTTAATTTTACACACTCATTTTAACCAGTTGTAGTTTTCGTCAAGGTTGCTATATATCAAAAAACTATATTTTGTTAATCGAAAGCTACATTTGAAGTCAGTGAATTATTTGCTGTTGTCATTTCTATAGATCACGCAGAGAAGATCAAATCCATCATGCAGGCTATAACCCTTCCCCCCTCAAACCTACCTGCATGGGCCTCTGTTATACCTGAGGATGAATGGAAGGCAAGACTGATAAACGATCTTACATCCCCTAAAAAGAACTAATCAATCTTCCGTTTGTTTTGTTAACATAAATTTGTAATTTAGCAGTGCCTGAATTATATAATTATTGCTTTTCTTATGTGGCGATAACACATGGCAATTTGGCAGTACCCCAAAATCAAGAGTTATTGTTGGAATTTCAATATAGTTATGGACTTTTAGAATTTTCTCATCCTCCTCCTATATTATTTTAAATATTCTAATTCAAGCACTGTTAATAGCCTGTGTATTACTCTATGTTATCATTAGTTTGGGACTTGTATATAGTATGTGTTTTTGTATGATATAACCTCGAAGGTTAACTAATAGTTTTTAACATTCCAATTCATCTATAAATTCCGGTAGGAGAGAATAAGAGACTTTAGGTCATGAAGCTCAAGTGTTGCTTTACTTGGTTTATAAATATATATTTGAATCTGTAAATTTAATCATTACAGTTTATTTATTAATTATTATTAGTGAAGTTATCTACAGGAAATGTTGTACATGCCGGATGTCTATAAGTTGTTGTATGTTTATCAACTGCATGTGGGTTAAATAATATTTGCTGCATTTCATAGGCGTCCGGTAGATATAACTGACTTAACTTTTAATGATTTCCACTTTGGCTGGAACCATTGGCGAAGTTGGTAAGATATTCGACCGCGGATCAGTATATGCGGGGTTCAAATCCTGGACTCTCTCCGTCATTGACATCGCTTTCGAGTGAGGAAACTGACGTTAACCTTAGCTTATTAATGTTTCTCAACTACTGTTATAAATTTTATTTTACTCTTAACAATAAAGATCTGGCTAGATCTGCAGGGGGCTGAATTTCCACAGTTAAAGTTGACACCTGGTTGTTGTTGTACTACTTGACAATTATATGAATAAATTTCTAGATTCATTTAATTCAACTGTTAGAAATTTACACGTTTATTACAAAAATTCAGACTTTTAAAATTAAAAGAGACTTTATGCTCAATTGAATTATTTGAATATACACGTTAACAGAATTCTCAAATTTCAAATAGCATATATAGTTTATTTCAGCAGTAATATGATTATAATCCTACAGTTTATGAACGAATTATACGAGTAATGATGATATGGCATTTACTGTTTACTCTGCTACATATATATCGCCCTAAATATAGAATGAATATATTTTATTCACACTATTCTGAAAGGTGTTGATTTGCAGCATTTACTAACGTTAAATGTGGTAATTGAGCTGCACTCCTAGCTGTTCCTACTGCTTACAACATTTTCCACAAATATTTTAATAATTTGGTACGCATAAATGTAGTAATCATTTTTATTATAGATTTTTAATTATGAAAGCTGAATATAATATCTAGGCAGAAAAGCATTCACCCAAAATAAAATAGTATGAATTCTGTCAGCATGCGTCATAGCCTTTCTCTCTCTCTCATTCTCCCTCTCACTCTGCCAGCCATTCTTCCGCTCTTTAAAACACATTCAGTCTTAATTTTTGCTACTAGTAATCTAGTATATACTATCCGCACAAGCTGCATCTTGACTAAATCTACTACGACATTTCTCTCCTATTGCTATCTCCAATCTTCTGCTCTACCTTACTATCTGCTAATCTCTCGTTTAGGCTTTTCTCCACTCCCACCCTTAACTTCTCTCTAAGCGTTAAATTAACTAGCACGCTCTCTTCAATTCACACAAATACATAAATACATGCACACAATCTCTTTTCATATAAATCAACCAGTCTGTGACGACGCTAGAACATGCTGCCAGGCTTCCCTGCAGCACCTTGCTGAAACTTCTTCATCATGTTTTGTAAGCCCGCCACGCCGCCTGAAAAAACACAGAAATGTCACTATACTACTAAAAATGGCAAGAGACGAGAATTTCACACAACTAGCATCACTTGACAGAGGATGAGTTAAATTGACAGAGAAAGAGTTTAAAAGAGACGGTGGTTTATTGGCACTCATAAAATGTGTACCATTCATTATCGAACCCATTTCACGCTCCATAAAGAGCACTCCACCGATCAACGAGTTAATCCCTTCACAAAAGGCTATGCCTAAGCCACACCTTAATGCTGTCTATAGCTTTCCCGTGGGCTTCCTTAGTGTTTGCTCAGTCGCCTCTTACGACACGTATAGTTTACGGTTGGTTTATTCTTCAGCGTTTTGAATACATCCTACTATGTTCAATCTCATGAATGGATACTAAATTCCCTGCTTTTAAAGCAAACTAACATTAAATCACTAATACACAAACACACAAATTTCTTAAGACCTAGCGTTTTTATCTAAGTGCTTCCTACAATATAAAGAAGAACCTTACAAAAACCAGCAAGAGAAGCAGTGATTGCCGTTTAGAAGTCAATATACAAAAACACACACAAGTTCGATTATACCTAGCTGTTTTGTCTTAAGTACTTCTAGCTAGAGAGAGGTAGACCATAATTGACTTGGGATGCGGTAATTTAGAAGGACATGGGGATTGACTGGTATGGTGTGAGACAGGGAGGACTGGAGAAGGTCTATTCGTAACCCGACCCTGGTTAAACTGGTATTTAAGGGAAGATGATGATGATGATGTTTTGTTTAAGTATTTCCACAATATAAAGAAGAACTTGAAAAAAGAGAAAACAGTGAATGCGAAGTTTAGAAGTCAATAACTAGAAAGGAGTGATAGAGTTACCAACCCATGGACTGCAGAACCCGAGGGTCCATCATCTTAACCATCTGTTGATTCAACTTAGCCATCTGAGACGGGTTAACGTTCTTAGTCATGTCACCTCCTGCTCGACAACAACAACAACAGTTACAACATTTCTGCACCCACGGCAACAACATCATCGTTACTGAAAACCAACGTAGGCTTCGATAAATGTATTGAGTATTTGTCATGAATAGAAGATAAAGAGTTTTGAATAAGACGTAGAGAGTGGCAGTTTATTCGTGGCACTTGTGACTGCTATAAATGCAAATGAGTATTGCAAGCAATTACATTATGAGTTTTTAATAATAGATTCAAAATCTAAATGACATACGTTACTTCAGAGCTCTCAATTTTTAGTTGTTGTCTGTTTCTTCAGTTGTGGATAACTTTAGGGAAATAAAAAAGTTCAGCCATTTAAAAGGTATATTAAACTTAAACAACGTCATTGCAGCACAATAAACATTGCTATCATTGTTCTAACATCATTTTCTAGAGCAATAAACAATAGGTCAATACAATTGCTGTTTATAAAATCATCATCATCGTCATCCTCCCTTGAATCCCAGTTTTACCCGGGTCGGGTAAAACAAATAGACTGTCTCAATTCCTCTCTGTCCTATACTACACCACCAGCCAATCCCCTATTTGACACTTTTCCATTCATTTAAATTTTTGTAGCAATTTCTGGAGCCTAGGCGCTCACCAACCGAATGCCCCTTCTGAAGTTTATAAAATATAGTATGATATTTGAGACGGCCTCCTATTACCTTTAAACAGACCCTTAATGCCGCCCATTTTTTTGACCATCTGAGCGAACTTGGTGTACTGGGCAAGCAGATCTTTGACAGCGGAGTTGGACACCCCGGCACCGCGAGCCACCCTCGTTATGCGAGACTCCTGCCTCGAGAACAGCTTCGCTCCCTCGTGACTGTCCAGCTCTGCACACAGTCATAGCTCTCTTGTAATATAAATACAATTGTCGAGCAAAGTTCAATTTAGTTAAGGGAGTTTTTAGTAATGGTGTTTAATAAATAAAGATTTAATTAATGTCCTTTTTCAACTACAGATTAAGTTGCAGAGTTATAAAACAGTCACTATAGATCTAAAAACAATTCACCCAAATCAAGTTACCAAGAGGAAATATATATCAAGAAAATAATAAAAATTGTAGGGGAATAAGACTATATGAGACTTGAGTGAAATTTAAGGATAAATGAACTCCTCCAGATCGAGGGATTAACTGGCTAAGCCTAGAATAGTGCTTAGTAAAGGTGATTATTGTACTTTTGTTATTAAATTTGTGATTTAAACCACTGTTAAAGTTTAAAACTCGATTTACCTCTTTATCATACTGCTACAATTCGAGAAACGTTAAAGATTTACTTGTTTAGTAAGATGTGATCGTTAGAGAAAGGTTAGAGATTGACCTGTTTAGTATAATGCTACCATTAGAGAAATGTTAGAGATTTACCTTGGTCACTCATACTGTCCATAATGGTCATGAGTTTCTTCAATCTTGCCATCGACTCCTGCTCACTGCCCTTATTCATGAAATCACTGCCTAAACCTGGTATCATGCTCTGCAACAACAACAACAAAAATACACCGCAGTTCAACATGACAACTTTATAACGACCTTTACTTAACTTCTTCTAGCATCCTTTACTTTATTTTAATTTTATACTTTCAGTTAATAATTAAAGATTAAGAGCAATTCTAGCTACATGATAATTGAAATATGAAATGCTAATTAGATTTACATAAATCTAATATATTGGTTAAAAAAACCAGAATGTCTCACAACAAATGCCCCAACAAAATTGTAAGCAATCTTACAATGAAATGAAGAGATTTTGTATGCTCAAATCTAAATATTACTAATCATTACGGAAACGAATATTATTTAATCATGATTTCTTTGAATTTGCAATGTCAGGCACACAGCTGAAGCTGCTACTGAAGCATATCGACTAATAGCTACAGCATAAGCTTGTAACTGTGTGAGCGTTGGTGATATTGCTGGCTGGAGCCAGTGGCGAAGTCGGTAAGATACTCGACTGCAGATCGGTATGTGCAGGGTTCAAATCCTGGGCTATCCCGTCACTGACATAGCTTTCGAATGAGGAAACTGTCGTTAACCTTAGCTTTACCAGCTTTTACATTGTCGCAAAATAAGAAAACGAGTTTTACATCTGCAAAATTGTTATTAAAATGTAAGGCTATATAATATATATTAGTTCTATACACATTGTGTCTAGGATATGTACAAGTGATTGAAGCAATTTTAAAAGTAGAATCATATCGTACCATGATTTGACTAAACGGACCCATCTTCATAATGTTCTGAAACTGCTCGTACATGTCTCTTAATGTGAATTGACCTGAAAAGTTTCAAGAATTACAATCTGACAATTATAACTATTCATGCAAGCAATCAATCCATATCGTACTATCAAATTATAAATATATCAAAAACATATTTAGAAACTAAAAAATTTACTCACGCATCAATATAAATTAGAAAACTGATAAAGTTATTGTTAATAACTCAACAGGGGACTGAGAAAATATTAGGACAAGTCACCGATAAACAGATAACCAATAGAAATGCGATAATTATTATAGAAATACTAAAATACTTTATTTTAAACAGTGTCATCGCTGAATTTTGATTTTATTGCAGTTTTATTTATCTTTCAATAACAATAGAAAACTAAAAGGTTTTTATAATCCAATTTGCATAAATTATATTATAAGATGTATTGCTAAAATTATCCCATCGATGATCCAATAAAAAAAACCATAGGGAGGACTTGTAGTATTACTAAACCAATACTAAAACAACTAACAAATAGCACTTACAATATTAATAGATTAAATAATTAGGAACTGCTAACAAGGAGGACTTTTGACAAGGAGGATAAATATTGAGTTAACCAATAAGAAAACTGCTAACAAAGAGACTTGTAATATTAAATTAACCAATAAGAAATCTACTAACAAGGAGGATTGTAATGTTAAATTAACCAATAAGAAAACTGCTAACAAGGAGAACTTAATGTATTAATTATAGGTATGATTTTAATATTTTGTCAAATGTTAGACGGCATTATTCACATTACCTTGTTTTAATTTTTTTATGAGTTCCTCATTGTCGTCCAATTTCAGTTCACTAACTTTATCAATCAGACCTTCAATATCTCCCATACCTGTTACAGTCAAAAAATTAAATAATTTATCTACAACCAATCACTACCAACGATACAATTTATCTTCAGCCAATCATTACCACCAATGACACAATTTATCTTTAACATCTACTAAACTAGTCAGTTAATAACTGGTCTCAGGCAACAAATCTCTCTCTCTCTCTCTCTCTCTCTCTCTCTCTCACACACACACACAGACTCACCTGCACAATACACACACACTTTCCTATAAATCAAGTGACAATGAAACCATTTAAGTTATTTATTATGTTATAAAGACCAAGAAAAAAGTATGAGACATTCACACTTACCCAATAGTTTGCTAATAAATGGTTGAACTTTGAAAGGTTCAAAGTCATCAACGTGCTCTCCGGTTCCTATAAATATAACAGGCGAGTTTGTGGCCGCAACCCTGCAAGAAACAACAGAAAAAATTTCTTATAAAAGTAACAATGCCAAAATAAATATGAATGTTTCTTTAAAAGAAACCTTAAGGCAAATAATGTGCCGAGCAAAGACTAGCGGCATACCTAATACTCTATAATAGTCTTAGCATATTACGAGTTAAATAACTCAAACTCATCTTAACTGTAAGATAGTAGGATATAGTTAACAGTACAGTTACAGTGGTCCATAACAACACAGAACCAGAGTAACATCCAAAATAAGAGCTAATACAAGCTAATCAGAAATAATGACTGACGGGTTAAACAACAGCAGCAACTACAACAAAAATTATAGAGCTATTGCCTTCCAAGATAAAATAAAACTCTATTTCGGAACTGCAGAAATTAAAAAGATTCAAAAAATAGTGTAAATCCAATATCCAAGAAATTCAGGCCAACTTGATGTTTGCATGTTGTAAGTATTGGACCAGTATAGTCAGAGAGTACTCACGCACTAAGCGCTCCACCCCCCTTAGCATGAGAATCGAGCTTAGTGATTATAACAGAGGCCACGTCAACCTTCTCCTTGAATGCTCTCGCCTGCAATCAATCAATTAATCACTTAATTGTTCATTTTACAAAAGAAGCTACATTATCCTTATCCTTCAAGGCTCTTGTCTGTAATAAATAAATGAATGAATGAAACAATCAATCATTCAATCAATCAATTAATTGTTCATTTTACAACACAAGCTACATCATCCTTATCCTTCAAGGCTCTTGTCTGCAATAAATGAATTCATCAATCAATCAATAAGTCAATCAATCAATCAATTAATTGGTAATATTACAACAAAAGCTCCATCAATCCCATCCTTGAATGTACTTAGTTAAAATCCATCAATCCATCAAACCACGTCATAACTAGAGACTAAATCAGATGTCCAATACTAGAGTCATATTTTCCTTGAAAGCTCTAGCCTGCCTAAAAGCAATCCATAAATCAACCACGTAGTCAAGATTATAATAAGTCACAATAGTCACATAGTAGTAATATAATAATCACGTAGTCAAGATCACTCAAACCATCAGGGAACAAATCCTACGGCTGAGTTCATGCCACTCCCACACACTTCCATAGTAGCTTTTCTAATAATAATAATAATAATAATAATAACACACATTATAGTGAAATGATCAACTACGTTGATATCTATCACTTTTAATACCACATGTTAAAACCGTTAGGCAATTTTGTCCATATTCCGTATAGCCAGTCCAGTGAATGTCCAAGATTTTACTCTCACATCAGCGCGGCTGGGATTAGAACCCACAATGGTTCAATTCACCTCAGGGTCTGTCATTTAAAACTTCATGACGTTATCTACACCTCTAACCATTGTGCTATTGAGACATTCTAACGTTCTTAGCGTACAATCAATAATTTTCGACTATATCGACAATTAGTCAATTCATAAAGTTCATTCATTTGTCGCGTGAGTACACCAGGCTTCTACATAACAGACAGCAAACTGTTACCAACTGATTAGACAATGATGAAAGAAACAAACAAATACAGATTAATGCTTGAAGAACATTGTACTAAAGGCTGTAGAGCAGTATTTTAAAACAAAGCAAGTTCTTCATCGATAACTACACTATTATAAAAAACGAAACTTACATCTCGATTTTAAAAAAAGTTTGCAAACTGTTAGTGTTACGAAGGACAAAGATATTTTCAGAAAATTTAAAATATAGCAGTAAATTTATTAATTTAGTATCAAACAAGCTTTTGTCAGTTCACATTGTTATCTTTGAAGAGGTAAAATGTAACACATAGAGATCACCTATAATAGTACATATGAAATATCACAAAAGAATATGTTAGACGTTACCTGACTGGCGCAGGCTTGACCAATGGAAGCATCCATAACGAACACAATGTTATCTGGACTCTGGAATATCAACACAGAATCTCGTTATACTAGACAACTGCAGAGCCTAAACAGTGGAATTAGAAATTGCTTGATATTGCTGAGATCATCCTGTACATGTTTATACATGTTATTCATTCTGGAACCTACATGGAAATTATGAAAATTCTATATTTAACAATTAATATTAAACCAATTCATATTTACCTATAACATTAAATATATTCTATTGTGACAATAGAATAAATAAATATATGTAATTATAAATATTACATATATTCATTTTAGAATTATAAATATTAAATATATTCTATATTAAACCATACGTATCATGCATACAGTGACTATATACAATATTAACTACAAATATTAAATATACGCTATATTTAACTATGAATAATTAATATATTCTACCTTTAACTATAAATATTTAATGTAATCCACATTCAACTATGCATATTAGATACATTTTTTAAATTATTTTTTTATTAGATACATTTACTTCCACCATACTTATGGAAGAAAATCAGACACACAAACGTATTCAGCAAACATAACAGGACAACGACGCATCTAAACTCTCTTTTATGTTAACAGAGTCTTAAGTCAGTCTACTCACAACAGCATTGGAGACTTGCAACATTTCCTCAAACAACGAATCCTCTTGCTTGTGTCGCCCACTGGTGTCCACTATGATGATCTCAAAGTTCTCGTCCTTGAACTTGTCCACCCCCTCCTGAGCTATTACAACTGGATCCGTCTCCGTGTAACTACAAACAATCCACGACAACACTGAGCATTCCTGAGCAATCATAACTGGATCTGTCACCGTGTAACTACAAACAATCCATGACAACACTGAGCACTCCTGAGCTATTACAACTGGATCCGTCTCCGTGTAACTACAAACAATCCATGACAACACTGAGCACTCCTGAGCAATCATAACTGGATCTGTCTCTGTATAACTAAAAACAATTCATGACAACACTGATCACTCATGAGCAATCACAACAGGATCCGTCTCAGTGTAACTAAAGTAATCCATGACAACATTGAGCACTTTTGAGCTATAACAAACTAGATCCATTACAGTGTAACTACAAGCAATCCATGACAACAATAAGCACTTCTGAGCTATAACAAACTAGATCCATTACAGTGTAACTACAAACAATCCATGACAACAATAAGCACTTCTGAGCTATAACAAACTAGGTCCATTACAGTGTAACTACAAACAATCAATGACAAAATAACACCTGGATCAGTCACAGTGTAATACTAATAAACTATAGCAGCATTGAGCACCACAGCACTACCCATAAGATCCCCAATGTAACTACAAATAGCAAATACAACTACAAAATGTCCATGAAACTGAAATCAATTCTCACTAGGACTGCAGCAATGTCAGCAGTCAAAGGAAATGATCCCATCCACCTCGCAAATTTTTAGAGATTATATTAATAAAAAGCTTCATACAAATACTTGAATTCTATTGAGATATTTTATTACTATAGATATTCTAACAAAAACTTAAATCTTGAATATTAACAGAGATATTCTTACTTAAATTTGTGGTTGGGAATCCATGAAAACCCACACAAACAAGGCTCAAGAAAAAATCTAGTCGTACCTGCCGTAGAACGGTATCTTGGCCTTGGTGGCGTTCTGCTTGATCTGGTCGAAGGCACCGGCACGGAATGTATCAGCACACACGAGGCACGTCTTCCAGCCTTTCTTCTGATAGTAGTATGCCATCTGGAGAAAATATTATTAGAAAATTCAGTTATATTCGATTCACACTTCAGCCTTAAAGATGCATAGCACAAATAAGGATGAGGGAAGAGGGGTGGGGAGAGGGGAAACAATTAAAAACTCAGAGAATAATCTATCAGTAACAAAAAGTAATGTAATGTTAGAGAGACTATTGTTGCCATATTGCGACAAGTGGTTATGGTGAGATCTTCATTTTAGCGACAAGTTAAAATTTGACAAATTCTAAGATATTAGCAACTTAGAACAGTGTAATTATGTTATGTATTTCTAAAGATACACTACAAACTCTAATAGTTCCATAAACCCACTAACAACTGTGTCCAGAATATGAAATGTAATGCTGAATGGTGTTAGCTATGGTAAAACTAAATAAATTAAACTAAACATAATTATCAATCTGTCCAAGGTTGAAGGCAAAATGGAAGGAAAGAGAAGCAGAGGCAGACCGAGATTAGGAATGTTAGAAGATTGATAGATCCACTCATACGCGAACAAAAAGAGGAAAACAGAACACAGAGAAGAGTGGAGGTGTTATATGCCATGGACCTGCCAGTAGGCAGAGAATATAATAGAATAGAGAGAACAATCTCTCTAATCATCATCATCATCATCATCATCATCTTCTCTTAAATCCCAGTTTAACTAGAACAATCTCTCTAATAAACGACGCAAAACCAAACCTCAAAATATTACATAGCTTGATTATATTCTTGATTACATTCGGTACAATAACTAATTGTTAGCTCAAACTAATAACTGAACAAACTCATATGATATGATATTTGCTTTACCTTAGTACAGGTGGTAGTTTTACCGCTGCCCTGCAGACCTACGAACATGATGATGTTAGGACTGCCCTTCACCGGCTGCCAAGCCTTCACTCCTGGATCAATCAGCTACCATACACAAACACTTAAGTATATATATGTACGCAGAATTACGAATTTGTCTATTTAATTAATAATTAATTAGTATTTGTAAAATCAGGTTTTTCCACTAAATGTCCTATACAAATACACAGAAAAGCAAAATATCTCAGCACTTGTTCTTCAGGGCCTGAAATGGGAAGTAAGGAGGAATATGACCATTTGCTATCTATACCATCATTTACTCATCTGATACACTAATTACATGTGATTAGTCATAGTCTATTCTAGCAAAAGTGTGTTCTGCCAATAGCAGGTCTAAGGCATAAAAATTAAATAAATATATAATAAATAATAATAAATAAATAAATAAGTTATAAATAAACATCCCTACTCACTATCTGCTTCTACACTCTCTAAGAGTGCTACATTCACTAGGACATTGTTCACAACACAAAGACTGCCTCTTACCAACCTTAACCGTGTAGCCGCTAAATTACGCTAAACATGGGTTCCAGGTTGGTCTTCCATTGCCTTCCACGAAACCATCAAATACGGTTCTTCTATTCAACAGTCTCACGGCCGCTACCCTAGTAAACCGGAGTGATCATGTTCATGATTCTAACAGACAAATCCGTTCATGGAGTTTAAATTAATACCAATTTAGTTGTCAGAAAAGAATTCATAGGAATTTATTTTATAATTTAATTAACGAATCAATACCTTAACGAGCTCCTTGAAGACAGCGGACTGGATCATTCTACGCTTGTTCAGCCCAGCGGCCATGTCATCAAAATCTATGACATTTCTAGAAATAACAAATCACAGATTATACACATGTCCTCAAAATCTATGACAGATCTAGAAATAACAAATCACAGATTATACACATGTCCTCAAAATCTATGATAGATCTAGAAATAACAGATCACAGATTATATACATGTCCTCAAAATCTATGAAATATCTAGAAATAACAAATCACAGATTATATAAAGACTCTCAACACTTGTCATCAGAAGCAACAACTTCTGAAGTAGTCCAATCTAACTCTAAAATCAAATATATGACATTTTTTCGATTCGATTTAGCAAAATTTATTTATCAAACCTAACAACAAAACCATAACTACCTTTTTGTAGACTAACTTGATAAATATAAAAGTTTAAAAGCAAAATAAAAACTGCTATTCAATAATTATTGACAATAAGCTTAGGGCTGTCATGCCTAAATATAACTAAACTTGCATCATAACTGCCTAAACACTGCACTGTAAAGTATCTCACCTTCCTTTTGGTCTATGCATTTACTAGTTTGCTGTGATAGAGTAACACTGCTTGAAGTTGTATATTACATTCGATATGTCCCTGACAGCACTTTTGGACAACGAAACAGATGCTAAATATTCATTACAGCGTATTGTATTGAATCTATGTCATTTTAACATTTTCATTAAAGTATAACATCTACTTTATTTTAACATTTACAATAAAGTATAACATCTACTTTATTTTAACATTTACATCAAAGTATAGCATCTACTTTATTTTAACATTTACAATAAAGTATAACATCTACTTTATTTTAACATTTACATTAAAGTATAACATCTACTTTACTTTAACATAAATTTATATTAAAGTATAACATCTACTTTATTTTAACATTTACATTAAAGTATAACATCTACTTTATTTTAACATTTACAATAAAGTATAACATCTACTTTATTTTAACATTTACATCAAAGTATAGCATCTACTTTATTTTAACATTTACAATAAAGTATAACATCTACTTTATTTTAACATTTACATCAAAGTATAGCATCTACTTTATTTTAACATTTACAATAAAGTATAACATCTACTTTATTTTAACATTTCCATCAAAGTATAGCATCTACTTTATTTTAACATTTACATTAAAGTATAAAATATACTTTATTTAACATTTACATCAAAGTATAGCATCTACTTTATTTTTCCAATACTATCGCATATAGCGCACAGCGGCGCTTTATCTATGAAATCTATATAACATCTGTAAGAAGACATTTCAGGAAGCCACACCTGACAGACTCTCTGAGTTTCTTGACCAGCACAACGTTAACATCTGCAGACAATAGGGCCGCACAAATCTCCTTCAGCATCGAGTCCAACACCTTTAACAAAACAGCACATAACATATACAACAGTGTCGTGCAAGTTCACGATATTAACAACAACAAGATCATGCTAATATCTTCAGCATTGAATCCAACACCTTTAAGAAAGATAAAAACGCCATATAACATATAGCAAAAGTAGGTTATCCGTACGTTTTTGAATTTTAAAATTAATTCTGTATTGGAGCTGATGATGGCCTGAGATGTCAAGAAATGAAATTAGAATTTAAACCGATAAAAAGAACCTAAACAGTATTATTTTCATTTTTTGACAATCTCAACTCATACAAATCTATTGATTAACAATTGACAATCCTAACTCATACAAAGCTATTGATTAACAATTGACAATCCTAACTCATACAAATCTATTGATTAACAATTGACAATCCTAACTCATATAAATCTATTAATTAACAACTGATAATGCTAACACATACAAGGCTATTGATTAACAATCATGTATAATTGGTAATTATTATAGACAATTACTGACAGCCTAACCTCTTCATTGATGACCGTGGCACTGCTCAGTGAACGAAGTGCTGTTGTGATCCTGCGTCCTAGATCTGCTAAAACCATCTTGATAGTCTATATACAGAGCACTATCCCTAGTGGGTCAATTAGTAATTAAGTGTTCTCTATTTAATTAATTGTCAATAATGAATAAAATTGGCTGTAAGTTAAGTCAGTAATCTTCAGATTCAAGTAGGATAAAATAAATGCTACTTAATTAAAATTTTATACTCAATATCACAGTGCTCATAATTCCTCCAATAGTCAGTGGACTGAAACATAATAAAAAGCTGGTAAAGCTAATGTTAACGTCAGTTTCCTCACTCGAAAGCGATGTCAGAAGACAGGAGAGCCCAGGATTTGAACCCTGCACATACTGATCCGCAGTCGAATAGCCAACCGACATCGCCACTGGCTCCAGCCAGTAAAGAGCATTCTACAAATTATGTAATAGGATTAGAATTTTATATATTCCTAATAGTTATCTAGAAATTAGATTATCACTACGAAGAGTAAGGTAATACTTTATTTGAAAGTTTCATATTTCCTACTAAACTTAGTAGTTTAAATGACAAAAACCTTATAATTCGTATTATTCGTTTAATATTATATGACGTTAGAAACGTTAAATTTTAACTTGTGTTCCAAAGCTCTACTTAACATACAGTTCAACTGTACCAATAGTTTAATTTGTTTTGTCTGCTTTTGCTTAGTGATGTTTAGTTGTAGCCTAAAGCCTATACCTATATGTCACTAGAGATCTTAAAATAGACTATTATTGCCTATGTCAAACTATTATATTAGATTTTTGAGAATATTTCATTTATTTCAAATTTATATTACATTTCTGTCCCTATCAGCAATATATTGTGAATCTTTTGTTTTTATAAGCAGTATTGAACTGCTGCAATACGTGGTTTTGTCAGATTGATAAAAGCTAGTAAAGCTAATGTTAAAGTCGGTTTCCTCACTCGAAAGCGATGTCAGTGAAGGGAGAGCCCAGGATTTGAACCCCGCTCATACTAATCCGCGTTCGAGTATCTTACCGACATGGTCACTTGCTCCAGACAGTGACGATTAATACAGGAATAGATTATTATTATTAGATAGGAAATCAATGAAGATTCCCTAACAGTAAAAACACAAACATACGTCAGCTTAAATATTTACTGTTTTGATATATCATTTAAATATTTTCAATAAGAGCATACAAATCGTGAAAACACAAGAAATCTCTATTATTATTTTTTCAATTTTATATTTGTCATCAAAAGTGATCTTAAGCTCGTTTAAGTAAGTGAGAAAAATAAATTAATGCCTGTTTGTTTATTTACAATTTATTCTTATTTCTCGTTCCACACGTAGCCGGATATAGAATTATAACTAAATTTTCCTTCTGTTTCATACCTGTTGTGAGTTAGTTTCTCGATAATAAAACAACAACTTTAAAATTTGTACGCTAGTGTTAATATAACATAACATAACATTACAGAGTCAGGAAGCAATTATATGCTTCTTTAAGACTCATCAGACTCTTAACTTAGAATCAGAATGTTTAAGTGAAATAGTCATAGACAAGGAAATAGTGTTAAAGAAACTTAGTGAAATTAACTGTAATAAAAATCCAGGTTCAGATGATCTTCATCCTAAGTTACTATTTGAGCTAAGACACCAATTAGTAGGTCCTCTTACTAAATTGTTCAATCTATCGCTCGAAACTGGGATTGTACCTCAAGACTGGAAAGAGGCCAGGATGTCTCCCCTGTTCAAGAAAGATAGAAGAAACAACCTTGAGAACTATAGACCAGTTAGTTTGACTAGTATCATAGGTAAGGTGTTTGAGAGCATTATTAAGGATAGTTTAGTTACACATTTTAATAGTTATGGATTAATAAGAAATAGTCAACATGGATTTACCAGAAATAGATCTTGTCTAACAAACATCTTGAGCTTCATGGAATCCGTCACACTGCATGTTGATAATGGTAATCCAGTAGACATTGTCTATTTGGATTTTGCAAAGGCGTTTGATAAAGTGCCTTACGAGAGATTGTTTTGTAAACTTGAAGCTCATGGAGTTACTGGCTCTGTCCTGAATTGGATTAGAAGTTGGTTAATCTCCAGGAGACAAAAAGTTTGCATTTCAAATCACGACTCGGCTTGGCGCAGTGTTACTAGTGGGGTTCCACAAGGTTCAGTGTTGGGTCCAATTTTATTTTTGGTTTACATTAATGACTTAGACAACAGCATAATATCCAAAATGAGTAAGTTTGCTGACGATACCAAATTATGTAAAAATATAGGCAATCTAGAGGATATGTTATCACTTCAGAGAGATTTAGACAGTTTGCATAATTGGGCAACTACTTGGCAGATGAGCTTCAATGTTGATAAATGTACAGTTATGCATGTAGGTCACAACAATAGTTGTAATCAATATATTATTAAGCTTGGTAACGCAGAACTAAAATCATACATTAAAGAAAAGGATCTAGGTGTCATTATTGATAATACCATAAAATTTTCAGAGCAGTGTAAATCAGCAGTAAATTGTGCTAATGGCACTTTAGGTTTAATTTGGAGAACTATAAAAAGTCGTAATAAGGATGTAATAGTTAAATTATATAAAGCATTAGTAAGGCCTAAATTAGAATATTCTTACAGGCGTGGGTGCTCTAGGGGCGGGGGTGCTCCAGGGGCGGGGGTGCTCCAGGGGTTAGCCCCCAGGGGCAGCCCCTGAGGCGGGGGTAGCCCTGGGTTTAAAAAGTACTTTTTTAACCCCAGGGGTAGCCCTTGGGGTTAAAAAAAGTTGAATAGAGTAGCCGGGGTAGAAAAGTAGTGCTGGAAATGTACTTTAATCTATGAATTTGAAAAGTAAAAGTAAAAGTATTTAACTTTGGGAATCCAAAAGTAAAAGTATAAGTAACTTTTTCATAATCAAAATAAGTCAAAATAAATAAGTAATTATCTTTAGAAATTTACAAGTAAAAGTAGGCCAGCCGTGGCCAAAAGTTTGGCATAAGACGCTTATTTTCATATAATTGGTTTTTATTCGAGAGAAACTGAACAGATGATCTTAGTTAACCATAATTTCGTACAGTTTTGCGTTCAGGAACATATTCCTTAAGTTATTATCATAAATATATGGACAATGGGCATAATGGCTCGGTGCTGAGGCTTATTGGTGTGAAGGCCTATCTCCATTTGAAGGAAAGGCCCGAGCAATGCTATACGAACAGACATGTATTAGGCTACACCAAGACTGCCAAAGCTCCCTAAACTGCACAGCAATTTTGTGTAACCTGTATTAGGCTATCCAGCTTCCAAATACGAGCTGTTTTTCCCTTGTGCATTTCATAGTCTCCAATTACATGGCCAGCAATTATGGCTAACACAGGCATCCGAGACACGTGCCTCTATCGGCCTTGCTCCACTTCAATTTATGGGATAATTCTTACTTTACACAATTCTAGACGACATATTATTTTAAAAAATAAAATAAATAATTAGTTTTCTCGTAATTAACTAATTCTGACTCATTATAATTAATTCCTGCGCTTTTACGTACGTGACAACAGCGAGGATTGAGGTTTAATTATGGGGCTGTGAAATATCTGTAGAAAAGAGGGCTCAGATGAAAATTCTGAATGAACAGAGGCATTCTCATGCTAGAATAGCTCAGATATTAGGCATATCTCAATCAGCAGTTACCAGAGGTATCACAAGGATGAGGGAAAGAGGAAGTTTGACTTCAAGACCTCGTTATGGACGTCCACGTGCTACAACCCAGGCAGCAGACTGTCTCATGAGACGAGCCTTTGTGGCCACCCAACCTGGTCGTCACAGCGCATGGCGCTAGAGGTCAGCCCAATACCTTCACCTAGGACTCTACGAAGACGTTTGTTCAAGGATGTCAACCTGTCAAGTCAGAAACCGGCTAAGAAGAGCAACCTCAGTAAGAAAACCATCAAGAACAGAGTTGCTTTCTGCAAGAAGTACAAGGACTAGAATTCTGTAGACTGGAATAAAGTCTTATTTTCTGACGAGGCTACATTTTCTTAGTTGTCCTCTTATGTGAGGCATATGAGAAGACCACTTTATAAGAGATAAGACTCCAGATACGTGGTACCTGTCGTAAAACAAGCTCCGACAGTGATGGTTTGGTCGAGCTTCCGCACGCAAGGGCGCGCTGGAAGGCTTGTTGATGTCTGTCGCGAACAGCCTTGCTGCCTGTTCGTCCTCGAGCGGTTGTCTTATTCTGGACCTGCTCGACGGTCGGCAGTACTTCGAGACGGCAGCTTTTTCGTCGAATGCTTTATTAAGGGTACCGCTTGTCAGGAGGAACCGAGTTGCTGCGTCTTCAGATGATACTTGAGCAGTACTTCGAGACGGCAGCTTTTTCGTCGAATGCTTTATTAAGGGTACCGCTTGTCAGGAGGAACCGAGTTGCTGCGTCTTCAGATGATACTTCTTTCCCGGTATCATCCGTCTCGATAGGCCTTTCTTGTTCGTTACCGACTGAGTAGGCCAAGGTCCAACCCCCCTTGTGTACTTCGTAATTGGGTTCTCGGGGACCCGGTGCACAGCGTCGACGCTGGACCGAGTCGGGAGTAGAAGCATACTCCACGTCTTCTATGTATTTAGACGATGATGGTTGATTTTCTTCCATGCTTCCTTGTGATATTCGTGGTTCTCGGGGCGAAGTGATGTGGTGACCCGAACCGGTAGTGGAAGCGTCTGCGTTATCTTGGGCGATCACGGTTGGATTTTCTACCCTGCTTCCTAGTTTTACAAACTTGTAGTATATAATTAATTGATTGGTTGTTTTTAACTGCGACGAACTTTATTTTCTTTACCCTATTAAAACGTCCCTTTACCCTTTTTTAGACTTATTCTTCCCTATCCTTTTACTATTGGTCTTCCCGTATTTTTCTACTCCTAATTGGTAATCCTACTCCCGCCTGCAGAGACGAACTCGACCCAGGCGCTTAGCAAATACCTGCAGAGACGAACTCGACCCAGGCAATGCCGTTGTTAGCCTCCCGCCTGCAGAGACACACTCGACCCAGGCGCTTAGCAACTACCCGCAGAGACGAACTCGACCCGGGTATCGCCGTGGACTACCAGCCTCCCGCTGCAGAGACACACGACCCAGGCGCTTAGCAAATACCCGCAGAGACGAACTCGACCCGGGTATCGCCGTGGACTACCAGCCTCCCGACTGCAGAGACACTCTCGACCCAGGCGCTTAGCAAATACCCGCAGAGACGAACTCGACCCGAGTATTGCCGTGGACTACCAGCCTCGTCGCCTGTAGAGACACACTCGACCCAGGCGCTTAGCGAATACCCGCAGAGACGGACTCGACCCGGGTATCGCCGTGGACTACTAGCCTCCTACCTGGGCCTACCCAGGGGGACACTGAACTCTCTCGCCTCCAAATTAGCCTTCGCGGCTTGGGACACTAGCCAACCTGAGGGGCCCCTTACCTATCCCGTAGGGAGTCAGTAAGGGAAAGGATCATTGAGACTCGATCCTTTATGAGAACTACACGTTGTACACCGTATAGACCCATCGGAGCCGCCCTCCTGGGAACCTACTCAGACGAACCAAGTAGGCCCCCGGCCCCCAACTTGTTTCTATTGTATCTAGCTTCTCCTTATATACACCGCTATCGATCGATGTCAAAAGCTTCTATCGAATCACAGCGCTTCTTCGCTTAGTTAATTTACGACGCAGCTGCGTCACTTTGGAAATACCCTACATCACTTATTATTTATAAATAACTGCTCTATAATATTAGCTTTCTATCTATAATATATATATTTCCTAATATAATAATTGTGAACAAGGCGTGTTCATTACAATGTCTAAGGGTACAACTGTAAATGCCAAAGTGTATTTGACTATACTTGAGCAGAAGCTTCCGGCACACATAGGGATACAAGGCTGCACCATATTTCAACATGACTGGGCTCCTAGTCACAGAGCAGCCACGTTAACGAGGTGACTGGAGGACAACAACCTCCAGATCCTTGGTCCCAGGCCTATAAATAAATCCAATAGAGAATATGTTGAACCACATTAAGAGAAGAGTTGCACAACACAACCCCACCTCAGAACAGTTCCAATTGTTTGCATCAAGGCTGTGTGGGCAACAGAAATGACCCAAGCCTACTGCGAAAAACTGGTAAATTCTATGCCTCTTCGTATCGAGACAGTGCTTGCTGCCAAAGGAGGTCATACTAAGTACTAGACTGGACATATAGAGTAGAAAATGCAGTTAAAAACCTCTAGAATAAATATGAACTAAAGGATAATTCATAACTTAAATGTCACTATAATACTAATTAGGTTTTGAAGAAGAAATTTATACTTTTCCGGCCTATATATATATATATATATATATATATATATATATATATATATATATATATATATATATATATATATATATAATGTGGAGTGTTCGGATTACAGAACAATCAGCTTAATACCTCATGCATCGACGATCTTATTAAAGATAGTAAATAATCGCATTCAGTCGAAAGCAGAGATGATACTGAGCAAGACACAATTTGGTTTTAGGAAAGGATGATGCACAAGAGAAGCAATAGGAGTAATGCGGGTTCTTTGCGAAAGAAGCTTAGAATATGGTAATGACGTTTTTGTAGGCTTTGTAGACTTCGAGAAGGCCTTTGACAGGATTGATTGGATAACGATGATGAATATCTTAAAAAGAATAGTAATTGACTGGAGAGATAGAAGACTAATTTTGAACTTGTACATGAATCAAAGAGCAGTAATCAAAATCCAACAAGAATAATCAGAAGAAGGTGAAATAGGACGTGGAGTAAGACAAGGTTGTAGCATTTCGTCGCTGCTGTTTAACATTTACGCTGAGGCAATGATGGAGGAAGCCATGGAAGACTTGGAAGAATGAATAAAAGTAGGAGGGAATTTGTTACAAGATGTACGATTTGCAGATGACCAAGGAATGGTAGCGGGCAGCGAGATTGGATTGCAGAAGATAATGGATAGGCTGAATGATACGGCCCTAAGATATGACATGAAGATTAATATAAAAAAGACCAAGGTTATGAGAGTGTCCAATAATAAAGATGAAGTTAATATCACAATAAATGGTACGAAATTGGAACAGGTAAGGAGTTTCAAATATTTGGGTCATACTATAACCGATGATGGGAAATGTGAGACGGAAATATGCAGTAGGATTGCACAAGCAAAAGCGACCTTTGGTAGTAGAAAAGAACTATTAACAAAGTCTAAAGAAAGATATAAAGATAAAGATAGTGAAAACTTTGGTTTTGACCACGCTATTGTATGGATGTGAAACATGGACCTTAAGGAAGGAAGATATTAGGAAACTGGAGGCATTGGAAATGTGGATTTGGAGAAGAATGGAGGGGATTAGCTGGACCCAAAAGGTTACTAATGAGGAAGTCCTGGAGAGAGTTGGCATAGATAGACAGTTGATAAATGTATTAAGAAATAGGAGGAAGAGTTGGATAGGACACTTTTAAAACCACATGTTTAATCCGTTAGGCAATTTAGACCATTTTCCGTATAACCAGTCCAGTGAATGTCCGAGATTTTACTCTCAGATCAGCGCGGCCGGGATTCGAACCCACGAGATTGCAATTCACCTCAGGATTTGTCATTTAAAACTTCAAGACGTTACCCCTACTCTATTAAGACATACATATTACTCACCATATAGCCTGTTATTTAGTTAAATAGCCCTACTTTTAGTAATTCATTGCAATGAGTTTTATTGAGTTGAACAGTTGTTCTATTTGCCTTTCAAACTGCGTAAGATTACTAATTTACGCATTAATAACAAAATTATAATAATTGTATTATATACGACGATCGAGGGATAAGAAAAAGTAGTAAGTATAAAGAACTGTAAGAAGCGGATTTATTATAAATACATTGCATTGAATTGTAATTATTCCATTTAAAGAGAGCGATCAATAATTTAGAAGTTATAAAATTATCTATTTCACAAAGTTAAAACTGTTATTTTAACATGACATTTCAAAAATACTGCTTGTATTGTCTAAGTATTCAGTTAATTACTGCTTTTAATATTAAGGACTTTCGGACGCATAGCTAAACATTAATTATTAGCAGGTATTATATTTACTCTGAGTAAATAAACAATCCTTAATTATAATAACCTAACAACAGTTGGATTGGTACTGTCGTCCATGACAACTTCGAGCGTATTTGAGACAAATCCAAGCCATTCGTTAGGTCCAAGTTCTTAACCAATTCAATTTAATCCAATTTAATTCAATTAAATTTAGTCAATAGTAGTTCATTTATACAGCCCTGTTCTGTATAAAATGCTTCAACACCCAGTAACTGAACTGTAGCTGGCTCTTCGTTGCGGCCGGCAACGAAAAGCCAAGCAACTCAACTGTTAAAGGCCTCAACATTGCAGCTTCTAGATCTCATCCATAATCTTGATTGAATATTATTTTATTATTCGTGGAGATAGGAGACGAATTTCGAGTATATCATAATATTATTGAATTCTGTAATTGTATTCTGTATTATTTTCACTCTCAGAATGAGTGATAACCCTCTATTTAGTATGTAAAGTTTGTATTAAATTTCGCTAATTAGGTTTGGGTCTGTAGTTCTACATTGTATTCTGTGAGGCTGACGCTATCGCTGCTGGGCAGTACCCTGAGAGTCTGAGAAAAAGATATTGTCGAAGTTAATGACCGGTCTAATATTATTAATTAATCACATAAAACGATTAAATATCTCTTTCTCTCGCTAAGAACACTACCTACCGGCAGGTTCATGGCATATGGCACCTCCACTTTACTTTTCTCTGTGTTCCATTTCCCTCATCATATCCACATATTAGTGGAACTTTAATATTAATCTAATATTCCTAATCTTGGTTAGGCCTCTACATGAATTTCCTTCCATTTTACCTCCTATGATCTCTTTTAGTAAACTTTCCCGGCTTAGAATGTGTCCCATCCAGCCCTTCTTTTTCTTAATGCATTTATCAACTGTCAATCTGCACCAACTCTCTCCAGAACTTCTTCATTTGAAACTTTTTTGGATCTAGCTAATCTTTTCCATTTTTCTCCATATCCACACTTTCAAAGCAGCATTTAGTTACCTGATCAATTTCTGCCTTCCTTAAGGTCCGTGTTTCACATGAATTCATATATTACCGTGGTCCATACCAAAGTTTTCACTATTTTTATATTTGTGGCCTTTTTAAGACACTTTTTAAAAGTTCTTTCCTATTATAGGCTAATACCGAAGGCCTTTTTTGCTTATCCAATCCCACTAAATTTTTCAATCTACATTTTTTGTGATCTGTTTTAGTGTGATCTAAATATTTGAAACTTTGTATCTGTTCCAATCTCGTACCATTTAATGTAATATTTACTTTACCTCTATTCTGGGACTCTCTCGTCACTTCTTATCCTTTTGATGTTAAGCTTCATACCATATTTCAATGCCATTTCATTCAAACTATCCATTATCTTCTGCAGTACATTCTCTACTTTCTGCTCCGACAATATGTTTTCTGCTCCGACAATATGGAACTCTCTGCCACAAGATCTTCGATCTTGCAGTTGTACTAGTACTTTCCTTGGCAAGCTAAAAACCCATCTCTTTCCGCCATAGGTCTAAATTTTGATCCGCTTACTTTGGATCTTGGACTTGCACTGTTTTGATCTCGCTTTGTCTTGCTGTCTCTGTGTACTCAGTCGTCACTGTGTGGTGCTTTGGCGCCTGTTTGTGTAGAGTCTGCAAGAGACATCCCTGACATTGACTTATGGCGAGGAACAGGACGTTAAATTCTTATTGATTATTGATTGATTCTCCCTTTACCATTCCTTGATTATCTGCAAATCTCACAGCTTGCAACAATTTTTCTCCTACTTTTATTCCTTCTTCCATGGCGTCCTCCATCATTGCCTCAGTGTAAATGTTAAATAGCAGCACTTGGCAAAATGTTACAACTTTGTCTTACTAGATATCCTGTTTCTCCTTCCTCTGAGTATTCTTGTTGGATTTTGAGTACTGCTCTTTGATTCATGCACAAGTTTAAAATTAGTCCTCTATATCTCCAGTCAATCCCTATTATTTTCAAGATATTCATCATCGTTATCGAATCAATCCTGTCAAAGGCCTTCTCAAAGTGTACAAAGCATTCAAAAACGTCATTTCCATATTCTAAACTACTTTCTCAAAGAACCCGCATTACCCCTATTGCTTCTCTTGTGCCGCATCCTTTCGTAAAACCAAATTGTGTCGTGATCAGTAATTGTTATATAGAAATTAATTCTTGATATCTCGCAGTAATAAACTTTTGCCAATGGCTGTATCAAATATTCACATATCAGCATTAATCAAAGAACATTTCTATATTTCAGTTTCAATAGGCCCATTTGCTAGAGACACTGGAGTATGACCAGGCACTCTGAAGAATGTAAAACAAAAGCTCAACAAATTTTCTGACTGGAGTTAAAAGTTTAAAATGCCACCGCTTCTATGGAATATTTTATTGTATAGTCACAAAACTGAACTACATTCTGCACAGAAGCTATCGTTCTTGATTGTTCTGACGATAACATCATGTTATATGCAGAGTAAGTGATTTTAAGAATATCTAGTTTAATGTCATATATTTTCTCACAAATGTCAAATTTTAATATATGTATTCTTTCGGCCCCTCCAATTATATATTTATAATTATACTTTAAATAGCCCTTGTGTTACAGTGTTGGTGCATTATGTCTGCTTTCAGTTAGGTATTATTGACTATATTCCCGGGAAGTTGATTTTATAGTAAATTTTGGGTGAATGGCACACTTTGTGAAATCGATAGAGCTCTTGTAGATTGTAGACAGCTATAATGTTACTTATTCGAGATCTGGTGTATATTCATTCGAGATCTGATTTATAGTTGATTGTGTCTTCTTTATTGTACAGAATTTGTTAGCAATAATTATTGAAGAAATATTTTAGATAGCATTCATCTAATAAGTATAGATTCTAGAAGCAAAGTATTTATGCCATATATAAAGAAATTAATGAAAGTGTTTACAAGGTAATTAAATAGATTCAACAGCTGCACAAGTTAAAATAGAATAAGGTATCAACTGAACCGGTGTCTATTATTCTATGTTACCTTGATTCAAGCTCTCGCCCTTATGTCCCTGTTACAGCTGAATCGTCAGCCTCTCGAAGTCTTTGTTCCTCTAGTAAAAACCTTCTCACTGTAACAAACATTAAATCTGCCATGGGCGGACGTTCTACATGTTTTCTGCTCGGACAATATGAAACTCAAAGTTTTCCAAAATCAATGGAAAAATAGAGTAATGACCGATGTCATGATATGGTATGGACAAAGAGGAGTGGATAAGGTATATTCGTATCCTGATTCTAGTTACTGGGATTAAAAGTAAAAGCTTTGCTCCATCCCGACACTAGTTATACTGGGATTATAGGGAAGATGATGATGTTATATGGTATGGGACTGGCTGGAGCAAGTGACAACGTCGGTAAGATATTTGACCGCGGATCAGTATGTGCGGGGTTCAAATCCTGGGCTCGCTCGTCACTCACATTGCTTTCGATTGAGGAAACTGATGTTAACATTAGCTTTTAGCTTTTACGCATTTGTAAGATTTTGATGATGATGATGATGATGATGACGATGATGATGATGTGATACATTTGTAAGATTTTATACATTTAACTATGCCAGCAGAAGTGAGAGCGGTAGAGAACAACGTGGCTCTGCTGAAGAAATCCTATCAGTCGTCTGACATAGGACCAAACAATCCTGCATCGCTAGCGGTGGACGAGAGTCCCACGTCATGTAGCCGCACCAGTGTGGGAGAGAGTGGGGCCGAGTGGAGCGTAGATCTTGGAAAATCCTTCATCATTAGCAGACTACTTATCAACACAGGTATATATTAGAGCGATTGCTACCAATAGATCTTTCATATTATGTATAACTTAACTATAAACAGATTATTTATCAACACAGGTATATATTAGAGCGATTACTACCAATAGATCTTTCATATTATGTATAACTTAACTATAAACAGATTACTTATCAACACATGTATATATATATTAGAGCGATTGTTACTAATAGATCACCAATGTCAGAAAGAGAATTTGGTTGGAGAGCGCCTAGGCTCCAGAAATTGCTACAAAAATTTAAACGAATGGAAAAGTCTCACATAGGGGATTGACTGATGATGTGATGTGGGACAGAGAGGATTTGAGATAGTCTATTCGTATCCCGACCCTTGTTGAACTGGGATTCAAGGGAAGATGATGATGACGATTATTACTAATAGATCTTTTATATTATGAATAAGCTAACTGTAGAACTATATTTAAAGTTAAATGCCTGTTTTCGTATTGAAAGGGATATTGTCAGAGGTGGTGCTCTTGCTATTTGAACTGAAGACCTCCTGATTCGTGGTATATGTGCTTTCCTTTCAGTCATCCAACTGTACAATGTTACTAAAAATGTAGGAACAATTTAAAAAATTACCATTTAGTATTGCTTATGCCTTTGTTAATTATGCTCAGACACAAGTTTAGAGCCATCAATGATCATAGCACTTGCTATAGATCGTTGCTGACAATAGATTAGGGGATATTTTAAAGCAATTGCTTCATAGCGTTTACATGAATACACACACCGTATCAATAACGCCGTTCAGTATCAATAACGCCTGTTCTTTTAGGAAGGAGGCTGTGTTGTGCTTACTATTTACAGATGATATGGTGATAGGAGACCTGATCATTGCGACATTAAATCCTATCTTAAACTCTGCTATCTTTAGCCGCAAAGACTCGGATACTGTGAGTGTACTCTGTGAATGTCTATAGTTTGATATTATCATGTACGTTATGACAGGCATGGAATTCTTTGGACAGAACTACGAGATCTACATCAGCAAAGACTCGGATACTCTGGGAGTGCTATGTGGCTATGGGCACGAGGATGATGATGTCATCATGAAGGAGTATGTAGTCAGCTGTTTTACCGGTCCCATGCTTGGCCGTGTTGTCACAATCAAGAACAGGTTCAGCAGTGGACTGAAACTCTGTGACGTTAAAATCATGGGTGAGTTGATGGACCGATGTGCAGATTTTGTTATATTAAGCTGGTTAGATTTCTGTAAGGCAGCTCATAACAATTCTTACACAATGTGGACACGTGTTGACAAGAAATAAAAAATAAGACAAAAATACTCTCAAGATTGGAAGAATTTTAATTTTGTAAATAACATAGAGAGCACCTAATGGATGAAAGTATATATTGAATTGGAAAGTGCAATTTTCGATCATGCTGGAAGATGCAGCAGTGAATGGAGGCATGGTTTTGTACTAAGGTTCTCTTTATACAAAGTTTAGCCTCTACTGAATTACACTGACACAACCAGATGTCATCAATCTTTGTGCTTCTGTAATCAATCTTTGTGCTTCTGTATAACAAGATTCTGAATATGATTTTTGACAGAATTTAAAAGAGCTTGAGAAATAAGGAACGTTAATGTTAAGCTTTAACGCTGAAAAACTGTGACATTAAGTAATTTACAAATCTAGAAAATTCTATTTATAGCTTGTAGACGTGTAGTGTACTTTGAATTTAAATAGAATTTAATATTTGTAACTGATTTGTATATTGAAGGTATGAATTAAAATATGAAGTTATTTTACATAATTATTATTATGATGCAGTGTGTGAGGATGGGTATTTTGGCATCGGATGTGACAAGAGATGCAACTGTGCAGACATGGCTTGTGCTAAGGACACGGGTGCTTGTAAGACCGATTGTCTGCCTGGCTGGACAGGATCGAACTGTCAACAAGGTATCTCTAACTCTAGTTCTGTGTGAAACATATTCTAGTCTCTCCGTTAACTTCATAAATTCTTCTAAAATATATTATATTATGGAATGACTTACTATGGAATTATGGAATATTTTGTATTATGAAATGACTTTCAGTAGATTTAATTCAGCAGTCTTAAGCCTTTTCATTTTTCCTTAAGGTATATAACTTTTCAATCTGCTTGAGTGTATAGATTTGTGCTCTCATTAAGCACATACTGATCCGAACTCTCAAGTTGACAGCCATCAAAATTTGTTGTTTGATAGATTACTACCCATCAAAGTAGAAATAATTCATATTTTGAATCGTGCCTTTGCAGAACACTTGAGGGAAAGATGATAGAACCAGAGATGCGAAAGAGAAAGACTGAGGTGACACCGTGATAATGAAGAGCAAGTGTTGACACATCGATTTTTAGAAGAAAAAAAATGTAAGCACGCAATATAGTGAAATGATCAACTATGTTGATATCTATCACTTTTTGTGACACCACATGTTTAAACCTTTAGGCTATTTAGACCATTTTCCGTGTAACCATTCCAGTGAATGTCCAAGATTTTGCTCTCAGATCAGCACGGCTGGGATTCGAACCCACGAGGTTTCAATTTACCTCAGGATTTGTCATTTATAACTTCATGACGTTACCCGTACGCTATTAAGACATGATAAGCGATACTTGTATCAGTATATGTGCGTGTATTTGTGTTTGTGTAGAGTGCCCGGAGCAGCAGTTTGGTTCTAACTGCAGGTTGACGTGTCACTGTATGTACGGGGTAACGTGTGATAGAGCGACGGGTGAATGCTCAACAGGATGTGCAGAGTCATGGCTGGGTCCTATGTGCCAAACAGGTCTGCTGCTTTATTCAATACATTTAGTAGCTTAGTGGAACAGTATCTTAGTGGAGTAGTGTTTTAGTTGAGTTTAGAAGAATTTAGTGATGATTTGAAAAAACAAGTTGATAAAATAAAAATTGAGAAATTGATTACAATTGGCCAGATGTGAAATTTTTATATTTAAACTTTTAAGTCTTATCTCAGTTTCAAGTGACTTCAAAAAAGTAATTTTTCGAAGTTTCAATAAGATTAATCCATATTTCGTTGTTCAACTGTACAAATAAATTATAATCATCATAGAAATTCTTCTTATCCTCAGTTATTTTTGCATATTGTATTTCTAAGATAATGCATTCACTGTATGACAATACGTGAAATGATTTTATGCCATGTGTTGATTCTGCAGCGATACCGCGTCTGAGCAAAGCCCCGTGGCTGGCACACACTCGTGAGCACGAGATCTCCATACAGTGGGAGTCGTGGAAGGGTTTCGTGGACGGAAGCCTCACGCTGTTCTACCACGTTCAGTACAAGCTGAACGACTTTCACGGTAACTCCACGTGGGAGGCGGGGCCAGTGCAGGTCGACACCGATGACATGAACGAGTGGGGGACTGTGACAGGTCTGAGACGTAACTCATTCTACGAGTTCAGAGTTGTGCCCGTCATCAAGATGGGAGAGGCGGAGATTAGAGGCAGTGCAGAAGATATTAGCCCTGTCAGTAGCACCTTCAGGACTCAGTGTCATGGTAAACAGTGTGCTTTTCGAATTATTCCTGTTTTGATTTTAAATTTTATTTAATCACTTTTGCTTAACGTAACCATGGTTCAGGCTTTGTGAGTGCTAGTGTAATCTGTAATTAAAATAATACCTTTTTGAAACAGTAGAGTGTACAGAGATGTCAAACCCATTTTGGTGTTCTAGAGGAATAAATTATTTAGCAATGTGATAATATCTATCAAGTGGATTAAAATAAACATAATGTTCTGACACTAGCGATGTAATATTAAAATTGTTATTTCTTTCACTATTTCATTTAGTGCATTCACTATATATTATGCACAGTATCATGCTATCACTAAATACATGAATTCTCTGATCCCAACCCTAACTAAACTGAGATTCAAGGGAAGATGATGATGATTAAATACATTAATTAAATATATTTACATTCTGTCAATTGTTGATAGTTTATATATGTATATATTTTTTTAGTGTTGTTTATTTGCTCATTACAGCACAGATTATACTAACAATAGGAACGTGCTTGCGGTTAGATAAATAACAAACTATATTAATAACTGTAGTAATAACATTAGTAGTAATTGATAACATTTGTATATAGGACTTATCTGTGATTTGTGATATACGTTGTAGTACCAGAATCACCGAATATAACATTCGTGGACACCTGGACCACCACAGAGTACGACAAGCAGGTTGCTGGGATGACTGTTCATTGGACGGTATGTGATAATAATAATAACGACAATTAGAGTGCTACAGTCATCAATGACACAGTGCTGCACAGTGCTATTATAGAATTGTAGTTCTTTGTAAATTTCACATTTAATTTCGTTTCGTTTAGTACCGTTTATTTGTTCATCACAGCACAGATTATACAAACAATAGGAACGTGCATGTAGTTTGATATACAAATAACAATACGAAAGAGGCTACCATAAAAGAGCCATAGCTCTGTTCCATAATTAGCAGCTATAGCAGAATCAACAGTATGAAATACAAAAATTTCTATTACATTACCAATTACAGTAATTTGCAAAAGGAGATGCTTGTACAGTGCTTGTATAAATACTGCTCTTTCATAAATACTTACTTTGCGATGAGATGATGTGTCACAACTGATATAGTTAGTTCTCTTTGAAATTTTGAAATGAGAAATATAAAGAATTAAATATAGTTCAGTAAAAGGAAAATCTCCGTCTCTGTTGACACATCCACTCTCTGGAATTCTTTACCCACTAATCTTTGCTTGTGTTCTCTTTTAATTTTCTCTGGCAATCTTAAGACATCTCTTTCCACTGTAGACTCTACTGACAATCCATTGATCACTGAATCGGTATTGTTTACAACTTTACTTTTCTTCGGCATTTGTCTTTGAAGATTGGTTTTGATGGATTTATTTCTATGTGTGCTGTGGGGACGTTCAAGACGTGATCCTTGGAAGAGGAATCGGACGTTAAACTTTTATGCTTATTATTATTATTATTGTTACTGAATTGAGTAGTAAGTGTGGAGGATAAAAGATTAAGACTTACCTTTTCCCACCATTGACATAATCCATCTACCCTGACCATTTTTGATCACCGGACTAGCTTTCGTTTAGGACCTTACTTCTGCTCAGCACACTCTTTTTGCAGTTTGGTCGGGGTGAATTGATCTGTAGTGATGTGTGCTGTGGGGACGTCCCTGAAATCATCCCTGGATGTGAAAACAAATGTTAATTAAACCTTTATTATTATTATTATTATTATTACAATAAAGCCATGTTAGACGCAACACTGCTAACTCCTCTCATAGCCCTGTATTGAGTTCTCAGATGTCATCAGCTACGTATAGTAACATATAATCAAATGATGGTTTGCCATATAATTTATTGAATTGAGATAACGTAATTATAATATAATATTATATAATATTCAGTATTGTTTATTTATAATATAATATAATAAATTGGAACGAAAATTGGAACAGGTAAGGAGTTTCAAATATTTGGGTCGTACTATAACCGATGACAGGAAATGTGAGACGAAAATATGCAGTAGGATTGCACAAGCAAAAGCGGCCTTTGGTAGTAGAAAAGAACTATTAACAAAAAGTCTAAAGAAAGACACAAGGATAAAGATAGTGAAAACTTTTGTTTGGACCACGCTATTGTATGGATGTGAAACATGGACCTTAAGGAAGGAAGATATTAGGAAACTGGGGGTATTGGAAATGTGGATTTGGAGAAGAATGGAGGGGATTAGCTGGACCCAAAAGGTTACTAATGAGGAAGTCCTGGAGAGAGTTGGCATAGATAGACAGTTGATAAATGTATTAAGAAATAGGAAGAAGAGATGGATATGACACATTCTAAGGGGGGAAGGTCTATTAAAAGAGGTCATAGAAGGTAGAATGGAATTAAAAAGAGGCAGGGGCAGGCCGAGATTAGGTATGTTAGATGATTTAAAGACCCACTCATATGTGGAAATGAAGAAGAAGGTGGAAGACAGAGAAGAGTGGAGGCGTTATGTACCATGGACCTGCCAGTAGGCAGTGCACTAAGAGATAATGTAATAACAATATTACTATGTATTATAGTATTGATATATTATTATGTTGTTGCAGCCTTTAACAAAGGAGCAGTCGAATTGTGACAGCATTCAGTTCTATGAAATACTATATCAGGTATATCTGCTTATCTCACTTAATCAGTCATTCAGTTCTATGATTGATTCAACCAATACAAGTGGATGATTCACTTGAATTGGTTGATTCACTGGTATTGGTTGATGCACAGTTGTTGGTTGATTCATTGGTATTGGTTGATTTACTGGTATTGGTTGATTCACTGGTATTGATTGATTCACTGGTATTGGTTGATTCACTGTTATTGGTAGATACACTTGTATTGGTTGTTTCACTGGTATTGGTTGATGCACTGGTATTGGTTGACTCACTGATATTGGTTGATACACTTGTATTGGTTGATTCCAAAGTTATGGTTGATTCAGAAAGCAGAAGATATGATATATAAAAGGCACTTCATAGTCTGCTAATAGCACACCCCACAATACTAATAACACCCATCCCAGCGTTTTATTTTTATAGTTTCACAATTCGCTGATACATCATTGATTGATTGATTTGTTCATTTCGCTGATTGATTTGCAGAGGATTGAGGACTCGAGCGAGAGCTGGCAGAAGGTGATGGCGGTGCAGTCAGCCTCGTTGAGGAACCTGACTGATCTGCTGTTTGGCCACAGGTATCGCATCATGGTGGTCGCCCACAACAATCAGCCTCTGAACAGTTCCAGCCCCATCGTGCTAGCCACCACTGAGGGCTCCGGTGCGTCCTCTACACATAATACTTTTTTATTTCTTAATACATTTATCAACTTTTTTATATAGCCGCTGGAACCAGTGGCCATGTCGGTAAGATACTCGACCGCGGATCAGTATTTGCTGGGTTCAAATCCTGGGCTCGCCCGTCACTGACATCGCTTTCGAGTAAGGAAGCTGCATTAGCTTTTTTTAGCTTTTTATTATGGATATCGTTGAAACATCTCTCTCTTAGTGCACTGCCTACTGACAGGTCCATGGTATATAACGCCTCCACTCTTCTCTGTCTTCTCTGTTCCAGAATGTCAAATATGTGCCCCTAATCCCATATTTGAAAAAATTTGAGCTAGTGGAACTGAAACTCATTCTCGTACCCCCCCTGACCACTGTCCTTACAAATGTATTAACACTTAAAAATTGCCATAGAAACAATGAAAATAGTTGTAAAAAATTTATCGGCAGGCCTAAGGGGGGGGCGGGCTGCCTGGGCCACCTGGATCCGCCACTGCTTTGCTATACCAAAACAGACGTTAATAAGCACGATAAGCTATTTTATCCTGCCAGTAGGCAGTACACAGGCAGACAGAAAGAGAGAGAAAGAGAGAGAGAGATATGCAGAAAGCCACACAGTACTGGGTTGAACTATTCTAAGATTCTTCTTAAAATGTCGAGGTGAAATAAAATAGATTTGAAGTTACTAGAATAATCTCGGACTTGTGTGCACAGAGCAATTACTTATTAGAGGCTTATAGGGTTTGAAGAGGTTGACATAGCGCTTCAATGCTAAGCTGTGCTGTATAATGAACACTCTAAGGTCTCAATATAGGTGAGCAGACCTTGATCTAGAGAGCCCAGCAGCCGCCGGCTAGCCTAATAAGACGAAAATAATTTTTAGCCAAACATTCGCTGAAATTTTTTTAGAGTTAGCTGAATTCGGCGTCAATAGCTCTAGGCGAACATTCGTTGGAAAACTTAGAGACTGGTTAAATTTTCATATAAAATACATTAAGATTAACATTAATTTACAATTCCGGATTGGGTTTGACCATGGATCAGGGTACCTCCACCCCGAGTATCTCCACCATCGCCGGCACCGGGTGCACCCCGGCCCACCGCTGACGGATCCACATCGGCTACCCCCGGTACCTGGACGCCCCGGCCCCACTACCCTAGGGGCTCCCGGCCCCGGTTAGGGGTATCTTGCACGAGCCAGAGTATCCACGGTCCTGATATTCCATCCCGGAGCATCCTCTGGGACACTTCGCCTCGAGGGACTCCACCCATATATTTCTCTAATTAGCGAGCCGAAGCTCGCACCGCCGACCAGGGGCGAGACGCCTCGAGGTCAGCAGTCAAGCAGAGGAGGGATTGACCGAGGTCAGTCCATCCTCCACCGTAAGAGAGACTGGCGGTCACTTCAATGATGAAGTGGGTTTAACGTCAAGGCCAGAACCCCGAAGGGTTTCTCTTCAAGACGGGAGCTGTAAGCTGCCTACTGCACCTCGGATACCCTCATTGGCGCAAGCACAAGTGGCGGCCACTTGTTAACGTCTCAGTGAACTGATGACGATGATGGGGTGGGGGGGGGTTGCCCCCGGGGGTGGGGCGGGGGTTGCCCCCGGGGGTGGGGGGTTAAAATACAACTCATTTTTCAACAGTTTTGAACAAAAATTAAAATCAAAAGTCATATTATCAAATCATGATTGTTAAAATCATGTTGCTGGTTGAATGTTAATTCAACCGGAATGGCCGAATAGATAGCACATTTGTCTGAGAAGTGGGAGACCTTAGATTCGAACCCCAACTGGACCTTATCTAACAGCATCTCTTGTGGTATGGAAACAGACATTAAACGGAGCTTTTTGCTTCTTCCAGTTATATTGATGATGATGATGATGATGATGACGAGTTACATTGCTAATTATAAAGAAATTAATTAAGAGCTCTCGTTACTGCTGATATTATTATATTTATTGATTGATAATAACAATCAATAAATATAATAAACAATCAATAATATTTATGGTGTATTATTGATTTTTTCATTCATTATTTATTATTAAAAACTGATTGATTTCATAGATTGATTGATTTAATTGATTGATTGATAGCGTATGCAGTAAGGTTCCTGACAGCGGTTAGTGAGGACGCAGGAGTGATCGCTGGTTTGATAGTCTGCTTCACTATACTCATCGCTCTCGCTATCGTCCTCCTCTTCTTCAGGTAATAAGAATTTATCATCAATAGACTCATAGTTTCTTTCTAATTTTATGTATCGTATGTATTTTTAAGCAATTCTCTTACTTTCACTGGTTGGAGCCAGTGGTGATGAAGGTAAGATTCTCGACCGCTGATCAGTAAGTGCGGGGTTTAAATCGTGGTCTCGCCCGTCGCTGACATTGCTTTCGAGCGAGGAAGCTGACGTTAACATTAGCTTTACCAGCTTTTTTATCTGTAGCTTAATAATGCGAATTTGTGGTGGTGTTTTCTAGTTAACTACTGCTGCTGCTGCTGCTACTACTACTACTACTATTAAACTACTACTATATTTGATATATCTGGATTCCTTAAAAATAGTATGCCTATTTAGTCTTGCACTGGTGTTCAATGTCATCTGAGATTAATTTGATGATATAAGTTATTTTAAATACTGTTGTGAATATTATTCGCTGTATTTTTTATATTAAATTTTTTGGTCGTTTGATAACACACTTGAGAACTGCATGTGTTTGCAAAGTTTCGTTTCTTAGTTGCATCTTTAATTGATTTCGTAATTTCTCCTTGCACCTTGGTTATTAGTAGTCGGTTCCATTGATCCAACACACTGGGTAGTTTTTTCATTCAAAGCTGTCAACATTTGGTCTTCCAGGGTGATCGCCTAGCCCGTACTAACCGGACCCAGCATAGGTTAACTTCGTTCTTTGACGCTTAGCTTAACCTGGTGCACTAAAGACCGCCCATATATTTTGCTCAAGTAGTACTCCATTTGATTGTTATGACTTGATTGTTTGTGCAGGAGAAGAATGGCTAAATACAACACCGTGCCGTGTAAAGATCCTGAAGACAAAGCGGCTGAAAATAAAGGTATTACTTGTATGCTGTTTACCGCTTCTTTCTAGGCAACAATGAGACTCGTAGAACTGAAATACTGAGGGAATTGTTGTATAACTGAGGGAACTGTTGACGTCCCTGACATCATCCTTGTATGAGGAAACGGACGTTAAACCTTTATTATTATTTTAACTGAGGGAATTGTTGTATAACTGAGGGAATTGTTGTATAACTGAGGGAATTGTTGTATAACTGAGGGAATTGTTGTGTAAATGAGGGAATTGTTATATAACTGAGGGAATTGTTGTATAACTGAGGGAATTGTTGTATAACAAGATATTGATTGTCGATTGACTCTAGGCAACCACTCGCTAGCTGATAGCGGATGTGTAGTCGCTGGCTCCACTGAGATATCTCCACTGTCGGTGCTGACGATTAGCGAGGGCGGAGCTAACGCTCAGTCTCCGCCTCCTCTCATGCAGCGAGCCAATGAGAATGGGCGCGTGGAGAAATGCAAGGAGCCACCCCTGACACCTGTGGAGCGTTATCCAATCAAGATCTCAGAGTTGGAGGAGTACGTGCTGGCGGGAAAGAGGAACAACTGTGAAGAACTGAGAAAAGAATATCGGGTAGAGCTCTCACACTTACCGATTCTTCTAAATATTTTATTTAATGTGACTTCCTAAGATGTAGAATAATTATTTTAATCGCCTTATTTTTTAACTTTTAATTGAGTGCAAAGTTTGCTAGATAAAATTTGAGAGTTGTGTGCTGAGAATGGATACAAAGACTTAGCAAATTTTATTTTGCTTTTTATTTAAATCCAGTATTAATTGCTACCTTAATAAGTTGGGAACTATTTTTTATATTCTATTATTTTATCACTATTGATTTCTGTATACTTGTTATTATTTTATTGGTTACTTTATATTGCTATTTATGCTACTAAATTTTATTTGTTTTTGTATTTTGTTACAATGTTTGTGTGTATTTTGCTTTCTTTTTGCCTGATTGTATGCATTTTGTGTGACGCTTCTGAAATAAACGTATTTCTCTTGCGTTATTTATTATTTTAATTCTACTTACGTTATTTTCATTATGTCAAACGAATGGATAATATCCATTCATATCCCGACCCTGATTAAACTGGGATTTAAGGGAAGATGTTGATGATGATGTTATTTTCATGATGTCATTCTCTTGAACAGCAACTGCCAGACAATAGCAGAGTTAAAGGCCAAGATGTGGGAGACAAGATTGACAATCGACTCAAGAACCGATTTATCAACATCATTCCATGTACGTAGCAGAGTCGATAAATAGTAATATACTTTACGATGCCCTTGACAACATCTTTGGATGAGGAAACGGACGTTATACCTTTATTATTACTATTATTATTATTATTATTACTATTATTATATAGTACAAGTTTTCTATCATTAAGTCTGTCATGTGCTAGTTATATAATTGTATCTGATGCCAAAGGTTCTTTGGATCTTGTTTACATTTCGCATGAAAAAGTTTGTATTACTTATATAAATGTTATCTTTTTTGTATGTTTTTTAATTATTCAAACTTTTTCAGTAAAGCAGTCTTGAAGACTGATTTCGTCCATGACACTGCGATATAAACTTCCTTAAATACTAAATAATAATAATTATAATATTAAATAATAATATGATAATTATGATAATGATAATAAAATAAATAATCAATCAATTATAGTGTACTTCAAACTCATCTAACTCTTCTTGTTTAATGAGGTTATACCTATAATTTAACATAATCTTTATTGCATTGCATTCTAATTTATTTTTATTTTGTAATACTATAATGTAACGCTAATATTGTTTGATTTTTCCTGTTGATAGATCTTTAACTGATTAATTGATTTATTGATTGATTAATGTTACAGACGATCACTCTCGTGTCATTCTGGATAAGATAGAAGGAGACGAAGACTCTGACTACATCAACGCTAGCTACATTAATGTATGTTATCCCATTGGGACATCAAAATGTATTATAACAATAAAGGTTTAACGTCTGTTTCCTCATACAAGGATGACATCAGGGACGTCATTGTATTGCTGTGTCGTTGTTACTACAGTTTGTGCAACTAAGTCAGCATCATTTAATATTTCATTTACTTTTGTATCTCTTTCTGCTGTTCTGCCAAATGGCAGGTCCAAGATATATATTCATACTCAGAGTCTGCTCAATGAGGAACACTATGTGGGTCAATAAATTAATCTCTTCTCAGAAAGGATATGTAAACACAAATTCCCTATCCATACAGAACATATAGTTTGAGATTGAATATGGCTTCTGAGGTGGTTTTTCTCTTGCCTTCCTGTTTTGTATTCTATTACGACACGTGCACTTATCCATTTTAGTGTCCCTGACACTGCACGAGAAACTTTGTATACTGCTATTAGTCTTGTTTAAATCATCTCAATTTCTTCTCGTTAATTTACAATTTTGTATTTCATACGAAAATTACTACTCAGAATATGGAACCATGTGTAGATATGTAGTTTTTCTTTTAAGTTTATTCCAGAGCTTCATTTCTGTATTCATCTCATTGCCTCTGATGCATTCTTCAGGTGAGGAAACTGGAGTTGAATCCTCTTGGGGTAGCAGTGGATTATGGGGAATTTTGTTGTATTAATTTTATTATATTTATTTTTGTTATTTTGTTATTTTATTGTTTTTATTTAAATATCTGTTTGTTCCTGACTCAGGGATATAAGAAGCCGAGGGCTTATATAGCAGCACAGGGTGAGTCAATCCTTTGATTACTGTCATTTTAAACTTAGCCATGACTGATTGCGGCCTGGAAATTAATATACAGGCATTATTTTGTTATAAGTGTGGTCTACACTTTACTGTAGGTTGTACAAGTCGTTCAAGGCGCTACGTGATTGTGGCATTACACCACCAGGCTACTTGGCCTTCACTGTCCATTCAGCGCTACTGAGGCTTTTAGCATAGAGCGGCGCCTTTTAAATATACTTATTATTATTATTATTGCTATTAGTAGCGATGCAATGTAACTTTTTTCTTGTGTGTTGGGATGGCAGAGCAAGAGCTAAGCACTGGTAGTTTATTCACAGACCTGAATTTTTATTTCTCGGATGGACATTATCTTGAGTATGCTCTATCATCATGTCTGAGTGATGAACTTAATAGTAAATCCTCACTGCTCTGTCAATTATTAAAATTATTATAAAAAGCGAAGAATTAGAGTCTTAATACGCTGAAACGATATGTAGGTTGCGTTGAGGAGATTAGTTTATTGTCTTTGTAGTATATGTGAGTGTGTGATATAAGCACGTCCTGACATCACCTCATGTGAGGAACTAGACGTTAAATGCTCTATTCTGTCGATGGATTGATTAATTGATTGATAGATTTATTGAGTGATTGATGTGTGTGATGAGCGTCTAGGCTCCAGAAATTGCTACAAAAACGTATACGAATGGATTGAAAGTCTATTTGTATCCCGACCCTGGTTAAAACTGTGATTTAAGGGAAGATGATGATGATGATGATGATGATGATGAGGAGGACGATGACGACGACGATGACGATGATGATGATGATTGAGTGCTTGATGTGAGCAGGCTGTAACAAGTGGACTATACAAGATATGTGGAGAATGATGTGGCAGGAGAATAGTCACAGAATCATCATGGTTACGAATCTTGTGGAGAAAGGAAAGGTAAGCCTGACGGTGACAAATATGAAATATAGCGTGAGGTTCTATCTTCTGTCTAATGAGATAAGATAGTTTTAGAAAGGAGATATTTCGAATACTGAAGGTAAATATGTGAGTTAAACGTTTCTTCTTGAGTTTATTTGTAAGTTAAAAGTTTTCGAAGATTAAATATGTGAAAAAATCAGTTTTAAATGATTTTTGTACTAAAATAATACTAAAATACTCTACGTTTCTTATAATGCATTTTGTTTGTTCTATGATCGTATATGTATGTGTGTATACATGTATATGCGATGTATCTTGATCCTGTCTGTTTTTGACGAATAGAGAAATGAATATAATAAATAAATAGACTTAGGATCAAATCTATTTTTACTTAATAGAATTTTGACTGCCTTAGAATTATAATCTTTCGTCAATAATAATTATAATTAAATTTTTATGTGAAAATAAAGTCAAATTATAATCCCAGAGAAGTTTTGAAATGCATTGAACTAGCTTGCAGAACAATTAACATATCCTCGAGACAATCCATTTGAGCGGCTTAAAAATGTATTGGATATTCTCCTACAGTACGACCAACGGGTTTATATTTTTAGTTTATTATCGTTTATTTGTTTATCACTGCACAGATTATACAAACAATAGGAACGTGCTTGTAGTTAGATAAACAAATAATACTTTCTGTGCAGACTAAATGCGAGGTCTACTGGCCTGAGACGGAGCACGAGGAGAAATCATACGGAGATTTTGGCGTGACACTGATGGACGTTGAGAAGACTGCAGACTTCGTGGTGAGAACGTTTGACGTGCGGCACATTCCAAGCGCCAGTCCAACGCGTAACGTGAAGCAGTTTCACTACACGACGTGGCCCGATCACGGAGTACCCACGCGCGCTAGTCCTATAGTGGCGTTCAGACGTAAAGTTAGAGCACACGATGAGTCACATCCTGGGATCATGCTTGTACACTGCAGGTACTGTAGAATACTTTATTGGGATCATGCTTGTACACTGCAGGTACTGTAGAATACTTTATTGGGATCATGCTTGTACACTGCAGGTATTGTAGAATACTTTATTGTGATCATGCTCCTACACTGCAGGTATTGTAGACTACTTTATTGGGGTTATGCTTGTACACTGCGGGTACTGTAGAATACTTTATTGGGATCATGCTTGTACACTGCAGGTATTGTAGAATACTTAACATTGTTTTGATCATGCTTGTACACTGCAGGTACTGTAGAATACTTTATTGGGATCATGCTTGTACACTGCAGGTATTGTAGAATACTATATTGGGATTATGCTTGTACACTGCAGGTACTGTAGAATACTTAACATTACTGGTATCACGCTTGTGCACTGCAGAATTGTATTGTATTGTAGAATACTTAACATTAAAACTCAGTGCATTATCAGCAAGATCCTAATTGATATAGTCTTAGTCTCTCTCTTCAGTGCACTGCCAATTAAGTGGCAGGTTCATGGTATATAATGGTACTCAAAGTCTGCTTTCTCGCTCCATTATAGCTCTCCTTAGATCAGCAAGTTAATCCCTTCACAAAGTCACATAGTAAGAGGTAATTTAAACCACTGTTTTCATACTAGAATTCAGACCTATGGCCTCCTACGTAGCAGACAAGTGTGATACCAACTGAGAAGTGAGAGTAACGGGTGCATTCGTAACTCTGGACATGTTATAGGATCAGGTTTAGCGAGTGGCGGAATATAATTAATCAGTTAAATAACTAATTGGTTACTTTATTACCTGTGTGTATGGCACAGAGCTGGTGCGTGAAAAAGGCTGGTAAAGCAAAGGTTAACGTCAGTTTCCTCACTCGAAAGCGACGTCAGTGACGGGCGAGCCCAGGATTTGAACCCCGCACATACTGATATATTTCTTAGCAGTTCTTTATTGTAACAGTTTTTGCATGTGATGGGGCGACGTCCCTGACATCATCCTTGTATTAGGAAACGGACGTTAAACCTTTCTTATTATTATTATTATTATTATTATTATTATTATTATTAGTCGATTAAGTAATTAATTAATTAAATGTGTTATGATTGTACAGCGCTGGTGTGGGGAGGACGGGAGCGTTGATAGCCCTGGACTCACTGCTGGACCAGGCTGAGGCAGAGGCCGTGGTGGACCTCTACAACTTTACCTGTGCCATGAGACGTGATAGGATCAGCATGATACAAACTGTTGTATGTATGAGCTGTGTGATACAATCAGTGTGATACAAATTGTTGTATGTACAATCAGTGTGATACAAACTGTTGAATGCACAATCAGTGTGATACAAACTGTTGTATGCACAATCAGTGTGATACAAACTGTCGTATGTATCATCAGTGTGATACAAACTGTCGTATGTATCATCAGTGTGATACAGACTGTCGTATGTATGAGCAGTGTGATACAGACTGTCGTATGTATGAGCAGTGTGATACAGACTGTCGTATGTATGAGCAGTGTGATACAGACTGTTGTATATATATAATCAGTTTGATACAGAATGTCGTATGTATGAGCAGTTTGATACAGACTGTCGTATGTATGAGCAGTGTGATACAGACTGTCGTATGTATGAGCAGTGTGATACAGACTGTTGTATATATAATCAGTTTGATACAGAATGTCGTATGTATGAGCAGTTTGATACAGAATGTCGTATGTATCATCAGTTTGATACAGAATGTTGTATGTATAAGCAGTTTGATACAGAATGTCGTATGTATGAGCAGTTTGATACAGAATGTCGTATGCATGAGCAGTTTGATACAGAGTGTCGTATGTATGAGCAGTTTGATACAGAATGTCGTATGTATGAGCAGTTTGATACAGAATGTCGTATGCATGAGCAGTTTGATACAGAGTGTCGTATGCATGAGCAGTTTGATACAGAATGTCGTATGTATAATCAGTGTGATACAAACTGTCGTATGTACAATCAGTGTGATACAAACTGTTGTATATATAATCAGTGTGATACAAACTGTCGTATGTATAATCAGTTTGATACAATCAGTGTGATTCAAACTGTTGTATGTATCAATGTCAGTCGAAATTCATTTCAGTAAAGGCTGTATGAATAATTTTAAGTCTTTAAATTGTTGTTCATTTTGCTAGAGAAATTTCAAGCTTCAAGTAAATATATCATGTGTCGCATTTAGGATTAGATAATTTAAAAAAGATTAATTGGTTCATTTACTGGTAAAGCTAAAAAGCTATAAAAAAAAGCCAATCTTAACGCCAGTTTCCTCATTCGAAAGCAATGTCAGTCGCGGGCGAGTCCAGGACTTGAACCCCACATATACTGATCCGCTGTCGAATATCTTACTGACATGGCCACTGGCTAGAGCCAGTGGTAACTGACTGAGTGAAATGATTAATTTAATTGCTTAATTGATTAAATAATTCATTGATTGAATGAATAACTGATTCAATATTTAGTTGATGATGGATTCATTGATTTAACGAGTAACTATCTAATCGAATGATTGATTTATTGATTGGTTGATTAATTTATTGATTGAATGAATGAATGATTAACTGTATAATCGACTGATTGATTATTGACTGATTGATTGCTCGATTGATTGATTAAATGAATGAGTAACTGTCCAATCGATTGACTGATTTATTGATTGGTTGATTTATTGACTGAATGAGTAACTGTCCAATCGATTGACTGATGCAGGAGCAGTACATATTTGTGTACGACGCTTTGTTGGAGGCACTGAAGGCTGGTAACACAGTGTTGTCATGTGACTCCACGTATAAAGATCAACTGAATGCACTGTGTGACACGAAACAACAACAACAAAGTAGCGGCAAGTCAAGACTGGAGGAACAGTTTGAGGTTTGGCGTCAGCTATTCTGTTAATAGGCCCAGCTAATATTCTGTTAATAGGCCCAGCTAATATTCTGTTAATAGGCCCAGCTAATATTCTGTTAATAGGCCCAGCTAATATTCTGTTAATAGGCCCAGCTAATATTCTGTTAATAGGTCCAGCTAATATTCTGTTAATAGGCCCAGCTAATATTCTGTTAATAGGCCCAGCTAATATTCTGTTAATAGGCCCAGCTAATATTCTGTTAATAGGTCCAGCTAATATTCTGTTAATAGGCCCAGCACGTCACGTAATGAGATTACGCTCGAACCAGAAAAATTGATGGTGTAAAGAGTGAAGCCATTATGTAAATTCTGTTTCATTAATCCATTAAAAATTCGATGCAGCACATGCTTACTGTTTATGCGGTAAATCTAATCTATTGCTCAACAGAATATTAAATGTATAGCAAAATAAGACTAACAAAACTCTCGGCACTGAGTTTTAGGTGTTATCAAATGCAGACTTCCTCATTTAGCTTGTGCTCTATTCTAGTCATAGATACTAACTAAACCTTAACGTGAAAAGGTTTACTAATTTCTGCACTGGAAACTTCAAATGGTAGTAACGATTTCCTTATTAGTCAGTTAAAATACAATTCTAACTTTAGCATATTTTTAGTGTTGCAAATTTGAAATTGAACACTAGAATGTTTTTATAAATCACTGCACTGTTGCTTGGGAGTCATAATAATGGTCATATTGAATAAGCCGTTAAGAAAAGAGTTTAGTCATAAACTGGAGGCACACGAAAAGTGGATATAGAGAAGAATGGAGAGGATCAAATGGACTGACAAAATTACGAATGATGACGAATGATGAAGTGCTAAATGAAGTAAGATGCTAAACGAGTAAGACGAGTTGCAGTAAGATTTTCTTTTAAATGAATGAAATATAGCTTACAATGAACAAGAAGTTGGTATTTCATATATTATATTCTCATATTTCATGAGTTTCTACCAGCGCCTAAACCTCCTTTTCTTTAATTCCCTTTACTTTGGACTAATTTTCTGGATTTTGAAATTTGCACCGTTTTTGGACCTTCATTTTGCTTGCCGGCTTGATTTTGTTTCAATAGTGCTCGATGTTGTCATTGATGACTGCAGCACTCTAATTGTTGTTATTATTATTTCATGTCGTAGATGCTAGAGCAGATGTGCCCTAGAGATAACGTGGACACGAGTAGTCTGGGATTAGTGGCAGATAACAAAGAAAAGAACAGATATCAACACATACTGCCCGGTATGACTTTCAATTCTGTTCTAAGTGGAATAATCCAGCTTCAGCTGGTATATTCTGGTTGAACTGATTTAAATTCAATGATGTGATGTTAAAATTCGTTAATCTAATGATGTGGTGTTAAAGAGAGTGCTTTTGCAATTCACTGTCACTTGTTGGCATGTTTTGGACTGCTATGTTTGCGTCAATTGTGCTTCACACTTTTAAGCAGAAGTCTGGTTCAGTAATATTACTGGAGCGTATATTGAGAAAGTAAACTTATATAGACCATTTATAATATGTAGTGGTAGCTCTGTTCACATAATAATTTGTGAACAATATGTGTAATTTGATCGTCGAATACAAAGCTATTTTTCAAACTACTGGATTTCATTAAAACTTTAGATAAGTTGTAATCTTAGTAAATTGTTTGTTTTGTTTTTTGAACAGCTGACAGACACAGGCCGTATCTAATGACAAGAGTGCAAGGCACTAATGACTATATCAACGCTGTATTTCTTGACGTAAGCTATTGCTTTTCTATTATTATTATACCTTGTAGTTTTATTTTAAATAGTATTTCAGTATTATTTATATATATATATATATATATATATATATATAATATTATATATATATATTGACTCTATATACAGGACTACTATTGACTCTATATACAGGACTACTATTAATTCTATATACAGGACTACTATTAATTCTATATACAGGACTACTATTAATTCTATATACAGGACTACTATTGATTCTATATACAGGACTACTATTAATTCTATATACAGGACTACTATTGATTCTATATACAGGACTACTATTGATTCTATATACAGGACTACTATTGATTCTATATACAGGACTACTATTGATTCTATATACAGGACTACTATTGATTCTATATACAGGACTACTATTGATTCTATATACAGGACTACTATTGACTCTATATACAGGACTACTATTGATTCTATATACAGGACTACTATTAATTCTATATACAGGACTACTATTGATTCTATATACAGGACTACTATTGATTCTATATACGGGGCTACTATTGATTCTATATACGGGGCTACTATTGATTCTATATACGGGGCTACTATTGATTCTATATACAGGGCTACAGGAAGAGAAACGCTTTTATAATAACTCAGATGCCACTGCCTCACACTGTAATTGATCTGTGGCGGATGGTCTATGAACATAACTGTGCCACCATCGTTATGCTGAACCCTTGGAACGAAAGTGATGAGGTACTGTTGAATGTTGATATTGGTCACTATTCTTTTTTGCTAACCGACTTGGATCTGTCTCAATAGTGCTCGATATTGTCATGGACGACTGTAGTACTCTTATTGTTATTATTATGTGGGAAAGTCTATTAAAAGAGGTTATAGAAGGTAGAATGGAAGGATAAAGAGGCAGAGGCACTGCGAGATTAGAAATGTTTAGATAATTTAAAGACCCATTCATTTGTGGATATGAAAAGGAAAGCGGAAGACAGAGAAGAGTGGAGGCGTTATATACCATGGACCTACCAGTATGCAGTGCATTAGGAGAAAAAGAGAGAGTCAATTGTTTTGTTTATATATTTAAGGAAAGAGACTTGAGTCTGTTATGCAGTATTTTTCACCGTATTGATCTTGCTATATACGCTGCTTTAAGAAGAAGAATAAAAGTATGTCTTGTTACTTCGGATATACCGGGTTATTGTGATGATATTTGTTGGTGTTTATTTCTACAGAGCTATGGTCAGTACTGGCCTGAAGAGAACGAAGAATGTGAGTGTGGACCGTTCATGATAGAGGCCATGTCCGTGGAAAAACCCCACACACACATCACTGTCAGGGAACTCAGACTTATCTATCAACCACAGGTCAGTCCACCACACACACACATAACTGTCAGAGAACTGAGGCTTATCTATCAACCACAGGTTAGTCCACCGTAACGGGTTAGTCCCACACAGGTAAGTAAACCACGGGTTAGTCCCACACAGGTAAGTAAATCATGGGTTAGTCCCACACAGGTAAGCAAACCACGGGCTAGTCCCACAGAGGTAAGTATGCCACGGGTTAGTCCCACACCGGTAAGTAAACCACGGGTTAGTCCCACACAGGTAAGTAAACCTTGGGTTAGTCCCACACAGGTTAGTAAATCACAGGTTAGTCCACCGCAGGTTAGATATCCACGGGTTAGTTCACCACTGGTTTGTAAAGTGTCTTTTAGTCCGCCATAGATTAATAAACCACGAGTTAGTCCATCACAGGTTAAAAATCACATTAATTGATTAGAATGATTAATAAATTGATTTTCTGATTGATTGATTGATTGATTGATTGATGCATTGATGTATGATGCAGTCACCCCAGTCAGTGTTGAAGTCGAGCAGGAAGGAGGACACTCCGTCGAGGACTGTCAATCACTTCCAGTATCGCGGATGGCCTAAGGACTGGGACTTGCCAGAGTCTCACATGAGCCTCGTGTCCCTGCTCGACATGGTAGAGAGAGCTCAGTGCAGGACTGGCAATCATCCTGTAGTCATACACTGCCAGTCAGTACCGTCACGTCTCTTAATCAATCAATCAATCAATAAGAATTTAAGATTAATGTCTGGTTCCTCGCCATAAGGCAATGTCAGGGACGTCTCACTTTAACGTTTGTTTCGTTGTCTTACTGTAGCAGTGCCAGTCAGTACCGTCACGTCTCTTAATCAATCAATCAATAAGAATTTAACGTCCGGTTCCTCGCCATAAGGCAATGTCAGGGACGTCTCACTTTAACGTTTGTTTCGTTGTCTTACAGTAGCAGTGCCAGTAAGTACCGTCACATGACGTCTCTTGACTCACTTTAACGTTTGTTTCGTTGTCTTGCGTTGAATTTCTCAATAGCGCAATGGTTAGAGGTGTAGATAACGTCATGAAGTTTAAAATGACAGATCCTGAGGTGAATTGAACCCTCGTGGGTTCGAATCCCAGCCGCGCTAATCTGAGAATAAAATCTCGGACATTCACAGGACTGGCTACACGGAAAATGGACCAAATTGCCTAACTGATTTAACATGTGGAATTAAAAGTGATAGATGCCAACGTAGTTGATCATTTCACTATAATGTGTTATTATTATTATTACTACGAGATCACCAGGGATCCAATACCAGTCAGTACCGTCACGTGACGTCTGTTAACTCACTTTAACGTTTGTTTCGTTGTCTTATGATAGCACCAGGGATCCAATACCAGTCAGTACCGTCACGTGACGTCTGTTAACTCACTTTAACGCTTGTTTCGTTGTCTTATGATAGCACCAGGGATCCAATGCCAGTTAGTACCTTCACGTGACGTCTGTTAACTCACTTTAACGTTAGTTTCGTTGTCTTACGGGGTGTACGTGGTCGTGAGCTGTCTGTAGAGATATTTTATAATTATTACTTATTCCATTATAATTATTACTTATTTTATTATAATTATTACTTATTTTATTTATGATATGTTTATACATGTGACAGTGACGGGGTGAAGCAGAGCGGGGTGTACGCTGTGGTGAGCTGTCTGTGGGAGCGGATGAAGGACGAGCAGGAGATCGATGTGTTCCAGACGGTGAGGCAGCTCCGCTTTCACAGACCTCAGATCATCGAGAACCTCGACCAGTATCGACTTTGCCACGAGATGATTGAAACCTATCTCGATGAATGTTCCACCTATTCCAACTTCCGCTAGTGCCACTCTGTCTGTCCTCTGCTCTGGATGACCTCAACTCCGTTGTTAGACTTTTAGATGAGCCAGTAGCATGTCGGTTAGGTGTTTGACCGTGTTTCGCTAGATGAAAGGTTCAGTGCTTGTTTAATTGCTGATTTGATTTAGAGACTGAAAGCTGTCAAATCTGAATTTTGATTCTGACTCAGTTGCCCTACTGAAGAGTACAGACTAGTACAGAGGAGTACAGACTAGTACATAGGAGTACAGACTAGTACAGAGGAGTACAGACTAGTATAGAGGAGTACAGAGGAGTACAGACTAGTACAGAGGAGTACAGACTAGTACATAAGAGTACAGACTAGTACAGAGGAGTACAGACTAGTACAGAGGAGTACAGACTAGTATAGAGGAGTACAAACTAGTACGGAGGAGTACAGACTGGTACAGAGGAGTACAGACTGGTACAGAGGAGTACAGACTAGTGCAGAGGAGTACGGAGGAGTACAGACTGGTACAGAGGAGTACAGACTAGTACAGAGTAGTACAGAGGAGTACAGACTAGTACAGAGGAGTGCAGAGGAGTACTGGGGATCTCATCAGCTGTTTCTGTGCTCCTGATATCAGTCTATAGTGACTTGTCATTCTACTTGATGAAACTCTATTTACGGTGTATATTATAAAGCCTTTCGGAACACAATTGACAGTCTTTGAATCCCACCTAGTCTTCAGTGGAGACTTGTTGTACATACATACATGTAGACTACTGAACTACTGATTTTGATATATTGACCAATAGCTTTGATATTGTCTTATTTGTACTTGAATTCTTTTGCCTGCTGTACTGTAGATTGCTATTTCGCATATGGCTGTGTGACACTGTGTGTGTAAATATGTGTGTGTGTCTTCTGGTATGTTCTATATTATATATTACTTATATATATATATATATATATATATATATATATATATATATATATATATATATATATATATATATATATATTGATTGCTAAGATATAGATGTTAAACGCTATTGTGTGGTTTGCGAAGGCATATAGTAATCAGCTTCAGCATAGTAAAGCATTAAGATGTAAGAGTGGCAAGGCTTCATCACGTAGTATAGGCAGCTTGTTTGTAGTGTTCATGTTCTAAACAAAGCTAATTATATCATCATCCTTAGATCTGAGCCTACGTGCAGACCTGAAACTTTTGTAAAACACCAATATTGCCGGTTGCAAGATACTAAGCATTCATTTCGACCCCTGTATTACGATAAATTTGATAAAATTTGCAGCATAAATTTCAGCAGAATTGGATATAGCAAAATTTTGTATCTTGCCCAATACCAATTTTTAACTTTTTAATAATTAACTTTTCTGACCTGCAGGTAGATTGCTTATATGTTTTGCTTAAATATTTAGTTCAATAACTGCCTTGCTCTTAGTTTACACTTTGTCTGATACTTATGCAGCTGTAATTCGATTTTTATTGACTGTGGTTTTGTTTTTATAATTCTGTTTATGAAGAGATTAGTGGATGAACTTTAAACAATATTTTAGTACTAATGCTGATTGAGCTGAGGTTAGGTTGACCTTTGTGACAGTTACTCAATCTCGTTAGATCCTTCAGTAATAGCTCATTTCTCAAATTTACTGGTATATGACTCTTTATGGTTGTATATCAGCTGTTGATTTGGCTATTGAATCAATGTGTTTTTAAAGTCATAGATTATCTGAATTCTTCTGATTCTGTAGAAATTCCATTAGAGTTTATATTGATGAACGTTTTATCTTCATCGTGTGCAGGCAATTGACTTTAACCTTTCGTTGATGATTAAATATATCACTTGGAAAAGCAAATGAAAAGTAAATATTCAGTCTTATTTTTATTGTTAGTCAATTGGAGTTGATGAAAATAAGGAGAAAATTGCAGAAGATGCAACCAGTAGAATGAGCCTAAAAATCAAAATTAGTTTTGCATATTTTAAGCTGATCTCATTCAAACTGTCAGTTTCCATTTAATTATGAACGATTTTTGGACCAATTTGGATGTCATGACTTCATTATAGTATTACTTACTACATACTATGGTAGTGTTAATTTTTATATGAAGCTAATCTATGTAACTTGAACAATTGATAAAATTTAACTCTAATATCGAGTTCTGTATGTATTTCTAATTCTATTGTAATTTTTATCAGTTATTTAAAAGCTAGTTGTTAGTATTGACTTCCATTTTTTGTTCTTGTTAAAGTTATACTTAGAGATTCTCATTCTGACACGAAGCTATATCTTGTTTGTTTTTATATTTTAATCATGTAGTCTGCGTGTAATCGGCTTGTTTGCGTGTTTTAAATGCATTTTGGATTCAACAATTTCCATGACCTCTGGGCATTCCTACGACTACAGGATGTTTTGTGTTATATCTGTTGTACGGCTTCATTCTTAATTACAACACTATGTATTATGTACTAGTTCATATGTACTAGGATGTGCTTGTGTGTTTGTATTAATTGCTGTAATTAATTGATTAATTAATTTTACTTAATTTTACCAACGTCAGAAAGGGCATTCGGTTGGTGAGCGCCTAGGCTCCAGAAATTTCTACAAAAATTTAAACGAATGGAAAAGTCTCAAATAGGGGATTGGCTGGTGGTGTGGTATAGGACATAGAGTTTTGAGACAGTCTATTGAATCCCGACCCTGGTTAAACTGGGATTCAAAGGAGGATGATGATGATGATGAATTGATTAATTAATTGTAATTACAGTTACTTACCATTTCCATTCGGCGATATGAAATACTCACTTCCTATCTCTCTAGTGTTCTGCCAAGCTGCAGGTTCAAAGTACATATTCCTGCACGCATACTTCTTTCAAGCTTCGTAAAGAGCACACCATCGATAAACGAATTAATCGCTTCACAAATGGCTATGCCTTATCGAAACCTTTATGTAGCCTTATAGCTTGGAAATAATATGGTTTCTGAGGTGGTTTCCCGCTTCCTTTCTCAGTTCAGTAATGGATTAACTGCCATTTAATCCTGGGCCACTTTCTATATCTTCATATAATTTCTTCCTTAATACTTGTACTGTAGAAAAGATTGGAATCATATTCAATGGGAATCTTGACTTCAAAATTTAGTTGTATTTCTTCTTAAATCTGCCAATAACTTGTTTTACATTCCTCTTTGAAAGGTTGACTTCTTCGTTCAGAGCTCGACTACTGTACCTCCTGCTGTACTGTTTTATCTTCTTGCTTTAGTTACCAGTCTCAAAGATTTCAGGCTAATTTCAACAGTCTGCATTGAAATTTTTACTGGTTTCCAGTAATGCATTAAACAGTTGTCTATGTTTGAGGTGCATATTGGTTTATAGTCCAAAATTTCGGTGTTAATATATATTCCTTTATGTTAAAATGTATGTATTAGTGCACACTATGTTATATTACGTGATATGATGACAATGCAGCGCTTGTAGTCCAGTTACAGTGAAACGATATCTGATAAATTAGTGCTTTTATAGTCAACTGAATATAAAAATTGTAAAATTACTTTTCAGGCTATTGCACTACAAATCTGTGCACTCATATATCTCGTTGTATAGCACTCGTAGCTCAGTTATAACCTTGAAACCATGTGTGTATGATTTGTGCATTTGTGTCGCTGTTGTGACTAATTGTGACTGAAGACAACGAACCATATTTTTGTTGTAATCGTATATCCAAGAGGTTGCTTTATTGCGTTGTTGCTGTCTTTAAATTCTTTTGCTGCTGTAGCAGACTGTTCTATCGTTATTCTCATAAAGAAAATATAAAATTGGCAACGGCAAAATAGGCAGTGAAGCCAATATTAATACATTTTATAAACTGACGTAGATGTGATAGGGACCGAGCCGGCTGCGTAGTCGTTTAGAATCCAGACATCAGATCAGAAGGTTCTGGGTCCAAACGCAACATTACCATGCACATTGACACATGTTGTGTTGTGTATGGTGACACATGTTGTGTTGTGTATGGTGACACATATTGTGTTGTGTATGGTGACACATGTGGTGTTGCTATTATTATAATCGTTTACTACATGAAATCTGACATACCGCAGAAAACGTACACACACAAATGGCAATATAGAAAGTAATAAACATAAGCAGACAGTTGTGCAGAGTGATGCATGTTCTGTTGCCACTTGCGTTGCCTCGCATGTTGTTAAATGTGTGGTCGTTGTTGCCTGTTGTCGAGCGCCAAACTATCTACCTCAAAGGAACTGTGGAGTAAGAGCAATGTGATTGGTTGTTGAGCTAACGTGGTCCGTGTAGTCCGTGATTTGTGGTAGATGATTTGAGTGCCTACTGTGTAGTATGCTCTTTAATTTCACTATTTTTGCTGTATTTGCTCTTTCGTCTTCTCTTACTGTCTCTCTCTCTCTCTTTCTCTCTCTCTCTCTCTCTCTCTCTCTCTAATATTTGACACGGTGTTTCTTTAATTCTCGCATTAATTTTCTTTCTTGTTTCTCACCTTTTCTCTCTCTCTCTCTCTCTCTCTCGAGCTCTCACTACTTCTCTCTCAAAATGTATAGATATTTTGTAGAGCCTTAATACCCTAATTAGATAAACTTTCTGTTGCACGTTGTATATATAATATATATCTTTGTCTAAGATGTAATTTTTACGAATTCATACTAATGTGTATATATATATATAGTATATGCTTAAGATAGCTGTATATGCCTGTGCTTCATGGTGTTAATAATAATTATAATCCCTAATTATATCTATCTAGACTCTTGAGTAAAGGCTTCTAATTGCTTTTCTTTATTTATTTATTTATAGTGTACCTTTGAAATTCATTGTTCAATCTCAGTCTTAATACATATTGATTTAATCTCACCTGAAACAATAAGCGATCCATTTATGCGAAATCAAGTAATACTATGATCATAATTAATTTTGTTTATTGTTTATTTGTGAACGGTCCTTTGATCCGTTGTATGCGGTTCTGTCATTTCTTGGATTGAGTGCGTATAACACCTTTTTTAGATTGAAATATTCTTTATTACAGAATAGTTGAGATTGCTTACGAAACAAGGAAACAATATGTTGTTTTCTCTATCCATTACTCCTTAGATATTTCAATATGTTTGCATGTATTTCTCATTGAGAACTGGATCATCACACAGTCTAGTCTGACTGCTGCTTTGGTTGGTCGATCTGTTGATCAACCATCTTTTGTTAGTCAGTTGATCAACCATCTTTGGTTGGTCGGTCAGTTGATCAATCATCTTTGGTTGGTCGGTCAGTTGATCAGTCATCTTTGGTTGGTCGGTCAGTTGATCAGTCATCTTTGGTTGGTCGGTCAGTTGATCAACCATCTTTGGTTGGTCGGTCAGTTGATCAACCACCTCGATGGTCGGGATTGACACCTTGAAGAGAAGCCCTTAGGGCTTCTGACCTTAACGTTAAACCCACTGATCTAAAAATATATGTAAACAAATTGGGAATTATAGAATGTAGATTGCGTAATTTGCGTTACATACGCACCATTGCATTTGCGCAAAATTAATAGTAATACAAATTTTATATTATGTTACTATTTTGTCAGGTAATTTCATAAATAAACGATACATTATCTATTAGCACAGATTTGTGAACTCTTGAGATTTGAAATGGCGTAATTGCCAGTGTCGACACTTGACGAAAATTTGAACTATAGACTCATCAGCAGTAAAGTGTTTATTGATAATTTGCATTGAAATAAATCTGCTGAAAGGGTGGTAGAATCGTGTGCCACTCTACACTACATGCTTGAATTGGTGTGTCATTGTGTTTATATGCAAATATTCAGCGCTTGATGTTTGTATATATGGTATGTGTCCTTTGTCACTATATTGTTTATATTATTGTCTGTGTTTATAATATTGTTGTCTACGTTTTCTGTGTTGTCTTTGATATTTTATTGTATAATGTTCTATAATGTATATTCTGTTTTTATGTATATATGTGGTATAGTATATTTCATCGTTTCCTACATGTAATGCAATTTTGTAATTATATGATTAAATTATGTAACTATAAATTAATTATATTCAGACTTATTTGTCGAGACTGTACCGACCCTGTTTAGGATCTCATTTTTCTCTGCAATGTAGACTATTGCAAACCGTTCAAAAGAATCTGTTTTTATAACACGTACTGTCGGAAAGTCACTAATATTATCCTTAAATAATAAAAAGGAAGCAATTATAAGTTATTTGTTATTATTAATTTAGTATATTTGATTTGCTATTGCTATTTATATTGTCTAAAGAAATTATGGATGTAATGGGTCGATAAAAATGATTCAGGCCAAATAATATGTTAAATTTAAATCATAGATGAAACTTTCGAGATAATATAGTTTAAACAATCTACTGTATATATATTTAGATCTTGCTGAGCAATTATTTTAGTAATTAAAAAACGCTGTTCCTAGGTTTAACGTAGGAAATGAAAAACTATTTGTTTACCTAAGTACATTCCATATAATTATACTTATTTAAAGTTGTTAGGTTGGTTTATTGTTTTATATTGCGACGTATTTGACACTACCTATGATTGGGAAACCCTTCATTGGGTAGTTAAAGATATTTGTTTCATGTCTGAAATTCTATAGATTAATATCTGTCAGACGTTAACTTATCTGTCAGATATTAATTTATATCTGTCAGATATTAGCGTATATATGACAGACATTGTTGAGGTTTTCGTTTATATTTAAGCTACCATGTGATTTAGGTTGGGCTAGGAAATAGGGTGGCTAGTCTAATATGAAAAATCGACTATCCTAGTAAAGAAACTCTCTGAATGAATCAATGACTCCACTTTGTGACTTTAAACCTTAGACGTATTTTTACAGCATGAAATGATCGTTTTATTTATTTGTTTTTTGGTTTATGTTGAATATTTTTCTACTGAAGCGCTAAGGATATAACACTGAGTTAGTGCCGTTCTCTTAGCACACAGGATGATGTTATTATTTATATTTTCCTGTTGTCTTTGTTAATTCTATATTGCCAGTTGCTTCAGCAAGCTCTATATACTCAGCAGTGTGTGTTTTGTTGTAGTCTGCCTAGTTATGATCAAGATCTAGTATGTATAGTGGTTGTTGTGTGTAGATAATAGTTTTGTGCAAGTGTTAGTTACCTAGTATTCCTCAATAGCATAGTGGTAACGTCATGAAGTTTTAAATGAGAGATCCTGAAGTTAATTGAACCCTCGCGAGTTCGAATCCCAGCCGCGCTGATCTGAGAGTAAAATCTTAGACAGTCACTGGACTGGTTATATGAAAAATGGACTAAATTGCCTAACGGTCTAAGCATTCGATATTAAAAGTGATAGATATCAACGTAGTGGATCATTTCACTATAATGCGTGTTACTTTTTTATACAAGACTGTTGCTAGTGACTGTGTAATCTGCATGTTAGATATTCAGTGGCGCTAATTCATTCTGAAATTGATAAACTCCATTTAGAGCCAGAAAAAGAATTAATAAAGAATATCGAAAGTGATTTATTACAAAATCTTAATGTCAATTTCAAATATTTTTAGTTTTTATCTGTTGTTCCAAAAAAATTTTTGTTAAGCTACTATTTCTTTGCTTTATGTGATTTTCAGGATGTTTAGCCTTATTAGTCAATACTATTCTTTATCCTGTTTATGATTCTAGATATAATGTTTAAACATAAAATGAAAAATATTTATTGAGTATGACCACGTCACATAATAATGAGCTTTTCCTATATTAAACAGTATAATTCTGTTGTTAAAATAACACTGTGTCGATTGTTATACAGAGTTTTGATTGTAAGATCTGCAGTCGATGTTGTAAAAGTGAGCATACTATATGCGGTAGTAACTGGTATAATTAATGATCGTGTATTTTTATATATTAGTTTACTAATTTATTTGTAGTTGTATTTGCCAGTTATAACTTGATGCAGCAAAATTCATGCGTGTGTATACTTTTAGGTGTGTGTATATGTGTGTGTGTGTGAATATTGTTTCTTAATTTTTATACACAATAACACATCAGCATTGCGGTTAAAACTGATTAATTAAGCTCTAATTTTTGATCGCACTGCCATTAACTTCTGAGATTATCCTATGATAAATTAGGGATTACTTTAAATGTATGCTGTAATGCAACACAGGCAATTTTGCCAATGGATTATGTCCCGATATTCCGTTCCCTATTTAGTAAACTATTTTGCCTCTTTTAATGTCATTTCTGTAAATTTAACGGCCTTTTGTAGCTAATATCATTTAAAATCTGTAGTATTTTATGTCTTCGTTGTTTGTATTCTGTGTGAAGTAAATAGAGTGGCAAAATTTTAGAAGCCTCATAATTTTGCAAGATAATAAATTCTCTCTCTCTATAAATTCGCTACTCTCTCTCTCTCTCTCTCTCTCTCTCTCTCTCTCTCTCTCTCTCTCTCTCAGAGTACTTACTTGTAGTAGTAAGTTTAGTGGAGTTGAAAGGACTTTGGTGTTAGGAGAGGATGTCAATCTCTATCTTTAATCTACCGTTATTCTTAGCACACTCCGGTACCTGACAACCTCAAATCTGCTATAGCTTCATCGAATATGAACATTAGTGTCATTCCTATCAATACTCTGCACTTTCTCTTCACAGTTATCTACCAGTATATTATGTAAGTTATAAAGTCATTTATTCTCGGTTAGCTTTACCTTATTCTACTATTCTACATTTTATAAAATTTGGCCTCATTATTTTTTATTTTATTATTATTATTACTATTCATATCTTGCCTTATAAAGTCTAAAATTCCGAAAAACATTTTATGTAATCTTTGGTAAAATCTTCGTTGAGCCATCAGATTTGGCTTAAGATCTATATATTACATGAATTATATTTAAAATTCAACATGCTACAAGCTGTGATTAAATGAGGTGGTAGGCCTAAATGACGTCACTAAGATTCCTACAAGAGTTGCCAATTAGTTAACAGCCTACAGGTAGAATAAGTATTGAAATAATATAACCTACTTGATTGGCAATTTTTTAAATTTTATGTATGCCTACATGTTGAGATCTCCATTTCTCTCACCTTTGCAGGAGGTTGAAAACGGAGCCGTGGGCCCGACTACTGCAACTCATTAAGTTCCGGCGATGTTAATCTGAAGGACGTAAGGATCTTTTGCCAATTGGGTGTCTAAATCAACAAGACAGGAGCTAATGTGAATAGAATACTCATAAATAACAAATACTAATTTACGTATAATGTAAGCGACGCTAGTAGTAGTCTATTACTTTCAACAAGTAGGCTAATTTGGAACGAACTAACACGATCTTTGAATCTAACAAATTAAATCAACCCATTATTAACACAAAATAGAATAGAGAGAGAACCGTGATCACTACTTGTTGGGTTCTCGAATCCTCTCTCCGTTATAGGAGTTTGGAAATGGAGTCGTGGGTTCGATTTTTCCAACTCTTCATGTCTTTGGCGGTATTAATCTTGAGAATGCAAGGATCTCATGCTCATATAGCCAGTTAGAGGCTAAATCAATGAGACTGGAGCTGCTACGAACAGAACTCATGCTTATTCGTTCAATGTATGATAATTTATAGTATTTGTGTATTATTTGTAATTATCTGTATAAATTCTAACTAAATTAGAATATTGACACAAAAACTAGTTATTTATTATTGTAAACGATTTATTATTAACAAAGAAACACGATAGCAATATAACGAGATTAAAACATAAACATAAATATAGAATAGAATGTTATACGAATACTAAGAAACAATTAATAAAATGCTAAAAAATAGGCGATAAATATAAAGTCTGTCTACTTATAATCAGTTGGCTAAATGTCTGTATTTGCAATTAAAATACGAGATAGAAATTGGGAAACGAATTATTGGCTTCAAGGCACTTCTCGCTTATATGATTTGATACTTTCCCTCTTTTCTTCTTTACTATGACTGTTAACACGTGAGGTGTTATTATACAGCCGTTTAACTGAATCTGTGAAAAAGGCGCGAAACTAGAATAGGCAACTAGTAAATTACGCTTTTCATAGATTTTAGGACCTGCAATCGCCTGACTGAGATCTAGAATGATAACGCTTATCTAGAGTGGACAACTAGAAAATTAGCGTTCTTCGTAGAACTTCAGTATTATTCTCTTCTGTCTTCTTTTCTTTCTTTCTTCTGACTATTAACACAAGAGGTGTTATTTTACAGTCGTTTAGCTGAATCTAAGGCAAAGACGCTGAACTAGACTCAGGCACTAATAAATCGCGCTTCCGTAGAATTTAGGATTGTAGTCGATTAGCTGAATTCTATGAAAGAAACACCTATCTAGATTAGGCACTAGAAAATTAGCGTTCTTCGTAGAATTTCGCTATTTCCTGATTCTGTCTTCCTCTTCAATTTTCTATCTTCAATCTTCAGTCTTCTATTTTCTGTCTTCAATCTTCAGTCTTCAATTTTCTGCCTTCTGTCTTCACTGCCAACACAAAGTGTTGTAAACGCAGCTATTCACCTGAATTGACGAGAAAACGCTTTATCTAGATTCAACTCTAGTAATAGGCGTTTCTTGTACAATCAAGGATTTATACGTTCAATGAATTGAGATATTGAAATGGTGTCGTGATTAACCGACTTATAGAGGATTAGACGACAAATTCCACACAAAATCTGCAATCCCGTGAAGCACAATCGTTCTAATATAGATTTCGTATTTTTCGTGCTAACTATCACCGACCTATAGAAGGTGCATAGTAGCAGTACTTCCTACGAATGCAGTCAGAAATTCATAAGCTTGTATGAAATCTACTAGTTTATATGTTTGTCGCAATAATTCATTAAGAATTATATTTACACAAGTTCAGCTAGTAATTCCGTACATGCCAGAGTTCAGGAGTGAACTAAAATTATATGGCCTGTCCTCTGGTAATATAGCATTGATCGAGACCATACTCAACAGCCAATCAGAATCAAGCTCTTCATAAGCATTTCTCCACCCAACTCCACGAGTGTTTGCTATGCATACATGTCTCTTATGCATATATTTTGTATTATTTCTTTACATAATCTACTGTTTTTTTTACTGAATATCATGTATAATTTAATTTAGCATCAGTTTTACATGAATACACCAATAAGCAAAGATCATATCTCAATATATGAGGCTTAAACGTCTAATTACATGTTAATTTGCATTTTCTCATTACTTAATTAAAAATATTCTCGTTTCATAACCTTGCAACTCTAACGCAAAAATAATTTCTAATGAACATACGCTGAAATGAATACACATCTCAATGCAAAAAGATCAATTTTGACATCTAAATACAAACATGAGTGCAAATAAGATTAATTCCATACATATGGGTGAGAAATAAAATATGTAACACATTTAGTTGCGCTACATTGCAGTGAAACGTCAAATCATCTTTTATTCCCACCTTACTTTAAGATTAAATTGCAAATTATATAACAGATTACAATATGCAATTTATTAAAATATCTCTCAATGCTCAACTAGTGATTTGAAATAATACACATCTTGTCTATGGTACAGTTCAAAGCAATTTACAGTAATTTTTAATAGTAATTATAACTCAAGATTACTTGTTAAGTGCCATAAATTGAAGCCACTACTTGTAATAGTGCAGCAAAAGATAAATATTCCCGCTCTCACAGAACCGGCCATGAGTATTGAATAAAATATTAATTTCTCAAATCACTTTAAGTATATCACAATTGAAAAAAATAGCACTACAATGGCTTCAAAGTACATAACCCAGATTTCTTATACGTAAATAATTAAAACAGTATTGAACTGTAAAGAGGAAATCATTACGGAATAACTAAAGCAGAAACTAATGAATTGTAGAGCTAAAATGCATTAAAATTAAAACCGAATTCAAACAATTGTACAGAGTCATGACTCATGAGTCCCATCTCTTTCGTCATTGTATTACTATATTAGTTGTAGTTCTTAGCAAATGTATTGAAGTACCGTGACAGCACTCCCATTTACCCGAATTTTGAAATAAAAAGTTTCCTTGAGAAGTTTCAATCAATTTTAGGCTTTTAGGTGATACGTCCAGTGCCACTTAAATTCATTTTGAGAAAGTGCTCTATCTAGTGTGTGTTGTTCTAAAGGCGCACACAAACAAAATGTTTGTTTAGCAAATTTGTGCAATTTTTCTGAAGAAATAATTAAGATTTATAATTCCTTGCCTAATCGTCTAAACTAACTTCCTTTCTAGTGGACGAAGCAGCTACTAAGCGTTTGTACGATGTTTATTTTCATGGTAGTCTATACGTTTGAGGCAAACTAAAAAATTATATTCTCATAAACAGACAGTTTTGTTTGCATAATTTCTAATATACTCTCGTCTCCCTTAATGCGATATAGAGACAAATAAATAAAACCAGCGTTCAATAGTACGCGCTATAGTGTAGTTTACAACTAGAAAAATTTGTAAGCATTCTCTGCAAAATTTCTGAGTGACTAAACTGTTTGTTCGAAATTGAGGTGTTGAAATAGTCTTTGACATTTTCCCTGTACCCGGTTGTGTGTCGTGATTGTAAGAAAACATAGTAACAATTTTTAATAATTCTAGTAAAGTCTGAATTATTTATGTGAGAAATGTATTTTGATAATTTTGAGTTTGCAGATTTGCAAATTACTAATATTCTGCATTAACGGAGCCTTGCACTCCGTGACAGAATACTTCTGTTAAGTGTACATTTTTCTACCTGTTATTTCTGTCATTTAGTCTTCTCCTATATTTGATTTCTTCATTTCTGACATTTTTACATTACATGTATTGATTTTATTTGCGAACATTACTTGATGATGTCTGTGATATTTATTTATTTGGCTTAATTAAAATGTACAAGACTTATGTTTTATTGTAGTTCTACAGAGTTTGCAAGTTCAATCCCTAAAATCTCTAGTGTATGTGAATCTTTAGGCTTGCCAGATTTTGATGTACTGTACATGATATGGACAAGTGAAAAAATTTGTGCAATAGTTTTTAACACTGAATAAACTTTTAAAACTATACCAGGAGTGATATTTCGTTTATCTGTTAGTATTATTATAGCGTTTTAGCTTACGACTTAAAAGTACCTAGTATATATATTAGTTTCTCTACTAGGATAATCTGAAGAAATAATTACGATACAACTACACTGTTCCTACAAGAGCTCTATCAGTACTAAGAGGTTGAGGCAGCTGTTGTTATAATGCAGCAGCAGAAAGAGAGACAAGAGCAGCAGTTTGCTGCCTGTGCTGCAGAAGAGTGTGATGAAAACATTGGACCTCAACTTATCAGCAAACTGGAGGTATGCACTCTGTGTACCTATTTATGTTTGTTTTGTATCATTTGGGCCTAATTTAATAAAATTTTAGTCTAACTGTTCAAGTGTCGATAGTAGATTTTTGCAGTATTTCTAAACATTTTGTCATCTACTTAGCCGAAGTTTTCCGCAGTGATTTGTTTCAGTCAGAAGTTTTAAACCTTACTGTCTTTGTCAGATATATTGTTGTATTACAATCAGATTAATTAAATCTTCCATAGTATCTGCCAATATCTTGCATTTTGTCTATCAGTATCTATCATAGTTAGTATCCACCCATATCTTTCCTAGAAATCCACTTCTTCTTATCGTGTCCTTATACAGCATTAATCCAGCGTCTGACGCAGTCTCTCGCCCGATCATTGAACTCTCTGAGATCCTCACGTGTGACACCATCACCAGTCAAGTTGCTGTTCATCAAATGGTCAATGTCCTCCTCCTCCAGACCGCATTCACATACTGTAGAACCATTATAATATCCCCATTGGCTCATTGCAACCTTTGTCCGACCGACACCTGTCCTAAACCTATTTACGCATAGCCACGTTCGTCGATCCTCATCGCACCCACACGGAAGACTTTCTGATACTTCTACACATATTTTATCCTCTGGAACTGATTGGAGATGTTCTCTCCATATCTGGAGGCGAGATGCTCCACTGACTGAGTTAGTGGCGACACTGAATTTAAGAAGCTGTGCCTTGATTTGAGTTGCGATCTTTGAGGATTTTCACCATGTAATGGATGTCGTTGTTCCTGTCTACTCCGTTCAGCTTGGCTAGCGACATACGTCTGATGGCTGGTGGTGCTATGCCAGAGAGTAAGTACAGACTGTCCTACTGGTTGGTTTCTGGCAACCTGTTATGTGACGACACGCAACATTAAGAGCACTGTCAATTTTATGGGCATGTGCGGAGCGACCCCAAACAGCGTAGGCATACTCAGCGCTAGAGTAACAGAGGGCCAATGCTGTACAGCGTATTGTGTTGGCCTTTGCACTCCAATGAGTGTTCGCCAGTTTTCCTAATATGGAATTTCTTGTGCTGACTTTTGCCTTCGTCTTTCCTAAATGCTGCTAAAGTTATTTTATTTTTAAGTTATTATATAAAGAAATCCACTAATATTAATGTACCCTAGTATCCACCAATATCTATCATAGTATTCAAAAGTATCTTTGTATCCACCCGTATCTATCATAGTATCCACCCATATTTATCTTTGTATCCACCCATATCTATCATAGTATCCACCAATATTTACCTTTGTATCCACCCATATCTATCATAGTATCCACCAATATTTATCTTTGTATTCACCCAAATCTATCATAGTATCCACCAATATTTATCTACCCTATTATCCACCAATATCTATTATCCACCAATATCTATCATAGTATCCACCCATATCTATAATAGAATCAAGTTTTCTAATTTGTTTACAATTCTTACTTTTCACTCCTGTGTTGGTATTGTTGACAGTCTCGCGGTATAAGTGCTGCTGATATAAAGAAGTTAGAAGAAGCAGGATTTTATACCATTGAAGCTGTGGCTTTTGTGCCAAAGAAAAATCTTATAGCCATCAAAGGACTGTCAGAAGCAAAAGCTGATAAAATTCTGGTATATTTCTACAATATTTTGTTTAACAGAAATAAAATATTTTTTCGTATATTTAAAATATGAGCTTTTATTTATCACTTTCTATTCTTGCTTTTGTTATTCGTGTAGTATGCTATTTTTTATATTTAAATAATTATCATAGTATTACCCTTGATGTTGAGAGTAGCCAGTGCATATTAAGGTCAAAGTTTCCCACCAAAGAAGATTAAGTTAATATTTCAGTGTCATGTTTAGATTTCTTCAGAAAATTATTTAAATTATTTGGCAATGTTCTCATCGCTGAAATTATAACAAAAGTGTTGAAATATAGCTATTAAGTATAGATTAAATTTTCTAGGATTCTGTACACAAATATCCTGAGGTCAAATAAGTAATCTCTTATCTTAATGTGATTTTTTGAGACTACTTGTTCTGTAGGATGATTGGCTTTTGATTGAGGGACTGAATTGAGTGATTGGCTATTGATTGAGGGACTCAATTGTGGGTATTTGAAGCTCTTTTGTTGACTTAGGCGGAAGCACAGAAACTCGTTCCGATGGGATTTACGACGGCAACGGAGTTCCATCAGAAGCGCTCGGAGATCATACAGATAACCACCGGGTCCAAGGAGCTCGACAAGCTTCTCAACAGCGGTATTGAAACCGGCTCCATTACAGAAATGTTCGGAGAATTCAGGACCGGAAAAACCCAGCTGTGTCACACATTGGCTGTCACTTGTCAGGTAAGTGTGTAATGTATACTAGACATGTGTGTTTATTCTACATAGTATTTTTATTTTATGTGTAGAAAGCAGAAGGTAGTGAAGATATACAGGCTGCGCATTAAAAAAATATCCCCCTAGCACAATTACGGTAGCTTAGCCAATTATTGATATATAACCTTGAAATTTGAAGGTTCTCTTGTGGAGGAATTTTGCCACAGGCGGACCAAATTTTGTAAAACTGTTTATAAAGGAACTGGAGTTATCCATGTTTTGCAAAAAAATTGATATTTTTCATTTAACACGCAACGTAAAACGTCAATTAGAATCAATTCCTTTTTGAAAATGTGCTGGCCCTGAAGAAAGCCGTTAGATGATGACGACTCTGATTTTGTGCTACAATGTCTGCTCGCAATGAATGCCCTGGGCTTTAATGCCGGCCAGAAGTCTTTTCTTACAGATGAAATTGCGCTGTCAATGGACTGTTGTGGTAGGTCTTTCCAGATCTCTTCAAGAACAGCCTTTAATTTCCTTGTGTTTTTGGGTTTGGACTTGAAAGCACGATACTTTTCTAACATGGGTCCCAGACAAAAAATCAAGTGGATTAAAATCTGAAAAATTAGGTGGCCAATCATCCATTTTTGTGAAATCTGGGCTATATTGTACAAAACGTATTGCACAAGACGTGAAGTTTGAGCCGGCACGCCGTCCTGTTGTAAAATGATATCATTTGGCTTTAACTTGTTGCAGTCTTCAATCAGTTTCGGTAGAATAGTGTTAGTGTAATACATTGCAGCACAATTTCAGAGTCGTCATCATCTAACGGCCTTTTTCAGTGCCAGCACATTTTCAAAAGAAATTGATTCTAGATGACGTTTTACGTTGTGTTAAATGAAAAAAATCAATTTTTCGCGAAACTTGGATAACTCCGGTTCCTTTAAAAATATTTGTACAAAATCTGGTCTGCTTGTGGCAAAATTCCTCCACAAGAGACCCTTAAAATTTCAAGGCGAAATATCAATAATTGGCTAAGCCATCGTAATTGTGCTGGGGGATATTTTTTTAATGCACAGTCTGTATGTGTGTGTGTATATATATATATATATATATATATATATATATATATATATATATATATATATATATATATATAGTGCTTTCATGTGACTTTTGTAGTCCTATACACTATATGGTTATATTTATACAGATATAGTGAGGCTATCTGTATGTATCTTTATGTATGTGTAAATGTTAAAATGTGTATGTGAGTCTATTTTGTAGCTACCAATTGATGGAATCTTGCAGGGACTACTGAAGCTGGCTGTTTGAAACTTGTGTAGTTTTATATGCATATGTCATTTACGTGTATATGCTTTAATGTCTGTAAGTCTGAACGATTGTGTTTTTGTGTAATTACATTGCTACCCAGCAGTACCCATGAATATGAGTGAAGTGAGTCGACCTGTCTGATGTGTATAGATGTTTGTGTAGCTACCTATAGATGCTTAGAGTCATGAAGTGTCTCTGTGAATATGTGTTCTTGTAATCTATATCTTGTAATTGAATTGGCAAGCTAAAAACCCATCTCTTGCCACCTTAGGTCTAAATTTTGACCCACTTGCCTTGGATCTCAGACTTGCACTGTTTTGATATTACTTTCTCTTGTAGTCTCTGTGTACTCAGTCACCATCGTGTGGTGCTTTAGCGCCTTTTTGTGCAGAGTCTGCAAGAGACGTCCCTGACTTTGCCTTTTGGCGAGGAACCACACTTTTTTTCGTTTAGTATCGTTGATTAGTTCATCACAGCACAGTTTATACAAACAAAGTAAACACGCATTATAGTGAATAATCAACTATGTTGATATCTATCACTTTTAAAACCACATGTTTAATCCGTTAGGCAATTTAGACCATTTTCCGTATAACCAGTCCAGTGAATGTCCGAGATTTTACTCTCAGATCAGCGCGACTGGGATTCGAACCCACGAGGATTCAAATCACCTTAGGATTTGTCATTAAAACTTCATGACGTTACCCCTACGCTATTTAGACATTCTAACAATAGGAACGTGCATGTAGTTAGATAAACAAATAACAGTACAAAGGAGTAACAATTAAAAAGACAATACAATATCAATATAAAAAACATTGCATTCCTATTGATTTATTCATTCATTAGTTGTACGTGTGTATGGATATTTGTCTAGCTACCCATTGATGCAGGCGGTGGTGAGGGTAAATGTCTGTACATAGACACTGAAGGAACATTTCGTCCTGAAAGACTTCTGGCTGTAGCCGAAAGGTTTATTGTCTTCTTTCTATGTCTTATTCATTTAATTCCATTAATTTGGTTTACTTTTGTGGAGGATTTGTACTTGGCATTTTTTGGATTTATTTTGTTGCTTAAAATTTGGTTGTATATATGACATCTTAGCACCTTGATTAGCCATACAGGCTAGCGGTATTCATTTTGTTCAGAGGCTTTGCTGATATGCTTCAGGCTTCTCGGGTACACAGACTGCATTGTAATTACAAAAGCTTCTACTTTGTATATATCTAGTTTAAACTTTAGTGTTTCCCATTTATTTTTTGCGTGACTTATAGATTGATTTATTGATGGATTAAGTGATTGATTGATTGATTGATTGACTGACTAGATATAATCTAAACGGCAGTGATGTGCTAGACAACGTGGCCTATGCTCGAGCCTACAATTCTGACCATCAGCTTCAGTTACTCATTCAGGCAGCGGCTATGATGGCCGAATCAAGGTTAGATTCTAGCTGCCTCGCGTTTGATTTAGTCTTTGCCCTGCGCTAATCTATTATATTGGTTTTTTTTATCTCATAGTTGAAATGAAACTTAGTGTATTTGCTTGCATGAATGCAGACTTGTATACAAAGTAGCTCCTGGCTTGGCCTAGCTTGTCTCGAATACTTCTCAATCAGACTGATTTGATCGATAATTTATCGATTAAAAGTTGTATTTATTGATTTTGTGTCTGACAGGCAGCTCGATTCATTAATTGACAGAGTGATTTGATAATTGATTGATTTTTTGATTGATAGATTAATTTATATATTAAACTTTATTGATTTATTGACGAATAGAAAAGTCTCAAATAGGGAATTGGCTGGTGGTGTGGTATAGGACAGAGAGAATTTGAGCCAGTCCATTTGTATCCTGACCCTGGTTAAACTGTGATTCAAGGGATGATGATAATGATTGATTGATTGACTGCTTGACGGACTGCTCGAATGATTTATTGATTGATTTATTGATTGATTGCTAGGTATGCTCTGCTAATAGTTGACAGACTGATTTATTGATTGATTGCTAGGTATGCTCTGCTAATAGTTGACAGTGCTACCGCGCTCTACAGAACGGACTACTCGGGTAGAGGAGAGCTCTCAGCGAGGCAGATGCATCTCGCCAGGTTTCTTAGAACACTTCTGCGTCTTGCTGACGAGGTGTGTTAGACTGACGTCAGAGAATGAAGCTTCCATTTTTATCGTATATTTATCTATCTTTGTATCTACCCATATCTATCATAGTATCCACCAATATTTATCTATCTTTGTTTCCGCCCATATGTATTACAGTATCCACCAATATCTATCTACCCTATTTTTCACTAATATCTATCATAGTATCCATTGTTATCTATTCTTTATACCAATACCTATCATAGTATCCACCAATATTTTCTTTACTTTTTTTTGGACGCAGTGATATAATGTATTTTAATAATACGAAAAGTTTTATGACCTCTGCCAGATTCAGGGATGATGTTAGAGGTGTTTGGCTCTGTTTGTATTGTGAACGACTTGAATTTTATTAGAGTTTTTAAGAGACATTTTTAGAACTATTTCAATTCTCGTCAGAGTTGTTTCTATGTGAATGTAACAGTGCTTGCTTTGCACACCTAACTTCGGAATAATCAATCGCCCTTTCAATGCACAAATAGCAGTTTTGCATTCTTGCAAGTGTTGCCTATGCTATTGCTACTCAGCTTGAGACTGTTGCTCTTCTTAAGAATTATGTAATCAAGTGAAAAACGCATTGACTAATTACTGCACTATTTTGGTTGTTTGTTTGTTTCAGTTTGGCGTGGCAGTGGTTATAACCAATCAGGTTGTGGCTCAGGTCGACGGAGCATCTATGTTTGCGGCTGACCCGAAGAAACCAATTGGCGGAAACATCATGGCTCATGCTTCAACTACGAGGTTAGCTAGGCGCAGGGTTAAAATCCTGTGCTCGCTTTGTCACTGAGCTGCTTCTGAGGCAGGAGGCCATTGGTTCAAATCTCGGTCGAAGCTTTGTGATACGGAAACAGGCTTTAGATCAATCTTTAGCTTTAGTGTGGTTTGAGTATATTGAGGGGTTTCGGAGTGTGTTTGATATTTATGTGGGTAACGGTGATAGTGTAACTAAAGAATTTCAACCCATAATTTCTGTATGGTAGATATTTAGTTGTGCTTTTGGTATGGACAATGAAGCAGGTAGATTGGCTTATTCATATACTTGTTAAGTAGCTTTAGTTTAGATTAATATATACCTCACTAGACCTTAGTTTCATAAATAGATCTTTATCGAATAATTGTGTTACTTTTGAGCAGTCAAAGTGCCGATTAAATTGTACTAGTTTGGGAGATTAGTTGAAATCTTAGTTTGGACTTTAGATTAGAACATTTCAACTGATCTAGGCTTGTTTAGATTCAACAGTGGCAATCTGAGTCCCTTTAGACTATAGTTTAGACCTACGCCACAGCAGTCTGCCATATTATTTTGTACTTCCACAATATTTTCATAATTTTGATTGTTTATGAGGTTTTTTGTGTTATATGCTGATTATTCTCCTACATCTTTATGTGCATATTTTTGTAGGTTATACCTGCGCAAGGGCCGAGGAGAGACGAGAATATGTAAAATCTACGACTCGCCATGTTTACCCGAGGCTGAGGCCATGTTTGCTATCAACGCTGACGGTATCGGCGATGCTAAAGATTAGGACCTCACTACGGCTAAAGAGAGAAGTTTGATTTGATTTGAGGTGATCAGCTCCTACCTATAGGCTGTTCACACGTGCTAGAACTACGAATGTGTATATACCTATTATTTATGATATGATTAACAGTAACTGTGTCGTGTGAGTGCAAGATGCTAATTATACTGGTGCCTCTTGTCATATTACCACTAAAGCTGTTTTATATGTTTGATGTCTTTTGCCGAGAAACTGTTTCATTGTCCTCTCTGCTCTGGTGGGTTTTAAACAGTACAGTTTGATTGGCTTAGCTGAGCTCTATCTTTTGATATCAACCAATGATCCAGCTAGCACTTTGTCTAAAACCGGCTGGTAATAGAATTCAATTAACTATAATATTAAGCCTACGATACGTTTGGAATATTATAGGCTGTCGTGTTCTAGAACTGTATGGATAAGTGTGTTGTTTCCGGACCACTTCGGAATGTACTAACCGCAAAGTGGTATAAACTCTATGTGTCTTAAAAAGAATTATCTAAAATTGACTAAAAAAGAATTATCTAAGGCAAAGGGAAATCACCTCAGAAGCTATATTTCTCCTAAGCGTTAAGCTACTTTATAATGTGTATTTATAGCATAGTCTTTAATTAAACGAGTAATTTAATTAGATTAATTTTATCTACTTTAATTCGTAAAATTGAAGGGAACAGTAACTAAAATATAGTGACTAATTAGATTTTATTGTATTATATTGTATACGTATGAACTGTTTCTTGAAGCTTTGTTTGAAATCTGTCACTTGCGAAGCATGTAAAGAATTTTAGACTAAACTAGTGTTGTAAATGTTTAAAAATTTATGTTGCTGATAGTTAGTCTATAACAAAGATGTCTTACTGCTTTGTCTATCTGAGCAGGTTCAAATTCTCTGTTCTATTAAAATTACTTAAGTTCGTTTTATTTGTTAGCTTTAATCCTTTATAATGTAACAGGTTTTGAAATTTCCCTGAAATGTTCTCAACATTTTGAAATTATTATCATAATATGTTATATAGTTATTTTAGTTCAGGTACTGACCCGAATCTGCTGAGCACTTCACTTCATTAAATATATTTCAACTGTATGAATTAATTGTGTACATTTTAGTAAAAAAATAAAATATACATTATAGGGAAATGATCAACTACGTTGATATCTATTACTTTTTAATACCACATGGTTACACCGTTAGGCAATTTATTCCATTTTCCGTATAATCAGTCCAGTGAATGTCCGAGATTTTACTCTCAGATCAGCGTGGCTGGGATTCGAACCCACGAGAGATCTAGGGATTTTCATTCCAAGCTGTCCTGTCAATACTCGGTCTTTCAAAAAATGTAGTCACCCATCCTTGTACTAACTGGGTTCGACGTAGCTAAACTTAGTTTATTGACGTGGAGCTTAACCAGCTACAGTAAATCCCGCCAATATGTATGCTTCTAAATATCCTTTCTATCCCACCCCAAGTAGTTGAGTCATTTATAAACTTACATGTACATTTCATATGTTCACTTTTATCCGAGATTTTACTCTCAGATTGTTTCATTGTTTTTAACTTGTGCGGCCTCGATTCTTCTTAGAATCAGTCAAAGTTTCATTATTTGCCTAATGTGCCAACAAATGGTAGCTAGCTATTCAGTAATACCATAATAAACCTATTTATAACATAACATTACAGAGTCAGTAAGCAAATATATACTTGTTTAAGGCTCACCAGACTCTTAACTAATACCAATTAATATTAATATTTGTCAATGGTAATTGTACGCTATAAGTAATCTTTCATAACTTGTTGATTTCAATTATAATACAATATAATAACACAATTATAATACAACTAGGTTTACACTTGTTTTAGTTTGGTACGGCTTGAACAAATTTTTGGTAACTTAAAAAAATAATCGAAATATTTTAAAGACAATGTAATAAGAAAACTTTGGTTACTATGGAAACACATTAAGATTGTTTACATTTTTATTTAATTTAGCTACACGAAATATAATAGTTTTTTTCTCGATTTGTAGTATCTTTCTCAATTTTTCGTATCATGCTTATTTAATAAATCGTTGATTTTTTCGCTACATAGTTATGCATACATCTAAATTAAAATTTCACTTAATAGCCTGTAATGGAATAAAGACTTCGGTTTCAAACAATTGTAGGTTTTGACAATGTCGAGTGTAGAGAATGTTTCAAACTAATTGATCATGCTGGAAACTATTTCATTGATGGAGTGCTCCTTGAGGAGCGAGAAAACGTAACTTGAGCCTGCCATTTGTTCAGTAGTTAGGCATGCTTGGTCAGTTATATGTCTTTTTTCTTTTTTTCTCCATGATTTTACTCTATCTGAAGAGATCTCCTAGGAGTAAGACCATCGGGCCATGAGACATCAAAGCTCTTCAGAATTATTCATTTAAATATTCACGACTTTATATAATCTGACGATCTACATAATGTTTTATATCAACACATTTAAGAGGTCCGTCAAGCTAGCACCACATTAGCATAACTGTTATTGCTTCACGTATATAATGTTTAAGTTATTTTTTAAATTTAAATGTATTAAAATTAACATATTATCTGCCTAAGGTAATGCAATTAAGGACACTAAGGTGATTGAGTAGTTCTGACATCTCTAAAATCTTTATTGCTTTCTTAGTCTAGATTGTATTGTGTTTGCCTGCCAAGCAGTGACTATTGAAACAGAGCTGCTGTATCCATCTCTATTTATAGTAGAGATTTCCGCAGTAGATTATAATGCCGCCTGCTGCTAAGAAAACGCCGGTAAAGAAGGAGGAGAGGTTGACATCAAATGAAGAGGTATTGACTGCATTGATAGCAGAAAATAAAATTACAACTTTTTAAGTATTAATTCACATCATTAGCGTCATACCTAGGTAGGAGAGTGACATATCTAGGTAGGAGAGTATGATCTTCAGATAGTAGAAATTTTAACATTAGTGCAAGTTCGTTAACTAATTTTTGTGTATAATTATTACTTGTATAATTGTGGGCTTTGTATTTTACTTTTTTTCTTTATTGGCTATACTTTGTGTGATTCTTGTTCTAGTTCTTCTTTCTAACACTAGAATTCAGACGTGATCTGCCTCCGAACAGGACTGACAATATGTTTATTTCAGAGCAATTTTGTGAACGCATTGCTTAAGAATGCAGTAATAGAGTATGAACCATAATTTGGTTGTTACCGCTTAGTACATTTTTTCTGTACAGTTTTACAGTCAAATTTGTATTCCTTTGAATATTGCTATTTTAGAATTTATTTTTTTATAAATACAACTTAATAGCTTTACTTATAAACGTTTCGTATAGAAAGTATTTGTATACAAAGATATAAATTTGATAAATTTACAAATTAATAGAAGTGCATTTATTTTTGTTTAAAACCACCACTTTGCTTAAATAAATATAATTAATCTTTGAATTTTTCATATACTTCAGTTTCTTTTCGGAAATGTTTCTGCTATGGCGGATTTTCTTAATTTTTCAAATTTCTTATTTGCTATTTAATCCATCTATTCCTTTGTTTTCTAATACTCCCTGCAAAATAACTGGTAGTTGTATATTTTGCTTGTTATGCCCTCTACATCATTTGAAGGTGACTGCCTTAATGGTAAAATCTCATTTAGTTGAATTGAATTGAGGTTCTTTCTGTGACTTTGACATCATCCCTGGTTGAGGAAACGGACATTAAATCTTTATTATTATTATTATTATTATTATTATTATTATTATTATTATTATTATTGGCAGTTCGACGGTGTTACAGTTGAGAGCGAAGCGCTGTTGACGCTGTTACCACTGCTGGAGAGCAATGAGGAGCAGATTCTACTTAAAACCTGTTCAACACTTGCGGAATTCTCTAGCTACAGTATGTAACATTTCATTAATTTAACACAGACCAATAATATAGCTTGCAAAATATTGTGGTAAATTTATCTCAAATCTCCTTTATACTTTCTTTTGCATTGGCAGTTTCACTGTTATTCATGTAGCTCATTATTAATTTATTGCAGAAGATAGACTTTAATAAGCCTAGAATTTCTTCCAGCATGTACAAAATCATATAAATTTCTTTCTCAAGGCTCATCCACTCTTACAGCTTTGCTGGAATAATGGAAAGGTTAGTTTTCAACTATGATTGTTTTAGATTACTGCACTAGAAAATGTTGAAGAAGGTTGTGGCTTTCTGGCAAGACATATACTGCATATAATCGATAGAGAAATTACATCATGTTACTTAGTAACTAGTCTGATGATCTCAAGTTAAAAGAAGACTGACTATTTCTTGTTCTTGTGATGACTGTTTACTCGCTTGGTGTGTGCATTAGAAGAACTTCGTAAGATAAGCTATCAATACCAGCCATCTGAAAATTAGAGCAATTACCATTGAAAAATTCATTCTCTGTAGCAATTCTGAGAGTATTTCTCAAATTAAAGCAAGATTAAAGAATATGGAAATATGGGCTTTGATATAGCTCGCTTGGATACAACAGCAACAGAATTAGAGACAACGGCACAATCTCTGAGAGCACATCTGCTGTATGAAAATAAGTGTTAGCTTTCTGCATTAGTACTTTCTGCGTAAATCCTCAGCACATTTCTTTTGCAGATGGGTCTGGGTAAATTTATCTGTAGTGATTTGTGCTGAGGGGACTTTCCTGACATCATCCCTGGATGAGGAAATGGACATTAAACCATTATTATTATTATTATTAAACTAAATTAAGTTTTTGTTTCATATTTGAAAGGTGAGCTAAACCGGAGTTTTCTGTTGGCCGCCAGTCGCAATACGATTTTATCGAAGCTCTCGCAGCTCTTACAGCATGAGAGTCCTGCTCTGCGTGTAGAGGCACTGAGAATCACAAGATCGTTGCTGGAGTTGGGTAAGAAATCTTAGTGATTGGTAATAGAATATAGATATTTAATTTAGCTGGGTTCTAATAGTATCCATTTGCTAATAATTTCAAATATTTTTTATACTGCCAGAATTATGTGAATTATAAGCGATCACAAAGTTATTCTTTAACCGTAGTAAATTACGGTTTTTACAATATTACAATATTAGTTGCTTACAACTGTTTTGTAATGATTAACGTTTAAACCTAGATGCAATTTTTCTGTAAATTATCTTGCTTGAAGGTGATGTACTTTGCTATGTGTTCATTGTGATGGTTACTTAGAGGATGGAGTCAAGCTTGCCATTGCATTGGGTGATGATTTGTTGAAAACACTGATATCACTGCTAACCCCACAAGGTCTGATCAACATTTGTTTTCTGCCTATCATTTCTCTATCATCACCATTGTCATCTTCATTATGATCGTCATTATGATCGTCTCTCTCTCTCTCTTAGTGCACTGCCTACTGGCAGGTCCATGGTACATAACGCCTCCACTCTTCTCTGTCTTCCGACTTCCTCTTCATTTCTACATATGAGTGGGTCTTTAAATCATCTAACATACCTAATCTCGGCCTGCCCCTGCCTCTTTTTCCTTCCATTTTACCTTCTATAACCTCTTTTAATAGACCTTCCCGCCTTAGAATGTGTCCTATCCATCTCTTCTTCCTATTTCTTAATACATTTATCAACTGTCTATCTGTGCCAACTCTCTCTAGGGACTTCCTCATTTGTAACCTTTTGAGTCCAGCTGATCCTCTCCATTCTTCTCCAAATCCACATTTCCAATGCCTCCAGTTTCCTAATATCATCTTCCTTAAGGTCCATGTTTCACATCCATACAATAGCATGGTCCAAACCAAAGTTTTCACTATCTTTATCTTTGTGTCTTTCTTTAGAATTTTTGTTAATAGTTCTTTTTTACTACCAAAGGCCGCTTTTGCTTGTGCAATCCGACTGCATATTTCCGTCTCACATTTCCCATCATCGGTTATAGTATGACCCAAATATTTGAAACTCCTTACCTGTTCCAATTTCGTACCATTTATTGTGATATTAACTTCACCTTTATTATTGACACTCTCATAACCTTGGTCTTTTTTATATTAATCTTCATGCCATATCTTAGGGCCGTATCATTCAGCCTATCCATTATCTTCTGCCATCCAATCTCGCTGCCCGCTACCGCTGCCGCGCTACATTTCTTGGTCCTCTTCAATCGTACATCTTGTAACACATTCCCTCTACTTGTGATTCCTTCGTCCAAGTCTTCCATGGCTTCCCCTCCATCATTGCCTGAGCATAAATGTTAACAGAGCGGCGACATGCTACAACCTTGTCTTACTCCACTCCTATTTCACCTTCTCCTGAGTATCTTGTTGATGTGATTATGCTCTTTGGATTCATGTACACAAGTTCAAAGTAGTCTTCTATCTCTCCAAGTCAATTCCTATTCTTGTTAAGATAGTCATCATCGTTATCCAATCAATCCATCAAAGGCCTTCTCGAGTCTACAAGCAATAACACACACGTCAGTCCATATCAAGCTTCTTTCGCAAAGAACCCGCATTACTCCTATTGCTTCTCTTGTGCCGCATCCTTTCCTAAAACCAAATTGTGTCTTGCTCAGTATCATCTCTACTTTCGAATGAATGCGATTATTTACTATCTTTAATAAGATCTTCAATGCATGAGGTATTAAGCTGATTGTTCTGTAATCCGAACACTCCACAGCATTGGCTTTTTTGAGAATTGGAATCATCACTGACTTGGTAAAGTCGTCTGGCCAAATACCAGTATTGTACACTTCCATACATACCTCCATTAACGTTTTGATTGTTTCTCCTTTCAACATTTTCAAGAATTCTGTTGGGATTTCATCTATTCCGGCTGCCTTCCCCTTCTTCATACTGTTAATTGCAGAATAAATTTCCTCCTTCATTAAATCGGGGCCCCTTTTATCGTCTTCTATGATATTTTCTACTTCTATTTTAGAATCCTCTTGAACTGGTTTCCCAGCCTTATCATACAATTCCTCTACATATTCTCTCCATCTTCCTTTTACTTCTTCCAGCTCTGTCTTCAATTCCCCATCTTTACCCATTATACTAATGTTCTTTGCATCTCCTTTCTTTTTCTTTTCGGTTCTTGTTAATATCCTGACTTCCTGGTATAATAGATCCAACCTCCCACTTCTATCATAATCTGCTAAATCATCACACTTTTCACTTCTTCCAATGATCGTCATATCATCGTCATGTTCTCTTAAATCCAAGTTTAACTAGAGTCTAGATTTGAACTTTTTTCCTTTTGTTTCAGATAATTTTGTGGCAATTTCTAGCATCTCTCTATCATCATCATCATCCCAGTTTAACTAGGGTCGGGATACGAATGGACCTTCTCCACTCCTCTGTATCCCATACCATATCAAAATCTCTTCCATTCATTTTAGAAAATTTTGTGACAGTTTCTATCATCTCTCTCTAAATTAATTATTTATATCAAATCCTCTGAATTGTCTTGCATCTGATCAAGGGTAGTCAAGACATTCAAACTGGGTAGCTCTCTCTACTGCAGTGATAGACAATTCAGATTTATCTAAATTTGTGTTTAATAAATATGTAATTATTTACTGAATGCATTTATAATATTGCACATAATATAAAAAATATGAATGAATGCTAAGGCCACATGAGCTACAAATTGTTTGTAAAGTATATATCTACCGCTTATGGAAGTGTTGTACATAAAAAAATTAATTTTAAAACCGTGGGTGGACAATTAATTTTTTATCGTATTTTGTATTTTACAGATGCAATATGAAATTGATTGCAACATTCTAGCCTGTTTTTCTTTCTGATAAATATACACTACATACAAATGAATATAATGGTATATCCATAAAGAATACTGTATTACTAGTAATCCTTATAAACTTCCTTTGAATCCCAATTTAGCTCGGGTCCGGAATTGTATTAAAAGTAACACTAACTGAAATATTAGTATACAGTATATTAATTTCTAAATTACAAGTTGATATTTATACAATTAGTGCACTATCAAAAACTTGAATATGGACTTTTGCATATTGATTTATTACCTGATATTACCACATTATGTTACATTGACAGTGCCACATGGGTTATGTTCATCATTACCTTACTCTCTATTGACATTATAATATGTTACATCGACACTGCTTCTATTCTACTGTTACTATTCATCTCTTCCGTAAAGTAGAAAGCTAAAGCTAGTGTTAACATCAGTTTCTGCACTCAAAAGCGATATGGTGATCCTCAGTCGAATATCTTACCGACATCGCCACTGGCTCCAGCCAGAGTGAACATTAGTGCTACAGAGATTTCTTGATAAAATATGATTTCCTAAGAATTCTACTTACTGATCAATTGAAATATTTTGCAGAAAACAGCGTGGAAGTTATTCAAATGTCACTGGAATGCCTGGAACACATGTCAGGAAGGTTTATGGTTAAGGCAGCCCTGGTAAGATTGAACGGTATACAACCTTTGGTTCATTGCCTAACTCTACCAAGTCCTGACGCACAGCTGCATACTCTCAATACCATCACCCTAGTGATAGAGGTATCTAATAGAAATTACGATATAGTCAATGTTTGTGATAGAAGGGTTATAATTAAGTACTATTCAACATAGAGCAGTGCTAATTTTTCATAAAGATATATTAAGTTTTAAAATATAGATTATTATGTAATTTGTATATGTCTAATTATTATACAAATGTAGTCGTGAAGTATAACTATATTGTACATAAATATAATGCAATCAAATAAAATTTATTGATCATTTCTCTTCATTGTGATACCTCTTGGATATTTTTTGTTTCTGCATAAAAATAAGGTTCCAAAATAGTCCTAAATTGAAAATTCAGTCTGTTAAATACAATTCTTAAATGTTTCTATTTTAATATATTTCAGGAACATTATGCAATATTTCCTTTACTAAAATATTCGTTTAAAAGAATTGTAATTGGCCTATCTTGTAATTTGAGTCTGAAGCTGTAATTACATCCTTGTTGGCTAATGGCTTTTATCTTTTTGGCCTAGTGAAATGTCAGTTTGCTTGTGGCTATTGTAAGAAGTAATAATTCTACTATGGCAACAACACTTTAAAACCATTGACTGACGAATTGCCTTCTTTCATTGTAAAATCAATACCTTTTAAAACTTTTTAACCCACATTTAGACTTGAGCTTGAAAATGTGATTTCTGTGGTGGTCTTGTATTGATTTCATTATCTTGTAATACGCTAGACGATATTGAAGTACTTTCATAGTATTTTGGATGTATTAGTTCTCATGTTACAATTGAAGAGCCTTTAACTGAAAATAAAGTGCCTATGAGAAATAATAAAGCACTGAATAATTTATATTTTAAAACGTAGCATGTAATGATTAGTTTGCTGCATTTTGAATAACAATTAATCATACCGCTAATATCGTAAATAATAAACCATTAATTAATACGGCTACACTGATGTAGTCAGAGATACTGACGATTATACGTATGTGGTTTGTGTAGGATTACAGAGCTCTGAAGTCTGTGAGATCATTGGAGGGTTTTACAGCGATACTACAGCTTGCTGTTACTTCTGCCTATCCCGTCATACAACGTTCTGCACTCCTATGTCTAAAGACAGCTGCAAATGATGGTAAGCTACTGTATATTGCATTGTAGAGTATGCTTAATCCAGACGCCAGATAGTAAAAGTCTCAAATATTTACATGTAATTATAATAAAATAAGCATTAAGTTATTTATAAGTAAATATACATAAGTCTAATAAAAAATTTACAAATAGTGAAATATTTAAGGGCAAAGTTATGAAATTGAAATATTTATAAGCTTAAATTCTTTGTAAAAAATTAACTAAAATATTTAAAAATACATGTATATCATATGAAAAATCTAACTGTGTAATAAAAGAGACCTGGTATAAGAAGGTGTAAAAGCCAATGTAGATTGTTTTTCCTTGCTGATTTTAGTATTACCCAGTTTATTTTATTAATGTTCTAAATATTGTCTAAATCCAATGAAAACGGATTAAAATAATTATATATCTTGTGACATTTCTCTGATATATATAATGCATATAGATATAGCAGTGCTCTCTAATGGCTGTTTGACGTTGACTCTTCTTGTTCGTATATATTAATCTACAACTGTGAATTATAAACTGTACGCATTTTTATTAATATATTTAGTATTATGCTAGTTCTGTTGACATTATCCTTTGATGAGGAAACAGACGTTAAACCATTATTATTATTATTATTATTATTATTATTATTATTATTATTATTATTATTATTATTATTATCACTTTCAACATGTTTGATCAGCTAATGTCCGCCTGACCCTGCGTGACCTCAATGCTCCTGAGCAGCTCGTTAAGCTGATTGGTCAGCCTGAACTATGCGACCTTCACATTCCTGCTGCTGCCATACTTTCAAATTTTCTGCCTGACCTTGAAACCCTGAAGGTCAGTTCTGGTGTTTTCCATTTCTGCAGATAACGTTATTTATTAAACATTGTAGTTAAGTTCATTATGCAGTTCATTTAAAAATACTAACAAGTTCAATTTATTAAGCCATACATTAACGTGAAATTACATTAGGTAATAATTATCAATTGGTTGTGAGATTGCTCTTCAATAGAATGAAAGCAGAGTGAGTAGAATCAGTGCACTGGACCATAGGCCTACATTTAGCCAAACACAAATGTTGGAGTTATATCATCATTTTAGTTTGCTTTACAGTACATAGTGTATAACTTATATACTATGTTGTTTGGTTAAAGAGGATTGTTTTCTCAGGGAATGACGCCCCTGTCCAGTAAATGTTAGTCGAAGCTGAGGAAGGAACAGGGGGCCCCACCTCGTCATAAGCAGAATCCCCCAGAATAATGGTATATCAAAAGGAATGTTATCAATAATTTAAAGATCCACTCGTATGTGAACATGAAGAGGAAAACGAAAAATAGAGACGAGTGGAGGCGTTATATACCGTGGACCTGCCATTTGGCAGTGCACTAAGAGAGAGAGAGAGATACTATGTACTCTGAAGCAAACTAAATTGATCTACTATTGTCCTATGGATTGATTTCAGATGATGATATCTGACGGTTCACTGAATAAACTAACAGAATACATAACTGACGCGCCTCGCCTCATCAAAATCAGTCTTCCATCCATCGCAAAGGAAGATAAACGAAATACGCCGAGTAAGCAGGACAAAACGAAGGGTGCAGAAAAACCTGCCGCCAAAAAATCTGGAAAAGAATCGGCAGGAAAAAAGGGTAAAGGTTAGTAGAATAGATGTAATTTATGTTTTTGATTTTTTACTCAGACTAACAGGATTATAAGCTCTTAATGGGTCGTAGGCTTTAAGATGAACCCAGTGCAGTCAGTACTGGTCAATGTTTTTATAGTGAGAATGAATTAATCACAATCAGAAGAGTGGAGGCGCTATATACCATGGACCTGCCAGTAGACAGTGCACTGAGAGGGAGAGAATTAATCATTCTACAATCTACATACATGTAGATGCGATTGGCTAGTGCGCTACATAGTTTCGATTCGTTGCATAATAGTATTTGTAGAATTCGAAATCAAATTTAACATCAGCGTCCATTTGACAGCTGACTGGAATACTGCTACCTTTTTGAATATGTTGTTAAATCACTGTCTGTTTACTCAGAATTTTTTCGCTTATTGAGCTTTTAAAACTTAATTGACATCTAGCCAATTCTACAGATTGATTGTGAGAACAGGTGACAAAGTTGCCGATGAAGCAAAGGAAGCGCCCCAGCAACTAGTTGTCATAGAGGTCGACCCAGAGGTCAAGGAGTTCATTCTTCTAGCTTTCACTAAGGGAGCTAAAGCTGGTAGTATGCGAATTCTCCTGCTATCTTTTGAGCGTGATATTGAATATTACAAAGTCTTGAAATTTTGCTTCAGATTTTTTAGTAGGCCTAATTGTTACAAATCATTTCGAATTTTAATAACTATCAATCGTGGTCATTTATAATCTGAAATCCTGTACAGAAGGCAATCCCTGGCTAGATGAATGGAACTATTAATTTAAAAAATTATAACTTTTAATTTCAAAGGAAACCACTATGTTGCTTGTTCTTTTCCTTAGGCTTTTTCCTTAAAGATGTAATATTTTATTTTTGAGGAGAGATCGCTGTAGATGTTGATGAAATGCAATGAAATCCGTCTTCATATTTTTGTATATTTTGTTCAGAATTAAGACTAACATATGGGCAATTTTATCAAATACAGCTATGTATTTGATATTCTCATGTGAAAATATGAAATTGGTATTCACAGTAACCTTATACCGTATTATGTAGTTAAATCAATAACTTCCGTTGATACAGCAGCTTATTAGTAGTTGATTACCTTCTGCTTTATTGATTTATAAAAGATTTTATTGATTGAATTATTGAGTTGTTAAGTCATTGCTGGATTTATTGGTTTATTTACTGATTGATGATAGGACAGAGAGGATTTGAGACAGTCTATTCGTATCCCGACCCTAGTTAAACTGGTATTCAAGGGAAGATGATGATGATGATGATGATATTGATTTATAAATTGATTGATTTATATATCTCTCAGTTAGTTAAGCGATTGATTGATTGATTGATAGCTGAATACCGTCACTGTCTGAACGACATAGAGATGGAGAGAGTAATCGCTCATCTCCTATCTTCACCTTACGCCTCTGTTCGTATCGCAGCGGCCTCGGCTGTGAGGGTCGTAGCAGAGAATATCGTCAGTAGAGATGCTTTCGGTCATCTAGGTATGTCCGTACCTATATTCTCTTACACGAGGCAGGAAAAATAAGTCTGGTAAAGTTAAGATTAACGGCAGTTTCCTCACTCGAAAGCGATGTCACTGACGGGCGAGCTCAGGATTTGAACCCCGCACCTATTGATCCGCGGTCGAGTATCTTACCGACTTTGGCACTGGCTCCAGCCAGGCAAGCTACTATGTGAATCAGTGAACAAAGTTAATAAGTGAATCATGAAGCAAGTCAATAATTGAATCAGTGAGCAACTCAATAAGTGAATCAGTGAGCAAATCAATAATTGAATTAGTTAGCAAGTCAGTCAGTTGATTTTTAGGCAGCAAGGCAAGATGGATAGTACTTAAATTTTTCGGCTCTGTTTTTTGTGGTTAATTAACTACGAAGTTTTACTGATAGGACTACAGCATGGCTAAGTGATGAACTGTTCTTTTCTGTTCATTTTACTAGTTGAGTAACTTATTTCAATTTTTATGCATTTATGGGCAACAGCATCTGTTGTTATCTGGTTGTTGTAAAGTTGTATTGACTGATTTTCTGCTGTTGTCTGTTGTTAGATGGTTGTTGTAACGTTGCATTGACTGATTGTCAGCTGCTGTCTGTTGTTATAGGGTTGTTGTAACGATTTATTGACTGATTGTCTGCTGTTGTCTGTTGTTATATGGTTGTTGTAACGTTGCATTGACTGATTGTCTGCTGCTGTCTGTTGTTATAGGGTTGTTGTAACGATTTATTGACTGATTGTCTGCTGTTGTCTGTTGTTATATGGTTGTTGTAACGTTTTATTTATTGACTGTCTATACAGGAGCCATTCAGAAGTTAATATGTATGGCGACCAGTACTGTTCAGGGTAACAGCCGTGGTGAATGCGGTGGTGAATGCGGCGGTGAGACGTCCATCAATAGAGAATTAACTGACAAGCTGCGCACCACTGCTATATCTGCTTTTCTAATTGTCACTGAGATGTCTGAGATCAACTGCAGGTCCAAGACTTAATTTAATTGGCAACAATGTAGACGAACAACTGGACTGAGCTTCATATACCTATGCTAATAATATTAATAATATTTTAACGTCCGTTTCCTCATCCAGCGATGATGTCCCCACAGCACGCATCACTACAGATCAATTCACCCAGACCAATCTGCAAAAGAAATGTTCTGAGGAGAAGTATGGTCCTAAACGAAAGCCAATCCGGTGATCACAAATGGGTTACTAATGTGTTAATAGTTTTATTTGTGTTTTTACTCAGACTGTGATCTCAGCTCAATTTTTAGCAGCGCTTCTGTAAGATTTACTTAAACACTCTTGTAACTTGTCTCTATTGTATCGTATAGCACTACTGAATATTTTATATACATATATATATATATATTGCATGGCTTAGCTACAGTATTTTGTTTATAAAATGTATTAGACAGCTTATGTGTTTTGCATTACAACAACAGCAACAATATGATTAGAGTGCTACTATTGTCCATGATAACATTTAGCACTGGAACCAATTCAAAGCCGATGAGCAGAGTGAGGGGTCCATAAACGGTGCGAGCCAAAATTCGGGTAGTCAAAGTTATAGCAGTTATAGACAGTCAAAGGTATACAGTTACATAACTAACAGTGTACTATATTGTACTGCAGTTCTCAGGTTGTGTCCGGGCCTCTGAAGAATAGATAAACCATAAACTGCACGTATCGCAAGCGGCAACTAAGTAAGAACTAATGAAGGCAATTACTACCAAATTATAGGATGCTATGCCTTTTCTAGATAAAGTGCCTTTTCTAGATTAAAGTGTAGAAAAGGCATAGCATTTTGTGAAGAGATAAACTTTTTGATCAATAGTGTGGTCTTTATGGAGCACGTCAGCAGACTGTGAATAGGAATATGTAGCTGGGGCCTGCCACTTGACCGTACTTCAGAGTGAGAGATTGTACTGTTTAGCTATTGTTTTTGTTCTATTGTTTATTAAATACAGTTTATTGTAAATATACAAATATTATATTGCATTGCAAATATGTTACCCGTGTTGAATCCGAGTTGCTGAAGATTAGATCAATCGTGGACTGCACGTGTCATAAAATGCGGTAAAGCACTAAGATCTACGCCAACTTCAGAAAGGGCATTAGGTTGCTAAGCGCCTATTATCCAGAAGTAGCTACAAAATTTTCTAAAACGAATGGAAAAGTAACCCCCCCCCCTCCCCCCTACTGAGAATAGTGAAGAAGGCGTATCCCGGTTTAACAGGGGCTCAAGGGAAGATGATGACGATGTGTTGTATCCATACAGAGAGTTGGTAGATTGTAACGGTGTGTCCACACTCCTATCTCTACTGTGTGACGAGAGTTCTGCCGCTAGTCTTCTCGCTGATGCTATGACTATCCTCAGAAATCTCTCAGCTACAATGGAAATTTTCAGTGATGCTAACTCGATAGGAGCTCGTAAATTGGCTCTGTCAGCTCTCTGCGGCATCATCTCCAACAAACAGTGCGTACAACCTCTGTGCTTCTCCATTTAGTGACTCATTTTCTGCCGTATGATTCTTTTTAAGCTTTCTTTACTCGTTAAAAAATTGTTGGCTACTTTTGCGAGAGTATATTGAGTTCATTGAGTTCATTTGGCACTCTGTTTAATAATTAATTTGACTTCGCACTAATAATTCGTTAAGTTACTCGACCGCGGATCAGTATGTGCGGGGTTCAAGTCCTGGGCTCGACCGTCACTGACATCGCTTTCGAGCGAGGAAACTGACGTTAACCTGAGCTTTTTTAGCTTTAGCTTTACCTTTTTCTATTTAGTTATTGTAAGATTGTGAAGAAGCATTGAAGTTGAAATAAAATCACTCAACACGGATGTATTTTCAGTTAAATTCTTTACCTGTAGTTGGCGCAACCTTCACTAAAGATGATTGTTATCGGTAGCTTTAAATTCAGTCAGCTTCTGAAGCTCAGGAAGCAGATTGAATAGGGGGGCTAGGGAGGTTAAGCTTCCTTAAATTGGGAGCTCAGCCCTTTCAACTCTCTGTCCATAATATAAAGGAGCTAGAATCAACTCTCTCATCCCCAATAAGCCACCACTTTTCATGATCCTATTCCCGTTCCTGCTTAACCGATATTCTCTCTCTCTCTTATTGCACTGCTACTGGCAAGTCCTTGGTTTATAACGCCTCCACTCTTCTCTGTTTTCCGCTTTCCTCTACATTTCCACATATGAGTGGATCTTTAAATCATCTAAAATACCTAATCTCGGCCTGCCCCTGCCTCTTCTTCCTACCATTCTACCGTCTATGACCTCTATTAATAGACCTTCCCACCTTAGAACTTGTCCTATTTAACTCTTCTTTTTATTTCTGAATACAACTGATATTTAACATAACTTAATATAACTGATATTTATATTCGCTAAATGTTTGCAGGAAATCGCAGGTCCACGCTCAGGCGATCTACACACTCTGTCAGTTTATACAGGAGCCTCGTGATAAACATCTGGTAAATCTATATTGGTGACTTAAAAATATAAAATATAATGTAATTCATGATGTATGAATTCAGTAAGCTATATAAAAAGTTTATGGAGAAGACTTAGTATAAAATTGTCGTAAAAGAGTAATATTAATTAACTAAAAAATGAAGATATTGTTAAATATAACAAAAAGTATTTGTAGAGGATTTGTACAATCTGTGGTTTTATTTTAATGTCACAGTTGCTGGATTATGATGATGTTATTTAATGTCACAGGTGCTAGAGTATGATGTTGTTATTTTAATGTCACAGGTGCTAGAGTATGGTGATGTTATTTTAATGTCACAGGTGCTAGGGTATGATGTTGTTATTTAATGTCACAGGTGCTAGAGTATGATATTGTTATTTTAATGTCAGAGGTGCTAGAGTATGGTGATGTTATTTTAATGTCACAGGTGCTAGGGTATGATGATGTTATTTTAATGCCACAGGTGCTACAGTATGATAATGTTATTTTAATGTCACAGGTGCGGGAGTATGATGGTGTTATTTTAATGTCACAGGTGCTAGAGTATGATGTTGTTATTTTAATGTCACAGGTGCTGGAGTATGATGATGTTGTTTTAATGTCACAGGTGCTACAGTATGATGGTGTTATTTTAATGTCATAGGTGCTGGAGTATGATGATGTTATTTTAATGTTACAGGTGCTTCAGTATGATGGTGTTAAGGCTTTGATTGATATACTGTCTGCTGAAGACTCTCCTCTTGAGAATCGAACACCAGCCACTGCAGCTGTAGCAATGCTTGTTGACTGCCCGACTATTGCCGAGCAGTTTATCTGCATGGGGTAGTCTATTCAACTATTCTCTCTGTCTCACTAGTGCTCTGTCTAGTGGCAGGTTCAAGGTATATATTCCTTCCAACAGTCTGTCGTCACAATTCATAAAGAGCACTTAATCCTGTAGCTTGGAAAAATGTGGCTTCTATAGTAGTTTCTCCTTGCTTTCCTAAGACCTTGCTTAGTCGCCTCCAACTAATACTATTATCATATTCTTAATAGTGTTGTCTGTATTTGCTAAACTGATATTGTCATATCTCTCTAGTAAACTTAATTGTGTGTGATAAACAATTACAGATCTCTTTAATATCTACAAAATAAGACTTAATTGTATCTGATACTATATACAACAGTTACAATCCTGACATAATGTAGCTTTAAAGAAACTTTGCCGTATCTGATAATCTGTCACTTAGATAGGAATTAAATAATTACTTTATTGTGCAAGGTGTCGGCTAATAATATCTTTTTATATTTAAAAGACGTATTTTTATTTGATATCATGATATCCCTTAATACGTATTTGTATTTGATATCATGATATCCCTTAATACGTATTTGTATTTGATATCATGATATCCCTTAATACTCACGGATTCTGCACGTAACCTTGGGGTAATTTTTGATTCTAACTTTAAAACTCATATTTCAGCAGTCTGTCGTTCTTCTTTTTTCCATATCCGTCTATTACGTCAAATTCGTAAGTCCCTTGATATTAATTCCGCCACTGTATTAGCTAATGCGCTTGTCCATTCTAAACTTGATTACTGTAACTCCCTGCTGCATGATCTCCCAAAGACCTCTCTAATTCGTCTCCAACACGTTCAGAATTCTCTTTCTCGAGTCGTCTGTAATGTAAAAATACTCAAATCTCACACCTCTCCTCTTCTTAAGAAGCTGCACTGGCTACCAGTATCCGAACGTATAAAATTCAAGATAGCTTCCTTGACCTTCAAAAGTTAAATTATGGTAAACCATCCTATCTATCTGATCTTTTATCCATCTATCAACCCTCTCGTAGTCGTCGTTCCTCTAGTAAAAACATTCTCACTGTACCAAATATTAAATCTGCCATGGGCAGACGCTCCTTCATGTTTTCTGCTCCCACAATATGGAACTCTCTACCACAAGACCTTCGATCTTGTAATTGTATTGGTACTCTCCTTGGCAAGCTAAAAACCCATCTCTTTCCGCCATAGGTCTAAATTTTGACCCGCTTGCCTTGGATCTTGGACTTGCACTGTTTTGATCTCGCTTTCTCTTGTGGTCTCTGTGCACTCAGTCGTCATCGTGTGATGCTTTGGCGCCTGTTTGTGTAGTGTCTGCAAGAGACGTCCCTGACATTGCCTTATGGCGAGGAACCGGACGTTAAATTCCTATTGATTGATTGATCATAAGTGTATGAAGGCTTAATATATTTTTAAGAAACCGTCCGTCATTTAGATAACTGATAACTAATATATGTTGTCTTATGTTTTGAAGAAAATGATTTAAATGCGGTCAATTCAGCTGCAAGTAAGAAAACTCCTATCATATTTCTAGGAAATTTACATAATATTCGATAATCGTAATAATTAACCCATTAGATAACTTTTAAAATACCTTAAAAACAATTATACATTACACTATTGATCAGTTAAATAATTGTTAGCATAATTAAATATGCGGTATTCTAATCCATTAATTACAAGTATTTAAACTGTAAAGTTCTGTGTAACTGTAGGGGTCTAAAAGTTTTACGACGATCTATTGAAGCAGAAGAAATTCCATCTCAGTGGACAAAGAAAGCCTACAAGACTCTTCTGAACAAATATCTCCCTGCAAAGTTCTCGCTCGTTGGAGTTCTCTGTAAGTATTTCTTTTCAAAGCCCTATACATACAGAGTGGTTCAGAATAAATGACACTACTTTGAAGGCTAATAACTATAACAATTTTTATCCGAGCTTCCTACTAATGTACTAAATTTAAGATAATTATCTTCTCTAGGAATCTGTTAAATATCTACAAGAGATCCGAAATATCGCAGCAAATGTTTGGGAAAATGCCATTAGTCGCCGATAATTTTCTACGAAATGGCGTGAAAGCTGAACATCTGAGATTCAAGAATGAAATATTTTTCATAAGGCCTTTAATACTATTTAAAAACCCTATCCCAGTTAGGACATTCGCAATTTTGGACATTCATAGAAACTACGATACGATTTTTAAAATAGTTAAGGCCTAAAATTAATACATAAAGTTAAATTCTGAAGTTTTAGGTTTTCAGTTTTGACTCAATTTCATAGATAACTACTTATCGGCTAGTGGTGGAAATTTCTCAAACATTCTTGACATTATCTCATAGCCATTTAACAGATTCATAGATAAAATAATTATTATCTTTAATTTAGTAATTATTATCTTTAATTTAGTAATTACTATCTTTAATTTAGTAATTATTATCTTTAATTTAGTAATTATTATCTTTAATTTAGTAATTATTATCTTTAATTTAGTAATTATTATCTTTAATTTAGTAATTATTATCTTTAATTTAGTAATTATTATCTTTAATTTAGTAATTATTATCTTTAATTTAGTAATTATTATCTTTAATTTAGTAATTATTACTTTAATTTAGTAATTATTATCTTTAATTTAGTGTACCAAGTAAGCAGCTTGGATAAAAATTTGTTAACGTTATTAGCCTTCAGAATTGTGTCATTTATTCTGGACCACCCTGTATGTTATGCTGGTGGCAATTTAGGCAATTTTATACAGTTGATTGCTACTTTATAACAACTGTTGGATAGTTATGTATCTCTCTGGTAGCTAGTTGCTAATTGAATATTTAATATATTTCTGTCTCGCTCTCCCTGCCTCTATAATGTAGACCTGCTGTAGCACATGTACGACAGTACCTTTTCATTTATATAATCATCATCATCTTCTCTTGAATTTTAGTTTTAGCTGTGGTTTGGATTATAATTTTTTTTTAGCAATTTCTGTAACCTAGGCACTTGCCAACCGCATGTCGTTTCTGACGTTGGTTTGGATCTTAGTGCTTTGTCGCCTTTTACGGCACGTGCAGTCCACGGTTGGTCTATTCTTTAGCAACCCGGACACAACCCGGACTCGGGTATTTTATTACATTGATAGTAATCATCGTCATCATCACCTTCTCTTGACTGACTGGACCTCCCATTCATTCATTAATTCATTTTAATGATTCGTGGATTGATTGATGAATATATAGATGGTTTGACTGATTGATTGATTGATTAATTGATTGATTGATTGATTAATTGATTGATTTATTGATTGATTGATTGGTTGATTGATTTATAAAGGTGAGAGTGACCTCGTAGGCAGTGGATTCTATGATAAGGGCAGAACAACTGAGGGAGATGAGTTCATACCACTTGTTGTTGGAGGCGTTGGGCAAGCCAGTCCATGTCCTACGAAGAATCCAACTCTCCTTGCTTTCTATCAGTATCTAAAACTTATCGATAGATCTGTTTATCTATCTTATCTAACTTATCTAGAACTGTTTGACTCGAGCATTGTGTGAGTGTATATTTCACATTTGGCTTTGATCGTCATCATCATCATCTTCTTCTCTTAAATCCCAGTTTAACCAGGGTCGGGATACGAATAGACTTTCTCCAGTCCTCTCTATCCCACACTATATCATCAGTCAATGCTCTATTTTTTATGTCCTTTTTAATTACCGGACATGAAAAGTCTATTAAAAATGTTCATTCGGCTTTGATAGCTGAAATAAATTTTAACTAATACTTTTACTTAAAACTCAATTCCAATTAGTAAATCATTAGATTGATTTGCATCTTGGGATCTAAGCACTCTATATCAGAAAGTGATATAAGTTTGCAGTGATGAATTCTTCCACAATGTTGAACAATTGACAAGTGATTTGAGATCTAATTGAACGCATTGCCTAAGTACTCTGTTTTGTATTTGCTTGAGATTTACTTATACTAAATGCTATTGCACACTCTGCTAAGTATCTGATATTTATTGATGTACTTACACACGCTGCTAAGTATCTTATATTCGCCTATTAATGTACTTGCACACAATGCTAAGTATCTTGTATATACCTGTACATGTACTTACACACACTGCTAAGTATCTTGTATCTACAAGTTTCCTATATCTACCTGTAGATCTACTTACACACACTGCTAAGTATCTTGTATCTACCTGTAGATGTACGTGTCCTCAATGCTGTTGTGACGGCTCATCGCTGGACACTGAAGAGTGTCCACCAGCCTGTCTCTCATCGTACATCGATCAGCCCCTGGTCACTGATATCTACAACGTAACGGAGGCTCTCTCAGCTGTACCTTCACCCGTCGAGAGAATTATCACGTTGGCGAGGTAAACACGTGTGTCTGTCGCTCTATTCTATGTATCCAGAGTGATTACGTCCAGTGTATCCTCTTTGAGATATGTTGCATGTGATTGAGTCCTGTTATCGGATCTGTTTTTTCTTAAATGTTGTTTCTTGTTGCATTTTTAAAAATTATTTTCTAACATTCTAAACTTCTCTATTTCTCTTCTGGCTGCTTTAAAGTCTGCAATATTTCAACTGAATTGGTTTTTGATGCGATGGTTTGTTGGCATTTTGTTCGACTGGGAGTCAGTGGGTGCAGGGTTTTAATTCAATGCTTGCCCCTCACTGACACTCTATTCAGCAGGAAACTGACGTTAATCTTGGGTTTAGCTTTTGAGTTTTAGCTGAGAAAAGCTGCGCTGCGTTACCTTGGTGATATATTTATTAATTAGTTAAACTGCGTCTTTAGACACTATATATTGATATATGTTTGTACTATATATTTAAAATAATACATTATATGATGCAGATACGTTTGCAATAAGATGGGCGGGGCTTTAGAAGAGGGCAGGCTGATGGATTTTGATTGGCAGCTGTCCATGAGTCAGCTGAGGGTTCAGTTGAACTCAGATGTTATACCCATAGGAGCGATAAGAAAGGGTGTACACTATCATAGGGCTCTGTTGTTCAAGGTTTGTCAGATACATTTCAACTGAAAGGGCTCAATTGTTAAGTAGTAATTAGTAAATACAAGTGATGAACATTGTACTGAATAATAGGCTCACTATTTCAATTTATGGATTTAAATCCTTTAGAATTAATACAGTTTAAATATGTCAGGAAGGAAAGTGCATTATTCTTGTTTGACTGTTATTTTAATTGCGAAATGTTCATTTGAATGGTCGGAATTTACGTATGAGACGTTTCCTACAAGATATTGTATTAATAATGATACTGATATTGATAATAATAATAATAATAATAATAATAATAGATAAATGAAAAAAGTCTATGGTAGGAAGAGATACTAAATATGTTAAAATATACTAATATAATACAGTTATCTTGCAAGAAGACGTTTCTCAGTCACTTTATTTAATGTAGATAACACATTAATTAAATGCCGGCAAAGCCAATGTCAGCGTCAGCTTCCCTACTCGAAAGCGATGTCAGTGACAGGCGAGCCCAGGATTAGAACCCCGCACACACCGATCCGCAGTCGAATATGTTGTTGGTGATGGTAGATTTAAGTGCGTTTCTACACCCGGGGAGGTAGACCTGCCCCCAGATAACATAAATAAATTATTTTTAAACTTTTAATTAAAGTTACTTTTATCTTATTTTTTAGCCCAGGGCCCTTTACAGCCCAGGGCATTAAAATAATAATAAGAAGAATACTACTAATAATAATAATACTAAAGCTTTAACGTCCGTTTACTCATCCTATGATGGTGTCAGGGATTATACAAACAGTATTGCATAATTTTAAGACTTCGCTGCCTAGGCTATAACTGTGCAGTTAGTACGTAAATGTGATTCTAAATATGTGGATTCTAGCTATATTAAGCTGATAATGTATATCCAAAGAGTTACCTAACTTTTTGTAGTATCACATTATTTTTGATTTGTTACAGTTACCCTGTAACTATTTAACTATATAATCCTATAGCTATATCTATAGCTATATCATTTAATATTCTTTTTTCTTGCAAAGTCTCTCTTTTTTGCTATATTTGCTATGTTCAATTATATTGTTGATGCTGTGATTGTGCAGAATAATAATAGGCCTAATATTAATGATAATAATAATAATAATAATAATAATAATAATAATAATAGAAAACATGTGAGTAGACAAAAGATACTATTATAAAGTGTCTATAAAAATTTGTGTAACGTTACTGAATTTAAATCAATACATTTTATTGCAATGTGTAGATCATAGGCGACAGTGTGGGAGTAAGGAGTAAGCTGGTGAGAGGTGAAGATTGCTACAAAGGTTGGGTTGAAGTGACTATCGACATCTCCCAGCCACTGGTATTGCTCTCTTGGTTCTATACTAATACCATGACTATTTTAAGACCAACCGTAAAATGCACATGTCGAAAGAAGCGACTAAACATGAACTGGGGAAGGCAAAATGGAACCCCTCAGAAGCAATATGTTTTCATAAGCTATAGGCTACATTATATATATTTAATAAAATATATTGAAAAAGAACCAATATTGAAGTAATCGTTTTACCCTGACCCTTACAAGACTGGGGTTCAAGGGAAGAACTATGATGATTGAAGTATTAGTTTATTTCTACATTTGATGAAACAGACACTTTATTCTTGCTGATATGCTTCTTTTGTTTTTCATATTTTGCTACGCACCGTTTACTGGATTCCACACTCTGCTGATCGGTTCGGATTTAGCTCACTAGTGCTCACTGTTAATCATACTGTTTGAATGATTGATGAGATTTAAGTGTCTGATGCATTTATGATCTTTGATATGTTTGCATGATGAGTCTGTATGCTGTGATTTCTCATATATTTTTTACTTTAGTTCTAATAAACTGACATGACTCCGCTGTTGTCGTGGACATCAGTAGCACTCTAAGTTTTTTATTGTGTTTGTGTCGGTGTGTCTATTTCTAGGCTATGCCGGAGTGTGACGTGGTGTCGAGATGCGCTGAGCTGACGCTAGCTTCAACGTGTCGCTGCGTAGTTGATCTGATTCACTGCCCCGGTAGTCTGCTTCCCTGCGGCTGTCCTCAGGCTCAACGATACACTGGTGCTGTGTGGTTGATCTGATTCACTGCCCCGGTAGTCTGCTTCCCTGCGGCTCTCCTCAGGTACACTGGTGCTGTGTGGTTGATCTGAGTCACTGCCCCGGTAGTCTGCTTCCCTGCAGCTCTCCTCAGGTACACTGGTGCTGTGTGGTTGATCTGATTCACTGCCCTGGTAGTCTGCTTCCCTGCGGCTCTCCTCAGGCTCAGCGATACATTGGAGCGTGCCTCAGCCTGTAGTTTGAACTGATTTCCTGGATTTTGATTTTGGACCCACACTCTGCTCATCGGATTGGATTTGGTACCATAGTGTTCAATGTTGTCATGGACAACAGTAGCACTCTAATTATGTTGTTGTTGTTGTTGATGTCTCAGCCCGAACATTCATACGCAGAATATTTCAATTTTTATGAAACTTTTATAACCAAATTGATTTACGGCTAAGAGGAGCCATTCTAACTGTGGGAACATTAATGTACTTAAATTAAATATGCTGAATTGTATTATATAACAGAACATAAACTTCAGCATAATGGCTATCTAACGTAGATTACAAACTCTATTACATGTGAACGAGTTATGAAAACTAAAACAGATGATCCTTTGTCGTAAATTTTATGGTAGTTCTCAAAGTAATGCAACTTATACATATTATTAGATCGTAGGCCTACTCTCCTTTCCCATTGACTTCTTAAAATGTGGTTTTATACATTAACAATTGCGCCAATTTTTAAATGGCAGATGAATGGTGAACTGTATATGGAAGTGTAGCTTTATGCGAATTCTTTGATTGCAATACTTGTTTAACAAATATACAGTATGTTATTGACATATATTTCGCATATACATATACGTCTTGCTAATTTTCAACCTCAGATTTAAATTGGTTGAATTTTTATGTAGTAAATCAGAAAAAGAAACAAAGTAATCCATGCTAAATTCTGTGAATTATTGCTTCTGATCATTACTTTTAAACCATTTATTTATTCATTTCAATTCTTTAATCTAATGAATAAAATCATCGTCATCATCTTCTTCCCTTGAATTTCAAAATAAAATAATACATTACCGACTTTACAGCTCCGTCGCCGGGAATGGTAGCACAAGAATCAATTTCTTCCAAGATTTTGTCTTGAGCCAGTGGCGATATTGGTAATATAACCGACCGCTGATCTCTATGTGCGGGGTTCAAATCCTGGGCTCCCCCGTCACTGACATCGCTTTCGAGTGAGAAAACTGGCATTAACATTATAGCCTTAACTCTTGGAATTATTATTTTAGTTATAAACCAGAAAATCGGTTACAATAAAATATATATAGAAGATATGGGATCAAATATATATAGTATGAAGAAAAGGATAGAGGTAGTCCTAATTAACGTGCTGGTAATAATAATAATAATAATAATAATAATAATAATAATAACAATTAGAGTGCTACTGTCGTCCTCCATGACAACATTGAGCAGTATTGAGACGAATCCAAGCCGGTTTTCAAATTGAAGGTACAAATTAAGCGGTGCAAATTTAAAAATCCAAACAATGAGTCCAACATAAAGATAATTATTAATTATAAGTATTTTGAGAATTTAATAAACAATTAAATTCATCTTCTCCCTCTCTCTATCTCTCTCTCTCTCTCTCTCTTAGTGCACAACCTACTAGCAGGTCCATGGTATTTAACGCCTCCACTCTTCTTCTTCTTCCGCTTTCCTCTTCAAGTCCACATATGAGTGGGTCTTTAAATCATCTAACATACCTAATCTCGACCTGCCTCTACCTCTATTTTCTTCCGTTCTGCAGTCTGTGGCTTCTTTTAGTCGACTTCCCTTAGAATGTGTCCTATCCATCTCTTCTTTCTATTTCTTTATACATTTATCAACTGTCTATCTGTACTAACTCCCTCCAGAACTTCCTCATTTGTATCCTTTTGAGTTCAGGGAATCCTCTCCATTTTTCCTATCCACACCTCAAATCCCTCTTACTCTACTCTATTTGGAAAGTTTCTAGGAATATTTCTTATCTATGCCGAAGCATACAAACAAATATATCAGAGACATAAACACAGACAATGGGCGGTATCTAATAGCACAAGCAGACCAACAATGAGATTAACACACACATACGAACTGTAAACGACTTATTTGGTAATTTACTAAAAATATAAAATAAAGTCAAAAATAGAAAACAAAATCAGATTATTTAAAAAAATATTAAAGAAATTATTAATTTTAAAAGTGCATGGAACTTGTTTTCGAAGCATTTTAGTTCATTTCGCTGTATTATATTATAACTCTATGACCTCCCGCTGAATGTAGTTGCTTTGATCTATTTTATTTCCTGGATATAAGTTCCTGAAATTGACTACTTGATTGATTAATTAATTGCCATATTCAATCATTGACTACTTGATTCATTAATTAATTGCCATATTTAATCATTTATTGGTGCATTAATTCACTTATTTGCTCAATAATCTCTTAATCTGATAGTGTAATTCCTGAAACTAATTTTGGTAACTATTCTTAGTTGCCAACTTTATCGAAATAATTAGCTGTTATCCATTTATCCGACATACAAACATTCGAGATTTCGTTATCACATTGACACACATACACACGAATTAAGTCTTGCATGAGAATACTCATATTACTCCTATATGCACGGGAATTCATTACTCATCAGAGTGCGTGGGAATTCATTACTTTTGGGTTTGTGGCAATTACATTTCTGCTGCTTTAAGTAAATCAGTAATAGATTCATTACTGATTTACTTAAAGCAGCAGAAATGTAATTGCCAGAAATGTAATCTAGGCATACTAGCCGTTACATAGTGATCTGCTTTGACAAAACGGCAACAACAATCTTCAGCAGTCTTAATATCTCCAACTTCAACAAGCGCTGTGAAGTACCGATAGAACTACATATGAATTTATTTGAGCCTAGAAAAAATAGACAATATTAAAAGTTACCATGGACATAGGCCTAGGTTTAATTGACTTTAAATTTTGTTACAGATTTTAGGATATTAGCGTATGCTGAATTAGCCTAACATGGAGTATAATAGATATTTAAGTAATTAGCAAACTGAATGATTTGTTAACTTGTAAGACATATATTTAAATAATCAATTGAATAGTAAGGTTTGAGTGGTTTAGAATCAGTAGTGAACTGTAACGCGATATTCTGACGTCAAAATGGCAGCTAAGGTACTGGACAAGATTGACCCGTTTTACAATAAAGCTGTGATAAAGAGTCGCAAGCAGAAGAGAAGTCAGGGCTCATCGCACTACAGGCAGCTAGGAACGTCAGAGCTGCAGCCTCTACCTCAGCTAAAGGGTTCGATTCTGTCCTTTAGAAAACTCTGAGCCTAGTAATTGCTTTATCTGATTAGTTGAGGCTGGGATTGTTCTTATCTGCTTATGTTATTTGAACCTGCATTCTGAAAAAGAGGGAATTTTAATCTGTGGCCTCCTACGTAGCAGACAAGTGTGATGCCAACTGAGATTGGGAGTAACGGGTGCATTCGTAACTCTGGACGTGTTACAGGATTAGGTTGCCTGTGTGTATGGTACAGAGTTGGTGCGTGAAGAAAGCTGGCAAAGCTAAGGTTAACATCAGTTTCCTCACTCAAAAGCGATGTCAGTGACGGGCGAGCCCAGGATTTAAACCCTGCACATACTAATCTACGGTCGAGTATCTTACTGACTTCGCCACTGGCTCCAGCCAGTAATGAATAGTAATTGTTACGGTTAGATCTTAGAAAATGTTAATTTTTACTGGTGACATGAAAAAAGAGATTTGTGTAGTTTATTTATTTACTTGAAGCATTCCTGACGTTGCCTTTGAATGCATTACTTAATGTTTAATCGTCATTAATTAATTTTGTAAATAAGTTCATATCTATGATTTAGTTATGAACTAAAGATTCATTTTTAATTGAATAGAAATTTAACTAAGGGGACTCAATTAAAAATGAATCCAGTTCATTCAGAGAGATACTATATAGAAAAATTTGTAAGTTATATATGTCATGAATATTAGGTTTGATCGAACTCTTTAAGTGATAATATTATTTGTCGATGCATTGATTGGTTGTTTAATGCTGATTTCATGTACATTAATTAATTGATTGATTAAGTGATTGATTAATTGATTGATTGATTAATTGATTGATTAATTGATTGATTGATTGATTAATTGATTGATTTTGTTGCAGATACACCAGCCTCTGAGCAGCAGGAGCTGTTCATACGTAAGCTGCAGCAATGCTGCGTCGTGTTTAACTTCATGGATCCCGTAGCAGACCTCAAGAGTAAGGAGATAAAAAGAGCTTCTCTCAATGAGATTGTTGACTACATCACCGCCAACAGAGGCGTGCTCACTGACCAGGTCTATCCCGAGATTGCTAAAATGGTTCGTTATTCTGAAATCCTCTCGTTTAGTTCGTAGCTGTTTCTGTCAGTTGAAGCAGTTTTTGATTTTCGAAAAGCAAAGGGCAAGTTTAACGTCAGTTTCCAGTGTCCTGTCTCGAAGGCAGGCCAATGATGGAGCGAGCACTTTTTTAATCCTTCATGTACTGATTCGCCATTAGGCAATTTCCAATATGTCACTGGCTCAACCCAAGTAGTACTTTATAGGAAGTGAAAGGCACTTGTTGAGAGTCTGTATTGACTACGAGGCATTTTATTCTATTATTTTAAATGAACTTCTGTTATTGAAAATGAATTTCCCTGCATTGTATATGAATATTTTTATTATTTAGGAATATTTGGATTATTTTAATAGTGATTTAAAACGGGATGAGTATTCATTCTTATTTTACTTACAGGATTTGTAACTGCTGACAACCACAGATCAGTAGACATTTTGAAGTCTGAAATAATGTATTTGGGTGGAAATAAAGCTGTAATAAAGCATATTGAATTGTTAGTGTTGCTGTGCATCTATCTTTTTCTCACTCTCGTTATTGTTCTTCCAAGTGGCTCGCCCAAGTTACATAATCCTACCCACATTCAGCTTTCATGCTCAGTAAGAAATTCATTTGGTTTATCAACTAGTTAGTACCATCATGCGGCTGAATCATTGTCAGCCATTTCTCAATACCTTTGGTGGAGCAGCTGGTATGAATAAACGGTGGATTAGCTGGTATGAATAAACGGTGGATCAGCTACTAGTATATTTGAATCAGCTAGTGTAATTTATATACAGCCTGGGAACTCTATGATATCATTGTATATATCTGATGACTCAAACGTTGCAGCTGTCTTTTATTCCAATTTTACTGTTTCTACTATTTTACAATGTTTTATTTCTATTGTGGTTTGTGTCGCAGATTGCGTGCAATGTGTTTCGCACGCTGCCACCTAGTGACAATCCAGAGTTTGACCCTGAAGAGGATGACCCCACCCTAGAAGCCTCCTGGCCCCACTTACAAGTTCGTTAATTTTCCTCTATCTATATCTATATTTTTTTAATCACAATGAAATGAATAGTTAAAGTCAAATTTCTCTCACGAATATGACATCTTTAATGTAGGCTTTGTTATTTTCACTTTCTATTTTTGTTTGTTGCACCTACATGTGTATGTATTTTTGTTCTTTTGTTTTCTTTCTACCATTTGGTGAAATAAAGATTAATATATGATAACAGGGACGTCTCAAGTGTAATATTCAGTTGCTTGCAGTTCTACACCACCAGAATGCAGTAGTGTATGCATATACCGAAGAGAAAGTGAGATCAATATCAGAGTAGATTATAATTGCATATTATAGTTAGCCTGCAGGAAATTTTATGTCTAAAATATTTAACAGCAGATTGGCTATCGATCTAAATTTAATTTGCAGGATGTGTTTTAAATTGATCTGCGCCTAATTCTGAATAGGAAGAGTCATATTGACGTTATCAGAGAGACTTTTTCCTAGACTTAGGACTGGTATTAACTTTGGCTCTAATTGCCATATTTGTGATAATTACTCATAATTCTGTAGTATAATAGTTTCTCTACTGCTATTAGAAACACAGCACTGACTCTGATTGTTTTGTTGTCATCCTCTGCGACATTTGGAAATTCTCTTCAATACATGTATATAAAATGATTTTTACTGACTTATACGCTGTGGACGATCCTGACGTCATCCTAGGATGATGAAATGAACTTTGAATCTTAAATATTATGGCTATTAGTAATTCTGAAAGTCTATATATGTATGGTGGTTTTTATTTATTTAGGTTGTGTATGAATTTTTTCTGAGATTTCTGGAGAGCCCAGACTTCCAGCCTAGTCTAGCCAAGAAATATGTCGACCAGAGATTTGTTCTGCAGGTAGATTGCTCAATTTGACTTATAACAGCATAGATTTGTTCTACAGGTAGAGTGCTCTAATTTACTTGCTACATAGATTTGTTCTATTTACTAGATGAATAAATGTAGTTACTTATATTGGCTGGCTGTAAACTGTTCAGTTTTCTTTTGATAACATTACACTTGCATTACAGAACAAAAGTTAAACTTCCCTTACACTATTCGTTACCTCATTTTGTTTCCTACTCACTGGTAATTTTTTCACTGATTGTGTATACAACTATAATACGTAAGTACTGTTTTATATATATATATATATAAATATATATATATATATATATATATATATATATCTCCAGAAGATATTTGAAATAAATTTTGATTTTTTATAAGTTTTTATTTTGCTGTGATAGCTTAGATTAGATTTATTCGTAGATGGATATTTTTCATCGTTTATAGCTAACTAATAAAGGTTTTAACGTCCATTTCCTCATCCAGGGATGATGTCAGGGATATGCTATAGACCTGAGATTGATTTTATTCAGCCTGTAGATTTTGTACGGGATTAGCTAATTGAATGATTTCTGTGCAGCTGTTGGATCTATTTGACAGTGAAGATCCTAGAGAAAGGGATTTCCTGAAGACAGTACTTCACAGAATCTATGGAAAGTTTCTCGGTCTGAGAGCTTTCATACGTAAACAAATCAACAACATCTTCCTCAGGTGCTTTACTCGTTAACTTTCTATTTCTAGGCAGTTTTCTCTTTCATTATACGCTTGCATGTGTGTGACTTGATTTTGATCAATTGCCAATTACAGTTGTTTTCTGTTTAGATATGAGCTGCGAGGCCTCATTTTCTTTGATTTTTTGCAAAGAATGCCTGGATTAGGATATATTATCATGTAATATCTTCTATAATTATGTTAGTTAAATGCACACTTTAATGCGTGTTCTGTGTTGTATTTTAAAAGTTTGGGCTAATTAAAGCCAATAGTTAAATCTTTGTTGATAAATTTGAGTAGATTTAGGTATTAGGTAGAATTTTATATTAAATTTTAAGCATCTAATATATACTATAATAAGTAATTAATTATCAGAAGCTTTTGACAAAACTTTCTCAATTTTCTCTGGCCTGATTTTTTTTCTAAAGTATAAGGATAACTTCAATTAATTCCTGAGCTAAGTAATAACTTAAGAATTGCAGGCTATGAGTTTAAATGGGTTTAAGCTGATTTATCGCACAATTACTAATCTTTAGAAAATTAATGATTGGATGATTTCATGACTCCAATATCTGATTGATTTACATATAACTATTTACTTATCAACTGAATATGCTGACTGGTGTAATTATGTACTTAACAGTTATAAAACTTAATTTATTGATGATTTATTTATTAGGTGATTGACAACTGATATATTGCTTGAATTAATGTGCAGCTTTATATATGAGACGGAGCAATTTAATGGAACAGGCGAGCTTCTAGAAATCCTTGGCAGGTTTGTGTGATTCAAATAAGTTTGAGTCGAAAGTTTACGTTTAAAACCACCGTAAGCTAATTGCAAACATATCGTCGGTTCCCTGTGTCACATGCATGTCAGTGAGTCAGTGGCTGGATGGGCCCTGACTTTGAACCCTATATCTACAGTCGGACAATTTGTCTATGTGATGTGCTACTAACTCATCTCAGTCTATGATTGTATTTAATTGCAATTTTCTTGTTCTGGGCACAAGCTCTGACCTAAAGCAGTTTTTTGTGATGTTCTTAGCTCTTTCCTTAGAATAAATTAAGTAATATTTTAAATAATGTTCAGAGCATTTTCAGTGGTGGAGTTCGATTTTGTATTGGGTGGAGGAGGGTATTATTTCTCATGAGTTTGATGTTGAACATTTGTGCAGAACAAAGATGTGAGGACATCATTTGTGAAAACAAATATGTGAAAACACAAAGAATCATCTGATTCTAAGTATAATTGATGTGCTAACAAACAGGCTTAGCATGCCTAATGGTGCCAATGAATTGACTTATTTAACCAATGTACTGACTTATTTAACCAATGAGAAATAGTTCAATGTATGCCACAGAAAATGTTATCATAACTTAGTTGTGGACAGGCTATAGCACTGAGTGCCACAGAGATGATTTACTCTTATAGAGTTAGTGTTGTTGTTGTTACTTTAAACCGTCTATTAGTATATAACAAAAGTATATTCTCTATTGCTGGAGATTTTATTGCTTTTATGTTTCATATTTCAGTATTATAAATGGCTTTGCATTGCCGTTGAAGAATGAGCACAAGCAGTTTTTAATAAATGTTCTGCTGCCTCTACATAAAGCCAAGGCTCTCAGCCTCTATCATGCACAGGTAGGTCAGTTTCTGTCTAAAGATAAAAGTGAATTCTGTACATACCTATTACCTATGGGTTTTGTAATTTATTCCATTTTTTTAGTATATAAATAATAATCATTTCGACATCGTTTCTGTTATATTCTGCTACTTTACTATCAACTACCAACATAGTTGATCGTTTCACTATAATGGGTGCTTTTTGCTAATTGCTGACATTTTTCATTGGTGGAGTGAAAAATGTGAACAATTAGCAGAATATGATAGAAGAGGGAGGTCTGACTTATTGTACCAGGAAGTCAGGCAGTTGACAAGAAAAGATAAGAAAGGAGATACACAGAACAAGAGTATAAATGGCAAAGATAGGAAATTGAAGACTGAGCTGGAAGAAGTAAAGATGGAGAGAATATGTAGAGGAATTGTATGGTAAGGCTGAGAAGCCAGTAGTTCAGGAGGATTTTAAACTCGAGAATGAAAATGTTACTGTATTGTTCATTCACTTGCATTATTTTCATATGTTTTTAGTTGGCTTACTGTATTGTTCATTCTCTTACATTATGTTCATGTTTTCAGTAGGCTTACTGTATTGTTCATTCTCTTGCTTTGTGTTCATGTTTTCAGTTGGCTTACTGTATTGTTCAGTTTCTGGAGAAGGATGCAACTCTGACTGAACCGGTGATTTATTTCCTTATTCTTAACCCTCGATGTTCACTTTCTTTAAAGTTGTTAAGTAACTCCTTTATTTATTATCGAAATCTCAGATGTAGTGTTTTTTCTATCATTACATGTGGTCGCATTTAAGCAATTTCTTTCTCATAAATTTTATTAATAAATTATCAACAAGGCTAAAACTGTACAATCCGTGGCAATCAATTATACTACTAGACTATTTCCTCTATGTGTTAAACTCATTTTATCTATATTTTATGGGACAGTTTGTATGACTTGTACATGAAAAATGCTTGTGAATGTAAAATGACAAGAATTTATATGTGAAATAAGTGAAACAGCAAATCTTGTTCTATTTCTTGCCATTATTGAGGTGATGATTGTAATTTCAGGTAGTGAAGGGTCTTTTGAAGTACTGGCCTAAAACCTGCAGCCAGAAAGAGGTGAGATTTCTTCACAACTAATGCTTAATCAGGGGCTATCATTTAACCAATCGTCTGTTTGTGTAATTTTATGTAAGATAACTTTTGCTTGCTTGAGAAGCATTGAATGATGAGCAGTGATAATTATATTACCTGGGACTTTTCTTTACGTCGTCTTGACACGGGGATGTTAAATCAATGCTGCTTTATTAAATTTCTAACTCTCCTGGATTTTTAAAACAGGGAGTAAATTTATGCGAAATTTAGCATTTAATATTTTTACATTTTTTATTATCCCAATATCAATCAATCGATCAATCAATAAGAATTTAACGTCCGGTTCCTCGCAATAAGGCAATGTCAGGGACGTCAATATATTCCATGCTGTGGTACTGTTGTTTGAAGGTGATGTTTCTGGGAGAGCTGGAAGAGATACTGGACGTGATGGAGCCATCACAGTTTCAGACAATTGTAGAGCCGCTGTTCAGACAACTATCTCGCTGTGTGTCTAGTCCTCACTTTCAGGTCTGCTCTATTCAGAGAACTCTCTCGCTGTGTGTCCAGTCCTCACTTTCAGGTCTGTTCTATTCAGAGAACTCTCTCGCTGTGTCCAGTCTTCACTTTCAGGTCTGTACTATTCAGAGAACTCCTTCTCTGTGTCCAGTCCTCACATTCAGGTCTGTTCTATTCAGAGAACTCTCTCTCTCTGTGTCCAGTCCTCACTTGTATTACTAGAACAACGTCTGTGTAATGAAACATTTACGTTGTTCTAGGTGGCTGAGAGAATGTTGTATTACTGAAATAACGACTGTATAGTGCAACATTTACGTTGTTATAGGTTGTTGAGAGAACGTTGTATTACTGAAACAACGACTGTATAATGAAACACGTTGTTCTAGGTAGCTGAGAGGATGTTGTATTATTAAACAACGACTGTATAATGAAACACTGACGTTGTTCTAGGTTGCTGAGAGGATGTTGTATTATTAAACAACGACTGTATAATGAAACACTGACGTTGTTCTAGGTTGTTGAGAGAACATTATATTACTGAAACAACGACTGTATAATGAAGCACTTAAATTGTTATAGGTTGCTGAAAGAATGTTGTACTAATAAACAACGACAGTATAATGAAGCGCTGACGTTGTTCTAGGTTGCTGAGAGAGCGTTGTATTACTGGAACAACGAGTATATAATGTCGCTGATAGAGGAGAATTCAGAGGTAGTGCTAACGATCATGTTCCCGGCGCTGTATCGTATATCGAAGGAGCACTGGAATCAAACGATCGTCGCGCTCGTGTACAACGTTCTCAAGACGTTCATGGAGATCAACAGCAAGCTCTTCGATGAACTCACCTCTAACTACAAGAACGAGCGACTGAAGTAAGTCTCCTTCACTTCGTTAAATCCTAGAGAAACTCGTTCAAGTTTAAATCTGGTAAAACTAATGTTAACGTCAGTTTCCTCACTAGAAAGCGATGTCAGTGACGGTTCAACAACACGGTTCAATAGTGACGGTTGATTCAACTTATGAGTTTACACTCATGACAATAATAATAATAATAATAATAATAATAATAATAATAATAATAAAGGTTTAACGTCCGTTTCCTCACCCAGGGATGATGTCAGGGACGTCCCCAACTGCACACACATCACTACAGATCTCTTAATGCAGATCTCTTATTGCAGATAAGTTGAAATGTTCTCGTTTGCAATTGTTAAAACGCAATTGTAAAGTTGTTATTCCTCATAGTTGTATGTTAATTATTCTGAAGGCCATTTTCAATATATAGAACTAGCCTTTTAATATAATGCTGCATCTTACACTATTTTGAAATCTCGTCATTTGAAGTATGCAGTGCATGGTTCTAAAGCCTAAAATGAAATGGTGTTATATTATTCTTATTGAATTAATTCTCTATCTGAACTATATTCTGTGATCGTTAAAGTGTTTAAATGGTTGTTAATTTTTGAAGTGTCTAAGGCTGCCAACTTTTTGTAGTTGACTTCATTTGATATGTATGCAAAATTACATTGATTAATTTGTATTTTCTCCAGGGAGAAGAAGAAGGAGAAAGACAGAGAGGAATTGTGGAAAAAGTTGGACACTCTGAAGCTAAAGACTAATTCTATACCTATGATCATGACTTAGGCTGTAGATTACTTGTATACCTAAATCAAGGCTTATGTCTAAATCTAAATCAGCTCTAAGCTTCAGATATTGTGTAGATTTGAATAAATCTTAAGGACTAAGTCAAATCTACTACAATGTCTGACCTTTTTAAGTCGATTGAAAACGATATTGCACCTCAGAATGTTCATGCTGTTTCTTGCATAACTAGCGCATTGTTCTGGCTGTGACTCTCTATTAGATCTGTATTATAATGTGTTGATTATGTAACAAGGAAATTTATTGTGAAGAAGTTGTCTAGTAGAAATTGGTAGCTTGCTGTATTTTTAACGTATTTCGTAATTGCGTAGATATGTATGTCACGCTTTTTTCTTTATACTGATTAAATTTTTTGGATGCAAATTATATTGCTGATTTCTATTTAGATTTGCACAGTTTTGAAGGCAAGCGCATATACTGGTGCTTATTGTTCAGATCCCATCGATTTAAAGTAACATTTTAAAGTTTATTTCATGTTATATTATCTTTGAAATATTGGTAACGTTACTCTAAGACTATGTGCACCCATTGTATATATAGCAGTTATCAAATATTGCTGTCGTATGTTCGACTTTTTGTCGTTTTTAATTGTGTCAGTATCTTATTGTATTTAATGTACTGTCTTTGATAATTATTTAAAATTAGATTTCTCGAGGAGTTTTAGGCTGAAATCCTGTGTGCAATGGATCCATTCGGTCTTGTATTCTTCCACAAGTTGATTAGTTCGTGAATTTTCGTGGAGAATTTGATATTAACTAGTATTTTATGATGAACTTCTGTAAAATATTGTGAAGCTTTGGTCTATATCAAGCTCTACATAGCAACAGCTCTGTTTAACTTGTGTTTCCATACCATAGATGTATTGCCAAAGCCGATGCAGTGGGTAACAAACCCATACTTTTGTGCATCATGGACTGGCTTGCTATCCAATCTGCTACGAGGCAGAATCTAACTGTACTGTCTGTCTTAGTGCACTGCCTACTGGCAGGTTCATGGTACATAACGCCTCCACTCTTCTGTGTCTTCCGCTTTCCTCTTCATTTCCACATATGAGTGGGTCTTTAAATCATCTAACATACCTAATCTCGGTCTGCCTCTGCCTCTTTTTCCTTCCATTCTACCTTCTATGACCTCTTTTAATAGACTTTCTTCCCTTAGAATGTGTCCTATTCAACTCTTCTTCCTATTTCTTAATGCAATTATCAGCTGTCTATCTGTACAAACTCTCTCCAGAACTGTATACTATTGATATTACCTTTACATAGATTCTTTCACCACATGCTAGACATGCTCACACTAACACGCACACACACATATTCACATTTGTGTATTTTTGGTTCTTTCTACGTGTAAGTTCGTCCACTGGTTGGCAACACTGGACGACAATGAAGCATCGGTTAGGAATACGTAGACTTTGACGTAAATAAAGGGAACCATATGGCATGTTTACTGAGAGTTTATGGAACTTACTCTAACAATAACCATATGCAGATCTACTAACTGCTTGTCGCAGATCATGTAAAGGCGAGAAATGTGCACAAAATTAATAAAATACTATCACAGAGCTGTGTAGTTATTAACACTCAATCAGATTGAGAGAGAGAGAGAGAGTAATTAATTTTCCAAATTCATCAGTTGTTTTGCATTGGCTACATATCAAAAGACCTGCAGTGCCTTGGTCGCTTCAGCATTTTTTGTTTTTAGAAGCTCATGTGTGATTTGCTATGCTAATGCTGAAAAACTTAATTACTAGTCGTTGGCTGTATGAAAGATAAACTGAAAGCGAATCTCGTATTATTGATTACTTTTTATTAATACTATTTGATACTTTATTATTGGGCTCCTGTGTTGTGCAGTGGGTGTAGACAGGTGATAGGGAATTTGAGAAGCGCACTGTTCATTAACGCATTAATTGTATTTATTAGTTATGCAGAACAGGGTAATTAAGTTTTAACTTGACATTTTTTACCTCTAATTTTTAATTTATTTCTCTCGACAGATCCTTGGCGTGAGTAGAACTGTTGACTCAACAGCAACAACAATAAGAAAAAACAACCAATAGGATTGTAGATGTGTATTACTGTGGTGTATAAATATATAGACTGGAGTTGAACCCGTACACGACGCTTCTAAGGCAATTTCTTGCAAACTTTGCCATCTAATCGATACGGTCCTCAATCACCCTTTCAATTAATGTATTATATAATGAATGAATATATAATGAATGTATGGGCTGGAGCCAGTGGCGATGTCGGTAAGATATTCGACCGCTTATCAGTATTTGCGGTGTTCAAATCCTGGGCTCGCCCGTCACTGACGTCGCTTTCGAGTGAGGAAACTGACGTTAACCTTAGCTTTACCTCTTTTTATTGGTGTTGACAGTTAAAGACTTTTCGCCTATTACACTATTGTTACTCAAAACGTTTCTCTCAAGTGCTTTAATACTCTTAAAAATTTGTAGCTGAGATACTGGCCTAACTGTTAAAGATCTGATTTTATGCTATCATCTCTTTTCTCATTTTCTTTATTTAGTTTATTATGTTTGCGCCTAGCAGTGTGGTTAATATAATCCTCATGTTTCTGTATATGCAGAGAGTCGATTCGTCTAGCAGCTGCAGATTATAGCATAGTGTAAGTATTACATTAGTGATAATCATTTGTGGACTTGTATACATCCACACTGTGTAATGTACCACAGTAGTGCTCCTATTTAAAAACATTATCATTTTCTACGATTTTAAAATCTTTATAATTACAATTTTAAAATTCATAAGATAAGGTGGTTGAGAGAAAGTTAAAATTGGCACTGACTGACAGGTAGATTGTTCCATACAGTAGGATCAGAGATGTTTAACCTCGTGAAGCCCCCCTCCTTGTTCTATCGCATGGATGTGCGGTGGGGCAGCTTAGGATGATCGATGAATCCTCTACCGAAGTAACAAGAGTATCGTTGACAAGATTATTCGTGCTAATAAATATAATTTTTAGTTCACCAAAATCATGGAGTAAACAAGAACAGAAAAACAAACAAGTATCACCTATAGATACAACATAAAGATATTCCTTGTGATCACAAATAAATCTCAACAGAACTAAAATTCATATTAAATAGCTAATTGCTTAAACCATATGTCAACTCTGTTTTTAATTCATTCTAATGTGTAAACCTGGTTTTAGCTAAGCTGCGGTATCTCTTTATTGTGTTGTGAAGTGTTTTGAGCGGAGTTAACTGACCTTGCAGTGGTAGACAAGCTGATAAATAAATGCAGTTAATTACTTAAAAGTTATATAAATTGTACAGAAGAGTTTTATTAAGAATTTATGATCACTGGACCGACACCATTTAGGATCTTTTCTTTCTCTTCAGCACATGTTTTTTCAGATAGTTTGGGGTGAATCGATTTGTAGTGACATGTGATGGGGGACGTCCCTGACTTCATCCTTGTGTGAGGAAACGGATGTTAAATCTTTGTTATTATTGTTATTTTTATTATAACTGTTAAACTTAAATTTAAGTTTCAATTATGTGGCAATTATTGGATCATCATTAGTTGAATTTTAATATTGTCTCTGATAATGTTAGGCGTGTAGGTGCTGTATTTCATTATGTAACAATATTATTGTCATTTTATTAAAATACCTTCAAATTACTAATTATTGTTAATAAATAACGTCTACTCGTCTCCAATGTCTAATCTAGATGTTTAATTAATAGTAACATATGTGTTTGTAATTCAACTGTGTAGTAATATGGTGGTGCTTTTGTTTTTATACTTGACCGTTTTGTACCGCAGCTTATTTGTTTATTTCATTTTTTCCGCCGTGTAACCGAATGGTGAACAAATCGGACGTTTAATTTAAACTTCTAAATAGAAATTCTCGTTGTTGACGATTTGATGATGGATTGCAATTATTATTTTGCTTAACAGAATGATGAATCAATGCAAATGGGACCGTTCCGGATCTCTTTTTCTTTATCTTCAGTACTTTTTTTCAAATTGTTTGAGTCAATCTATTTGTAGTGAATTGTTTATTTTTGTGGAGGCGTTCCTGACATCATCCTTGTGTTAGGAAAAGAATGTTAAACTTAATTATAATTTTTATACCCCGAGTAAAGAACCAAAGGTTCGAGCAATACGTGCTGAATCACCGCCTGGGTACTCGAAGTCATCGTCATCAGTATTATTGTTATTATTTTATCAGTATTATTATTATTAGCATTATTATTATTATTTATATTATTATTACTATTATTATTATTTCTAACGGGTATTTCATATAAATATTAAGTGAAGCTGAATGTGCTTGCACTATTTTGATCTCGCTTTCTCTTGTAGTCAGTCTCTATATGCTCAGTCGTCATCGTGTGATGTTTTCGGTGCCGTGTAGAATCTGCAAGAGACGTCCCTGACATTGCCTTATGACGTGGAACCGGACGATAAATTCTTACTAATTGATTGATTGATTTTACAAAAGAACCTGACTCTTTCAGTTACACAGATGAACGGGGTGTTGCAGCTGCAACCTTTCTGACATCATCAGCGGGCGAGATAACTGACGTTAAATACTTCAGTCCCTTTTCAGAATATCACGCCGACTGGTTTAGATGTAGTAGGCTATATATTTAGTTGTTTACATGTTGTGTCTGCTGGTGTTGTATTTCATTAAGGAAATTTTATTTATACCTGATTTATTTATACCTGATTTATTTATACCTGATCTACTGATTCTCTAGAACCACTAGTTATTGGTTATTCGCCTGATAAATCAGTTTCTGGTATCTATGACTACTTTGTGATGTGTTTTAACTTAGAGCTTTTAATAGTTTATTGTAGTCAATATTTCGCAAAAAATTGTATAACTTTGTCCATAAATATGAATTGCTAATATCATACTCTGGTATGTTATGCAGATTTGGTACATAATTTAGTCGTTGAAGAGTAATGATAGATCTAGTTAATAAACTGTAGTATTCATCGCTTGCATTATTATCATTTATTGTTCTAAACTGTTTAAGAACTGTTTAATAGAGGTCATAGAAGGTAGAATGAAAGGAAAGACAGGCAAGGGCCGGCCGAGATTAGGTATGTTAGATGATTTAAAGACCCATTCATATGTGGAAATGAAGAGGAAAGCGGAAGACAGAGATGAGTGGAGGCATTGTATACACTGGACCTGCCAGTAGGCAGTGCACTAAGAGAGAGCACTAAGAGAGTTTATGGCTAAGGCCATGTTTAATGTCAGATTCTGCTCGATATCATGTCAGAGATGGAGGGATCACTGGAATTGAGCCCTGCTCCTACTGATCCGCTGTCAAACAACTTGTCATGAAGCCCTACCCAGTCTTTTTGCAGTCGTTTGCTTGCATGCATTTGTCAAAATAGGTTCTGAATCTTTGTCTCGCTCGGTAAGAGCACTCCATTGATCGGCCCGTAGATCCCGTCGAGCCCAACTAAGACTTTGCCAAACTTTGCCTTAGTGTAATGCGAGGTGCTCGTTTTTCGTATATGGTAATAATTGAGCAAATATAAGCCAACACAATGTTAATAAAAGTAATAAAAGAGTGCGGTCATTTACCAACTGTAAATACGTTAGTGGCACACGAACTGTATTTCTCAACAGTTAAAATAGATTGTGAAGAGTCAACTGAATGTCTCAATAGCGTAGGGGTAACGTCATGAAGTTTTAAATGGCAGATCCTGAGGTGAATTGAATCCACGTGGTTTCGATTCCCGGCCGCGCTGATCTACATGATAAACATCTCTCTCTCTCTCTCAGATCAACGCGGCTGGGATTCGAACCCTTGAGGGTTCCATTCACCTCAGGATCTGTCATTTAAAGCTTCATGGCATTTAAGTAAAGTAAAAGTAAATACGCATTATAGTGAAATGATCAACTATGTTGATATCTATCACTTTTTAATACCACATGTTTAAACCGTTAGTCAATTTATAGACCTTTTCTGTATAGCCAGTCCAGTGAATGTCCAGATTTTACTCTCAGATCAGCGCGGCTGGGATTCGAACCCACGAGGGTTCAATTCACCTCAGGATCAGTCATTTAAAACTTCATGACGTTACCCCTACGCTATCAAGACATTCGAATTAAGGCATTCTATAAATGTAAATGTAAACCTCGATCAATTCCTCTAGTACCCTACTTTGGACGAAATACCAGGATTTTGGTTTGCATCATTTATTGACTGCCCACATTCTGCTCAACGGGTTTAATTATGTTCCATAGTGTTAATGTTGTAATGGACAACAGTAGCTCTGTGTTTTTGTTGTTGTTGCTAGTGTTTGTATAATAATTTGCAAAATGTGGCATCTCTAAATCATTATGAAGAACTGGGCTTGCTGCTTTCTTTTTCCGGTAGGCAAATGTCAACATTGGTTTGTTGATTTCGTGACTATTTTATATCTTATTAAATATACCTAACACTGCTTAATTCCTGACGAAATTTATAATCCGTAGCCTACGTTGACTTTATAAGCTCTCCATAAGATGGAAATTTTATGGATCACTGAGCTAATCTATACAGAAATATCTATTTATGTTGACCACTTTAATGAGAGTATAGCTTTTAAGAAGCCGGGCCAATAGTTTCCCTTGAATTATCAATACGCCTTTTGCTAACTTATTACCTATATTGAATCTACTTATTTTAGTCGTTGACCGTTTTCACTTTTTCTGTATTCTATTTTGCAGTAAATGATCATGATTGCAAGCAATAAATCCAAACTAAGTGCCCTAAGGCAAGACTGCATTGTCAGTACAAGTGTGTTAAAATTTTAGGTGTAATATAGTTTATATTTTAGTGCCGCCTATTAATCGCTTATATTGTCTATTTATAGAAAAATGAAGACAATACATCTTGATCAGACCGTTAAGGTGCCAGAGGGAGGTAGGCACATTTTTCTTATTAAATTCTTATATCTGCAAGGAATACAGTCTTTCTGTTTACTTAAAATACATTACTATTGTTGTTTAAAAATGCTATTTTACTGCATTAATAATATTTCGTATTGCTACTGTAATTTTTATAACTGGAAATGTTTAAATATGCCAATTGAATCTATTGCTTTAATTCCATTTGGATTTGACCTCGTTATATTAATATTCTCTGCATCATAATTTTCTAGCACTTTAAAAATGATACATGATATTCTTTACACCAAGTTAAATGCAAATGAAATTCTATTCAGTCTGAAGATCTTATCAAAAATTTCTTGCATGTAATCTATGCTAAACTTTAAATCAAATAAAATGCTATTTTCACAATGTTACTTTTATAAGTTTGTGTAAAATTGAACAGTTTATTGAAAATGTTAAAAATAGTGATGCTGTTTTTGTGGCTCTATCCAGGATCATCATCTTCTCTTTATTCCCAATTATACTAGGACTGGGATACGAATAGACCTTCCACACTTTTCTCTGTCTCATACCATACCATCCTGAAATCCCTAACAGTCTCCTCCATTTGTTTTGGAAAATTTTGTAGCAATTTCTGGAGCCTAGGCGTACATCAATTGAAAGCCCTTTCTGATGTTGGTTTGAATCTTAGTGCTTTAGTCACCTTGTACGACACGTGATGTCACCAGATGTATGGCATGTTCTTCAAACAACCTGAACACTATACGGTCTTTCTACACGACAATTAGATAAATAGAAAACTAATTCAATAACGGCTTAAATAATGCGATTACCCAAGGAGCAAATTTAACAAATTCTCTATTGTTCAGAATAATTAATAACTTAATAATTGCAGAACAACTTTAATGAGCTGGACCTTTCAGAGTCTTTGAAAATAATACTTTTAAATTGAAGCCAATTCGAGCAATGTATGAGACCAAAGATTCGATTAAGCATTTAATTTGTTAGTAATTTAATTTTTATTCTGCATTTAATTTTTTTGCACTATTTAGTTTATATTGTAAAATTTGTGGCGCGCAGTTGAAGTGTCCGTGCGCTCGCGCAAGGTGACGGTGAAGGGACCGCGCGGAACCCTGCGCAAGAACTTCCAGCACATGGCGGTGGACATCCGCAAGGTGAAGAAGGATCAGTTGGCGGTAGAGAAGTGGTTCGGCATTCGCAAAGAGCTTGCCGCGGTTAAGACTGTCTGCTCTCACATTGAGAATATGATCAAGGGCGTCACCAAGGTTTGTTCCACTTCATACTTTGTAAATAATATAATATAACTTACAGATAACTTATACAGATAACTTCTACCACCGATCAGAGATAAAGTGCGAATCAGAAATATCGACATTCACTAGCAATGTGGCGTGGTTACTATCTTCGAGGCCACTCGCCTAAAATCAGCCAATGACAGCGCTCTTCTACAGGCTGATCGGCCAATCAGCTTTCTTTGTAGACAAAACGTCTTAATTCGTGCAGAAAGTTTCACCCCGATGTATACCTCTGAAAACAGGCGCCACTGCATCTTACTTTAAACCAGCCTTACTTTAGACTGTGATTTAAAGCATACACCGTACAGTATACCAAATTGCGACTAATCCATTTTTTATACCACAGTTGCGGTTTATGTTGCAAAATATCTCGCTAGTAAATATGGCCATAAGTGAAATGCATATACTTTTAATGCCACTGGATGGCTTTGGTATCAATGGGAGTCAGTTTCCTTGTGTCTCCTCTACTGATATTCAACGTTAATTATTAAACCTCGTTTCAGGCGACAATGAATAGAAGTCCGCAAGTCACTTTCATGTGAGAAATTTGACAAAAATCATATTGGCTACATTTTTGACAAGTGTCAAGCAAATTAAAAGCCAATATAAATAATTGCCTGAAAGCTTATTTATCAGAAGCCGTGGAATATTTTTGTCCAACATTTTACAACATTTAATGTATTTGCTATGTGTTAATTGGATGATGCTCACTGACATCATGCATATCCTCCAGGGCTACCGCTACAAGATGAGGTCAGTCTACGCTCACTTTCCAATCAACGTTGCCATCTCTGAGGGAAACACCCTCGTAGACATTCGTAATTTCCTCGGAGAGAAGTTCAACCGTCAGGTGAAGATGTTGTCTGGAGTGACCTGCGTTGCCTCCAAGGATCAGAAAGATGAGTTTGTTCTGGAGGGAAATGACATCGAGCTCGTCTCTCGCTCAGGTTTGTTGTGCTCGATGTTGTCACTGACGACAGTAGCACTCTATTTGTTGTTGCTGTTGTTGCAAAGCTAATTTTTAATTGTTGTTGTTGCTATGCTAATTTTTAATTGTTGTTGCTGTGCCAATTTGTAATTGTTGTTGCTGTTGTTGCTATGCTAATTTTTAATTGTTGTTTCTGTTGTTGCTATGCTAATTTGTAATTGTTGTTGCTGTTGTTGCTAAGCTAATTTGTAATTGTTGCTGCTGTTGTTGCTAAGCTAATTTGTAATTGTTGCTGCTGTTGTTGCTAAGCTAATTTTTGAATGTTGATGCTGTTTGTTGCTAAGCTAATTTTTAATTATTGTTGCTAAGCTAATTTTTAATTGTTGCTGCCGTTGTTGCTAAGCTAATTTACAATTGTTGCTGCTGTTGTTGCTAAGCTAATTTGTAATTGTTGTTGCTGTTATTGCTAAGCTAATTTTTCAAGTTCCTTGTTAATTTTAATGGTATCTGACGATTGAAGCATTTCAAATAGACCTGTGTTGTGCCTTCACTGTTAACCAAGACTAACAGTTGTTAATCAGGAATTTAAATGCTTTGATGCAGTTGATCACGGATTTTAGTACTCTTAGGGTTATGGAATTACTTAGTCTATTGGACTTGCGTTCTAGCAATGTCAACAGAACACATTGTATTTTAGAAAGGCTAACGTGATGTTTCATGGCACCGCTGGCAGTTAACAATTATACTTAGTATAGACTAGTTTTAATTTGTTTCATTTTTCTATCATTTGCTTCTTTTATTACTGTTAAGAATCCTTGGTTTACTAAACAGTCAGTTGGTCACATATTGTAGAGATATGCTTTTAGTTTTTAGTTAACAATAATTTTTAGCCAGGTATTGGATGTACAAAATAACAAAATCTGAAGTGTGAAGATGTAGTTTTTTTTCTATATGTATTATTGATTGATTGTAGCAATACCCTGCTTTCCATTTACTTCCATATATAAGATTTTTTGGGCTCATAGTTTTGGCATTGAGCAGCTCTGTTGTTGCTATAGAAACCCCTGTATAATATTTACTAAACTAGAATCTTTTATCTCACCTAGCTGCTTATACCTACATATAGCTGCTTATACCAGCCTCCAGCTGCAAATACCTACTAGATGTAGGTATTAGCAGCTTATACCTACATCTAGCTGCTTATACCGGCACCTAGCTGCTTATAGCAACATCTAGCTGCTTATACCTACACCTAGCTGCTTATAGCAACATCTAGCTGCTTATACCTACACCTAGCTGCTTATACCCACTTCTCGCTGCCTTCCACGGACATCTAACCACTGAAGACTTTATGACGACGATGGTACCTATTTACTATAAACAGAAAAGTGATGTTGATTGATTAACAAATCAGACATAGCTGATTTATAAAACAAGACGTAGCTTTGTTTATCTAGCTAAAGACTGAAACTCCTATTATTCTGACTGCTTCGTCTACTTCACTATTCTTATGAAAATCATCTTCTGCTATAATTGTAATCTGATCATAAGATCTGCACAAAAAGTATTCTAATTTCTCTATTATGAGCCACCACTTCTCAATAGTGTTTAATTGATTGCGTATAATTGCTGTTTTAGTGGTATTTTTGTTTTATTTGAACAGCGGCTCTCATTCAACAGTCTACTTCAGTCAAGAAGAAGGATATCCGAAAGTTTTTGGATGGAATCTACGTGAGCGAGAAAGGTCACATAGTCGAGGATAATTAGAAGAGAGAAGAGACTGATTCGCATACCACTGATCCAATGTTACTGTGACGGCTCAAAGTACATTATTTTGTTAGTGATGACCGCAGAATGTATATTTTACTCTGTGTCCATAAATCAAGGTGTTGGTGTTTATTGCCCGGCAAGCTATGATGATCGAGATGTTAGAACGTCTGGCGTTGGAATAAAATGCTTACTTAACGAGAGTAGTCTTTTGATTTCTATTTAGAGTTTAATGCAAGTTGTTTAATCGTCCTCTTCAGTAATGCATATACTATATTCTGAAATTAAAAATCAGGCTTTTGCATCACTAGTTTATTTAATTACGAAGCCTTGGATGCTGTGCTACTATGAATTTTAAACAGCTAAACGCATATTGCAACAGTAGCATCAGGAAATATTGAAATAATCGAATCTGAGTTATAGCAAACTTGTGGCTAGTTTGATTTAAGGAGTGTTTCTTAGCTTACTTTGACGTTGAGTTACATCAACTCGCTGAGCAGTTTATTACTAACAGTGGTTTGGCAAAAGTAAAGATTGTTGGCTTATTCCTAAGACATTCTCTTGGGAATAATTTCTCTTAGGATTGTACGGGATGGTACAACGAGGTCGCTATGGTTGTCCTTTAGCGTGCTTCTCACGGGGTCCCTTCTGAACCCTCATGAGTTATAGCACGCTGTGGTTGAAGTAGGGAGTAGTAAGTTTCCTTAGATTTCATTTCTCTGAAATGGTTCCCCGGCTAGGGGCTCTGTAAAAGAGAAGGGCGCCAGATTTTTTGACAATTCCAATAGTTCTCGATCCTCATTTTAATCGACGGTCGCATTAGAGCTGTACATATACGATTACGCGAATTTAACATTAATTTGTATAATTAAATCTTTCTGACGTTGGTTTGGATCTTAGTGCTTTAGTTGCCTTCTACGACATATACACTTGCCGGTTGGTCTATTCTTCACACAACCCAGTCACAACACGGGGAGTTAAATAACTAGATATTATTGATATTACTTATTCTAGTTTGAAGTTTGTTCTAATTATAATAATTAGAACAAACTGACAAAAATGACTTAATAAATATTTTACTTCATAATTATTTAAGTCTTCAGCCCAGAGTTCTTTATAGCCTAATTTAGTAAATTAGTGGTTGATCCAATTGATTGAGCAACTAAAGCTGTCACGTTGACGCGGAAGTGTAGAAGTGTAGGGTTACTTCATTGCCTAAATCCAAAACAAGCAACATCTTATAAAACTATGAAAATAAGAAAAATGCCCATATAAATTGCAAAGCACTTCAGATAATTTTACTCAATTTTACTTTGCTGGCAAGACCGATTAGATAGCTTAGAGCGTGAAGGTTTGCTAGGTCTTACAAGAGCATTTAATTTAGAAGACCTCATAACAGCAGGCTGCATCATTAAATCAAGAAAGCCAAATCAAGTGATCCAAATACGGGACTCCAAATTTAAGCAACAAAGCTAAAACAATGGCATCCAAAGCCAAATCAAAAGTCACATCAGTCAAAAGCGAAAGCTAAGCCTTTTGGACACTAAAACAAAAGCCTACAACCTGTATGTTGTCAACTTGTCGGTAAGAATATCTGGGGACCTCCTGAACCAGTATAATGTGTAAGTTAAGTAAGTGTTGGAGATTTTCTTAGACAATGGTATGATCGCATTGTTTACAAGGAATTGTTTACAAAGCTGCAAAGTCCCTAAATTTCCTAAAATCTCGTGGTGGTTGTGTGTTGAAGTTTCTCCTGTTCGGTATCTACGATAACCGTCAAAATTCGGTTCCAAGTCTACTCAGCTCTTCAGTCGGCGGTTCGTGGCCTCTCGAGCAAGGCTAACATGACGACTCGCTGTTTCTTCGACATAGATATCGGAGGGTCGTCTGCCGGCCGGGTTGTCATGGAGGTCAGCAGAAGTTTTCTTTAGTTAGCCAGACTACTATGCTGTACGGTGAAGACGGCGCTGAAAAAATATTAACGGCACCGTCTATATCTAATCTTAGCATTTAACTTTATTGAAAAACTTTGAACAAGTAAAAAATGTAAATGACAAATTTGAATCTGCAGCCACAAGAGTTATACGCAAGTTAAAGATACCTTCTATATTAATATTTTGATTTTTAATTAATATGAATTCTTGCAGAATGCTTATACATTTATATGGAGCTGTTAGTTGTGCAGGTTAATGTTAGTGAATTAATGTGAGTTTGTGAGCATAGTTAACTTACGGGTCGAGATCGAATTCAAGACAATAATAGAAAAAGCAGTAGACTGCGTGCATATTAGAGAATCCCATCAAAATTTTATATAGAGTTTTCTTTAGCCTTGTGTATTGTGTACGTTTTCTTTTGTCACCTAATAATCTTTAATCGCATTGATTAGAATTAGTTTCTGTCTTGGTTCATTTCTGTATTGGTTCATTTTCAGCTGAGAAAAGATGTCGTTCCAAAGACTTGTGGTATGTATGGGCCTTAGTGCTTCTGTTTCTTGTTTTATATTTAAAATTAGCATTTTTATGAAATAAATTTCCAATTTTTTACCTGCATAAAGTTGATATTTATTATCTTCATGAGCAAATGTATTGCCATCATATTTAGCATTTTGGATATCCGAATATTTATTGGATATTTATTGAATATTTATATTTATTTGAATTTGTTATGGCCGTGATGATCTTTTTTACTGAAACTTTTGAAACTAAATGTCTAAGATAACTGTGTATTGAACTTCCTATTGAAACTTTTGATAGAAACACTGTCACGATACTTGACTATAGTGTTAAATTTTATCTCTATGCTAAAGTTGTATATATATAGGTTTGATCTGTATTATCTGTAGATGGACTTCCTTGACATCATTCTTGTATGAAGAAAAGGATGTTAAATCTTTACTATATATAATAGGTATTTAGTTCAGGCTCTCCTTAATTCTGTGGATCACAGTAATTTAAATTAATTAATTAATTCATAAACAAGTTTGTGCTTCTGATAATTAATATTACTTAGCCATGTGTTAACAGACAATTAATTAATTATTTTTTTGTAATTTATTAAGTTTAAGAAAATTTAAATAAGAAAAATGAAATTCTTTACTTAACATTTGTATTGTTTCAGAGAATTTTCGGGCTCTTTGCACCGGTGAGAAGGGATTTGGATTCAAGGGGAGCAAGTTTCACCGCATCATACCTGGATTTATGTGTCAGGGGGGAGATTTCACTAGGGGGGATGGAACTGGAGGAAAATCTATTTATGGCAACAAGTTTGAGGATGAGAATTTTACACTAAAGCACACTGGTCCTGGTGGGTGTCTTACTCATCTAGTTAGGTGTCTTACTCATCTAGATAGGTGTCTTACACAACTAGATAGGTGTCTTACTCATCTAGATAGGTGTCTTAATCATCTAGATGGGTGTCTTACACATCTAGATAGGTGTCTTACGCAACTAGATAGGTGTCTTACACATCTAGATGGGTGTCTTACACATCTAGATAAGTGTCTTACACATCTAGGTAGGTGTCTTACACATCTAGATAGGTGTCTTACACAAATCTAAAACATTAGAAAAGATGTCTTATGTTATATGTGAAATTTTGCTGAGCTCTTCAGTATATATTTCGATATTAATTTTATTGTAAAGATTAAATGGGCAATGGTCGGGGAGGTAATGATAGGTTTTCTCTATTAGGGTAGGTGGTGGTAGATTTCCTATCTCTCTCTTCAGGGCACTGCAAGTGGCAGGTTCAAGGTATATATTCATACTCAAGTCTCGCTCCATAAGAGCACTTCTTAGATCAACAAGTTAATTCCTATAACAAATAGGGATAGATATATTTCCTATAACAAATATTAGAAGTAGAATGTGGTTGGATCAAATGCCCAAAGAAGCAATAAAATGTAGTTGTAAATGTATTGGGTAACCAAATAGAGAACTGCATTTCATAGTTGCCAGTGAAATCAAAACTATCCTGTATGGTTAGTGCCATTGCTAAGAGATTAAAATTCAGTAGTTTTCTTTGTTGTACATGACAGATGTCCCTATTTTGTTGATTATTAATTTTAATATAAAAAATTCCTAAATGAGTGTAAGAGATCATATGGGATTGACAGATCTATGGTATGGTATGGGATGGTGGAGAAGAGGTGAGGAGTGGAGAAAGTCCATTCATATTCCGACCCTAGTTTAACTTGAAATAAAGGGAAGATGATGATGATGATTTATTATAACACATCTGCTTAGGGAATTGTTGTCTGAAAGATCAGATATCTGTCATGAATCATAGACATACCAGCATATTTTTGTAACACTTATTCTATAGTGGGGGAGGACTTTAGTATCCCTAGTAGTCCAGAAAACGTCGTCTAGGGTTAATAAATCGTTAAAACAGTGTCTATCACCATGACTGATCGTACGCCAGTACATATCAGCATTTTATTGAGTCTTGTTTATGTGTATTGAACGTAATTGATGCGCTCAAGCCCTATATGGATGAATCTATTTAATCTAACTTTTCTATTCATGTTTAAAATTGAAAAATTCCCTTATCAAACTATTCAAAGAGACTACTGCTGATATCTCCCTCATTTCTAGTATTGAAGCGAAAGTTTAGAATAACATTGTATTACTGTTTTGTATCAACTTGTTTAGTGACTATATTTTTGTTTAGTACTATCTGTATCGTGAGAAGCAGATGATATTGGGATGTTGCTTATGTTTGCCGCAGGTATTCTGTCTATGGCAAATGCTGGCAAGAATACAAATGGCTCTCAGTTCTTTATTTGCACTGCCAAGACAACCTGGTATGATTGTTTAATAATCTCTTACTATTATAATTATACAGATAGAGATGTCTATGTCATCATTTCAGTATTAACAGTGCTAATTATTGGTAAAGCTAATGGTAACGTCAGTTTCTTCACTTGAAAGCGATGTCAGTGACGGGCGAGCCCGGGATTTGAACCCCGCACATACTGATCGGGTCGGTCTAATTTCTTACTTGACGTCGCCTCTGGCTCCAGCCAGTAAGCGCAGTATAAATCTCTCTCTATCTTTCTCTCTCTCGTGTCCTGATAAGGTGTAGGTTCAAGGTACATATTCTTCAGAGGACTGTAATTATCAAGTAGCACTGATGTGAGAGTTTCTTGTATGACACTAACTCTCTTCTTTATTGATGCTAATTTGATTCATATAAGAATTGATCTAAAGGCTCTACTTGGGCCGTCAATTAAGTCAGGACATTATTTATATCATTAGTTGGTTGATTATTTTAATTACATTACTTAATCTAATTTTAATAATTTAATAATTACATTATTTTTATTAAATTTAATCTTGATCATCTTCCCATGAATCCCAGTTTAACTAGGCTTGGGATTAGCAAATTTTGTAGCAATTTCTGGTGCTTAGGCATTCACCAACCGAATGTCCTTTTTGTGACATTGGTTTTGATCATAGTACCTTTTCACGACACCTTTAGTTCACGGTTGATATATTATTTAGCTACCCGGACACAACACGGGTTACTTTAATGTTATTTAATAAGTCGTCATCTTCTTCTGAATTCCAGTCTAACTAGGGTCTGGATGAAATAGCGTTTTATGTAATGGAACAAATTAATTAATTTTCTAATTAATTTTGTTACTAAAAAGATAGTCTAATATTCATTTTACTTGTGTTTAGGTTGGATGGGAAGCACGTTGTGTTTGGCTCTGTGGTGGAAGGTCTCGATGTGGTGAAGAAGATGGAGGCAGTGGGTTCTCAGAGTGGCGCCACAAACAAACCTGTGCTTATCAAAGACTGCGGAGAACTCTAGGGAGGGTCGAGACGTATAGCGATGCCATTAATGTACAGCTTGATATATGTTCTAGTTTAATGCCAGCCGATAAAAATTGACGTTAACCTTAGCTTTACTGTTCTCAGAAAATAGAACACGGACGCACATTAAGATCTTAACTAAGTTCATTAGTATGAATGATATGTTAAAATTAGTAGCTGAAGAATTGATATCCCACTGGCATTTAAACATACAACATTTTGTAATGCTTTGATCATGTCTTATTGTTTCATTTGTTATTTGTTGTGAAACAAACCATTTCGTGGCAGAGAATTATAATCTGATCATCTCTACAAGAATTAAAATATTGGACTTGTTTTAAATATTCTGACTTGTTATTAACGGACTATAACCTATTAACGGTTATATACCCAAATATTTGAAACTCCTTACCTGTTCCAATTTCGTGCCATTTATTGTGATATTAACTTCACCTTTATTATGGGACTCTCATCACTATGGTCTTTTTGATGTTAATCTTCATGCCATATCTCAATGCCGTATCATTCAGACTAGCCATTATCTTCTGCAGTCCATTCTCGTTGCCCGCTACCACTCCTTGGTCATCTGCAACTCTTACATCTTGTAACAATTTTCCTCCTACTTTTATTCATTCTTCAATGGCTTCCTCCATCATTACTTTAGCGTTAATGTTTATCGGCAGCGGCGAAATGCTATAACCTTGTCTTACTCTGCGTCCTATTTCACCTTCTCATGTGTATTCTTGTTGAGAAAACGTACAAATAATAGATGTAATATTATATTATTGAAAGAAGGCATGATTTAATATCAAGATTTATCAATTTTGCTAATAGCAGAATTTCACAAAAAAATCACAGTGTTTATTAACGATCTATTTATCCGTCAAATTTCGCACATATATAAAGCAAACGTACTGGGTGCACGAACATAATCATAAAGTGCATAAATGAGTAAACTTTCACCATAAACTGACATCAAATTACAAACACATCCAGACCCTAGTACAGAGTTACTAACATACATTTAAATATCATACATGCTACATCTTAGCAATACGGTTAGAGATAAATTAGAAGTTAATTTAAATAGTAGCAGCTTAGTACTATACTAATCTGTACAGAGGACGACAAATCAAACACACATATATTTGATTAGCTGCAGTGGTTAAGGTGGGAATTGAGAGCTAGGGGAACGGTCAGAATATTTTGGGATCCCATTAATGTTTTTACAGGTCTCCTAGTATCCAATATGGGCCACTAATAGGGGAACGCACCTCTGAAAAAAATGAGAGCTAGTGGAACTGAGTTCCCCTGCGTTCCACCTATTTTACGTGCACGGCTAACCTCTGATTAGCCGTGCACGTAAGTTACACATGTAGCTACTAATCAAACATAATACACTATTATTATCTACGCAACTGAATAACTCTGAAGCAGAAAAAATCAAACTCTTAAAAATACACAACAAAGATGAGATTTTAAGCATTATGTCATGCTAGCTTTGAGCACAAAAATGTTTATTTTAACCTATTTTCATATTTCAATGTATTGGCTGCCTTCATACACTTGATAATACAATAAATACTGACAATAACGGATATATCAATTGGTCAGAATTTATAGTAATTTTTTAAGTTAAGAATACGTACAACGATAGACAATTGTACGATAGACAATCTCAGATGTGGAGAGACATTTGGAAGCAATATTGGTATGTCAGTTCTATGCAGTGACTATTGTAATATAATCACCACCGTAACAATGGTTAACATTGTAAAAGCTGCAAAGCTGTAACAAATCATTGTCTCTGTCCGTATTACAAGAGATACTGTCAACGACGTTGCGGCTAGTATTTGATCCCATGACCTACTGCTTCTCAGTCAAGCGTGCTCTCTATTCGGTCATGCAACTGGCATTAAACTTTCCTCACCATTCGCACCGTTTTTGGACCCAACACTCTGCTCATCGTATTTGATTTGGTACCACAGTGCTCAATGTTGTCATTGACTTCAGTAGCACTCTAATTCTGTTGTTGTTGTTGGTCATGTAATTGGCATTAAAACTCAGGCCAAGTTTAACGCCAGCATCATGCTCGATATCATGTCAGTGACGGGAGCCAAAGAACTGGATTTGAACTCTGCACCTACTGATTCACTGTCAAGCAAGTTGCCAACAAGCCACCAGCTCAGAAAATTAAGAGAACTATTACAGAATATAGCAGAAAATTCAACATAATACTAATTAAGTAGACTTCATGAGCTCAACATCTTAAAGTTAATATTTCTTTAACAAAATTTTTCCTATGGAGCGATGGAGGCACTTGGTCTCGGTTCTTTGTGGAGTAATGAGCAGTAAAATAATGTTGACAGAAATTCAATAAGATGTGTGGTTAATTTTGTTCCACAGTTATTCTTCATTGTTGGGCGCGTATAGTAGGACTGTAGAACCAATAAACCAATATCGATGATATTAATTACTTTCATTTCCTTTAAGTTACGTAGAAAGTTAGACAAATTACAGTAAATCATAGCAACTTCTAAACACAGAGATTCACGATACAGGAATGCTTAATTGCATAGAGATGAATAATTTATCTAGAGGAATATCCACTATACGTGCGAGCGATCACAACGGCACAATATCAAAGAGCATATAGAAGAAAACTGACAGGTAAACGAAAGGAGATTGCATCATTAGGCTGACAAATGATATTATCCAATTAAATTAATCCGCGATTATATAATTATCACAGTATCACAGAGATTAAACTTAATCTTTGTATTCACCCCTGATGTTAAATTTGTTTAGAAACAATTATTTAGAAAATATATTCGAATGACTTCTTCAACATCACATGTATACATGTGATGTTGAAGTTAATAGACATCACATGTTAGGGTCTTAAGAAAGTCATGGACTCCTTTGTATCAAAATCGTGTTACAGAATAATTTAAAATCTTGACCACTCAAAAAGTTGAATAACATTATTTACCGTATGTTCTAGTAAAAATAGGTTATTCCGTTCAGAGAAATTATTTGTTTTCAGTAGTCAAAATAGCTTCGGTCTCGAGTGCATATACTAAGTTACAAAACATGACATTTCCCTAAAAATATATAAAATTAATGTTTTAAAAACTATCAAATTAAATTGACAAAATATTTTTATATACATTTGTTTTTACATTACACTCAGTAACGACAAACTCAAAATTGAATAAATAATTAAAGAATTGACGCAAGAAATGTTATTCATTCTTTAAAGGCAGGGTGCTGTAAAGTAAGCAAAGTAAACACGCATTATATTGAAATGATCAACAATGTTGATATCTATCACTTTTAATACCACATGTTTAAACCGTTAGGCAACTTAGACCATTTTTTGTATAACAGGTCCAATGAATGTTCGAGATTTTACTCTCAGATCACTGCGGCTGGGATTCGAACCCACGAAGGTTCAATTCACCTCAAGATCTGTCATTTAAAACTTCATGACGTACCCCGTACGCTATTATGACATGCAACAAATCATGGTTAATAATACTAAACTGATTGCAACTAGAAAAAAAGTAACAAGTTGAAATACGTTATAAAGTGTGTAGTTTCCTTAACTAAGTTAACTTCTTCATTACTAAACTACTTAAATATAAGAAATTGACTATAACCTAGAACCAGTTACAAACGTGCAATGAAAATAAATATGAACCACATATAAAAAGAATATCTAAAAGAATCAACCAACAGAGAGACCTGTCTGAGAAATTATTGCGATGAAAATCATATTAGTCAACGAGTATATGATAGGCAGAGGAGATCCTGAGTTATATACTCCGCGTTCCTTCTATTTAAACAGGAAGCTACAACAGCATAAAAAATATAACTAAGAATTTATAACATAAATTATGCAATTGAGCTGCAACTTGAATATCTCTTAGAGAATATTCTTGTGATATGTTAAGTGTAGCTTAATGGTCAAAATACTGCTCCACACTATAAATCAGTTCTATGGTCTGTTCGTTATCTTAAGCTTTGCATAATTTAAATAAAAATGTCTTAAATCTCTACGTAGTTTAATAGTAAGGTTAATAACACGAAAAAGACTAAATGATGGAGACCTGCAGTTTAATAGCAAACTATGGAGTAACATAAGGGTAACAATGGCATCATATTTATTGCAATTCATTCTACACAGGACCAGAAACCAACGTGATTAACGTGTTGATGTCCTCAGTGATATGATTTAGAAATGATCATCCATAATGACATCACTTATGATATCACTAATGACATCACTGATGATATCACTAATCATATCACTAATGACATCACTGATGCTATCACTAATCACATCACTAATGACATCACTGATGCTATCACTAATCATATCACTAATGATATCACTGATGACACCAGTGATGCTATCATTGATCATATCACTAATAACATCACTGTTCATATCACTCATGACATCACTGATGATATCATTGATTATTTGACTGATGATATCACTGATGATATTACTAATCATATCACTGAGGACATCACTTATGACGTATCACTGATGATATGACAACTCATAGCACTGATGATATCATTGATATCACTGACTTGGGCAGGCTACCGGCCTTGTAAATATCCTAGATTTTACTCTCTGATCAGATCGACCGTAAATCGAACCCATTACCAGAGCTACCTAAAACTTCTTGACATACCAGACGCCCTACACACTGAGCCATTTAGACATTCTATAAAATGCTGACAGGGCGTGGAAGTTATCATTGAGTATCATGTACTTAGCATTTTAGAGAAGACCAGAGAGAGGTCATACCTATAAGGATAGCCGTTGTATTTAGATCTGAAGACGGAGAGGAGTAAACTGAAGAACAACGCTACAGAACCCAGTCCACACAGAGCAACGACTGCAGCACAAATATGTAATACAACAACAACAAGGCTACAGAACCCAGTCCACACAGAGCAACGACTACAGCACAAATATATCATACAACAACAACAAAGCTACAGGACCCAGTCCACACAGCGCAACGACTGCAGCACAAACATTTCATACAACAACCACAACGCTACAGCACCCAGTCCACACAGAGTAACGACTGCAGCACAAACATATCATACAACAGCAACAACGCTACAGCACCCAGTCCACACAGAGCAACGACTGCAACACAAACATGGTATACAACAACAACAACGCTACAGCACCCAGTCCACACAGAGTAACGACTGCAGCACAAACATGGTATACAACAACAACAACGCTACAGCACCCAGTCCACACAGAGCAACGACTGCAGCACAAACATGGAATACAACAACAACAACAATGCTACAGCACCCAGTCCACAGAGAGCAACGACTGCAGCACAAATATATAATACAAATTGCAGACATTTTGTAAGAGACGAGTTATTCTTATTAATAATTAACAATAAGCATATAACTGCATAAGTGAAGCTGTTCAAATTTGGTGAGAGACAAATTAGAGTTACAAAGCAATTTTTATTAATTAAATGATAACTGAGCACGTAATTATATTACAATATATTGGGACAGATTTGAAAGTTATTTTTACAAATTAATAACTGAAGACGAGCAACTGATGGAAGTAAAATTGCGACAGTTTTGATTCAGAAAGAAATAACTAAAGTCATTATTGCTCCATTCCTCAGAACATTTCTTGTAACGTATTGTTTAACTACTATTGTCATAGTTGAATGCTTCATTAAAATTTATATGATTCAAAATATTAACTTCAATTTTTCATCTTAGTTTTATTTCATAATTTCATTTAATTTCCTTGACTTGTATTATGCTTATTGATTGATTGAATAGATTTTGACTTACTATTTTTCTTTCTGGACTCTCTCTTTATACTCTGAGCCTCAGTCAGTAATACCATTCCCATCACAACAGCGGCGTCTATATGATCACCAATCGTTAAGGATCGCAACAACAGTCTGAATAAATATCCTCTCTCTCAGTACTACGCTTAACGGCAGGTCCTTGGCAAAATAACTCATCCCATCAATTCCACCTCTAGCTTTCATTTTCGCCCTTATACATGTATTCCTTATTAAATCACAAGGATCCCTTGTCTGCCTCTAACCATTTCTTTTGAATTAATGCTATAGAATTATAACAACAGTGGAATAATCTAAATCAATAGAGCAAGAAGCTTAATCATTGGTGCAACAACATCTTGAACAAAAATTATACCACAGTTTAATTCCTGATTACAACTAAAAGTTTGAATTTGGTATTCTAATCAATATTATTATATGGAACGCCTCGTGGAGCAGTGGTAGTGAGCTCGCCCTTGAACGTGAGGTCGCGGGTTCGAGACTGCGTAGCTACGCTCTTCCGCGTGGTGAATAAAAGCCTAGTCGTGTACACTTGGTTGTGTCAGGCCGATGAATAGTCAACTTTAATGTTCCGTTTCCTATCCAGTCCCTCCGTGTCGATCCCGAATAGGGATTAACGGGACACTAAACGGAAGTTTTTAATCAATATTACTATATGCAAATGACCCCATGATATCTTGATACATTCAAAGGATACAGAGCAGCATCACTATGTACGTCTCCACTACGAACTGCCCCTGGCTGCTTCCATGAACGTAATGCTGAAGAATAGAAAAATTATTACACCATTATGCCACCTACAGTTAATAAGCTGATACCATTATGCCAACAACACCTGTGGCATGCTCAGTTAGCTACTATTCTGGATCATTTCATTAAAATTCATTCAAATCCACCAAAGCTCGAAAATTCAGAAAATTCATTAAAATACTCTATCTATGATTTACTTCAAGACTGCAGACGTTAGACTTTGCTGTTAATAGAATATCCAAAAATTATAAATCATCATGGGTTGGAATATGGCAATACGGTTATAGTGTTCGCCACAGAAGCTAGTGGCCTGAGTTCACATCCCAGCTCTGATAGTAACTCAAAGGTATCTCCTACAGCCCAAAAAAGTTAGTCATGCATTAGAGCTTGCTGCCATTTAAAGCTATCAACAGCAAAGATATGATTTGTCCTGGAAAGAATTCATTGCAGCACCTGTGTCTGTCAAGAGTATAACTGAAAGGAAAACAATATTTTAAAAAACATTGGTATTTCCCATGTTGTGTCCGGATTGCATGAAGAATAGACCAATCGTGTAAATATGCACGTGTCGTAAACGGCGACATAAAAATCAGATCCAAACCAACGTCAGAAAGGGCATTCGGTTGGTGAGCGCCTAGGCTCCAGAAATTGCTACAAAATTTAAACGAATGGATATGCTAGAGAGAGGTAGACCACAACTGACGTGGGATGCGGTGATTAAGAAGGACATGAAAAATAAGGGATTGACTGATATTTTGTTGGACAGAGATGACTGGAGAAGGTCTATTAGTATCCCGACCCTAGTTAAACTGGTATTTAAGGGAAGATGATGATGATGATTGGTATTTCTCAACAGCTACTATAATGAGAGCCTCAGGCTTTTAATCGACTCTTCAAAATAGCAAAGCTATGCTACTGTGGCATTTCAAGGAGAGCTGAAATGACTAAAACGACATAGACTGAGAGTTTGCACAGTAGATTTAACATACGACTTGTCCAGTGTTGGGGTTTTTGTGCATGAATGGGGGACCTCTGATGTGGTTCCACATCTGTCCTGAGATCATAGCAATCATCACTGTCTGCATGACACATACGCCATTGAATAAATATATAGTGAAACATATACTCCGTGTTTATTATAACTGATAGCCCTCATTATTTTTACAATAAAGTAAAAGTCGTAAGGAGTTAAAGGATGTTCTTGAAATTTACAGTACATGACCAGCAGCCAATTCTTCAAACATCGGGAAATTTCGTTTGAATATCAGAATATCTTTAAAAAAGTGAAAGTTATAGTTTTGCAAATAGCAGTAGGGTCAGATAAGAAATTTCTAGTACAGGATTACGGGCATGTTACACACAGAGTAAAATTATCACTACAAAAATAATAGCGAACACGTCACATAAAATTTCTGATAGTAACCATACCAGAGAGACTACGGCCCAAGATGTTTTGTTGTAGAGAAACTCGAGGTTGTTGCGTTTGAGATAGAGCACTGAGACAACGAGAAGAACCAGCATGCCTACAACCAGCGTGCCTGAATAGTTAGGTGGCCTTACCACACGAATCTGTTGAATAAATAATTATGTAGGTGGCTCTATCACATGAATCTGTTGAATAAATAATTATGTAGGTGGCTCTACCACACGAATCTGTTGAATAAATAATTATGTAGGTGGCTCTACCACACGAATCTGTTGAATAAATAATTACGTAGGTGGCTCTATCGCACGAATCTGTTGAATAAATAATTATGTAATTAGGCAGAAAACTTGAATATTTTCATTAAATTAATAGATGGCTATATAATTAGAAACCATTAAATGACTCAATAGGTCTAAACACTAATCATTACGTAACTTACACTAAGTGGGAAATGAAAATGGATGACCATCTTGGAAGACCGAGTGTTGAGAGCTTTGAATGAAGTAATCCCAGGGTGTTGGAAGGCTATGCACAATCCGCGTCGGCTTCAATTGATGCCCCATCAGAAAGGCAAAGATTACTAATAACCATGGAGAGAAAGGAGGAAATGGGCCATACACAAGCATCTGTGCTTCTTGACCCAGTGTGCCGTTATGTTATGTAAAACAGAAATCAGATAAACAAATAACATATAATTTTAATTAAGTTTTATTTCCATAAGATTAATTAAGAGTAATTGCAAGGAAGCAGGGATTCAGAAAAACGTAGACTAGAGTTTTAGATTAATTGGCAAGATTTGATTGATTGCTAACCAGTATATCAGTTCTCTCAGAGATCCATCGTGATAAATGCTCGGCAGGAAATCCCAACCTACAAGAAGAAAATTAATAGTATTGACTTGCTGTTATTTTGTATTGGCAGACTCAATACTGGATAATACATTATATTCGTAAGTAATATGATATATAAAAATATATCATATTACTTAACGGATTACCTAACATTCTATAATAACAAATATTAAAATGATATTTCAAAACATTAAGTAAATAAATCACTGAGTAAATCAAAGCAAACATAAATCAATGTTATATTTGCATAATCATTCGATTGAAGATAAACACCAATAGATGCATGTAGTACAGAGACTAATGTATCCATTAAAAATAACCATAACTGTTAAAAATATGTTAAAATACTAAATATAGATGATCAAATTTTTCGTGCAAACGAATAAAATATATTATCGGAGAATATTAACAATAATTCACAGAATGCACAAAATTTGTGCTTAAGAGCTAAACAATCAGTATCACTGACCATGAAAATAACCTATGTCTATAGGGATAACCTACGCCTATAGCGCCTACACCCTCAACCATTCTGTAAAACAGTATTACCGTGCCAATCATATAAGTGGACTGAAGTGCCAATCATAGAAGCTTTCATGCTCCGTTGCACAACATTATGAATTTAAAAAGTCGATAATTTATATTCCACAAATTCGACATATTCTGCAAATTTATATGTACATGCATATTCAAAATACTGCGTTCTGTGTTGCTCAGTCACACACTGTTTTGAAATGTCATTAGAAAGTATTTATAGCATATGTATTTATAATTATTTATATAGTACTGAGTATGAAGCTATTTTTAAAATTTCAACTTATTAACAATATAACTGCGCCAGCCGAATTTCTAGCGAGCTTGCTTGATAAGCAAGAAGAAACCTGATTCAAAATCCAGACAGCTCGTCTATGACAGTAGGCAAGTGGTACGAATTACGAAACATCTGCATTCATTAAAAATGCGTTAAAAAGTTCCGTTTTTTGGAATAAATGCTTTATTTGGTATGCTGATTTATAAAAAGTAAAGTAAACACGCATTATAGTGAATGATCAACTATGTTGATATCTATCACTTTTTAATACCACATGTTTAAACCGTTAGGCAATTTATTCCATTTTCCGTGTAACCAGTCCAGTGAATGTCCGAGATTTTACTCTCAGATCAGCGCGGCTGGGATTCGAACCCACGAGGGTTCAATTCACCTCATCTGTCATTTAAAATTTCATGACGTTACCCCTACGCTGTTGACACATTCTATGGACCTGCCGTTAGGCAGTGCACTAGAAGAATTGTTTTTGAACTGATGGATTTCATCTTAAAAATTGATGGGATATAAAATTAAAAATATTACTTTGAACAATATTAATTATTTGTCAGTTTGAATTACTAATTAAAAATTAAAAATACTATGTTTCAAATCAGAATGACAGAAATATCGACGTCCTTGACATTGCCTTATGACGAGAAACCGGACGTTAAATACTTATTGATTGATTAAAATAGTCAATACATGAAGTCCTCCAGGCTCCAGCTAGCCATAAGTTACTTTCTCCCTAGTGTGACTGATGACGGTGACTAATCTAATTGCCAAATTTAACTAACTAAAAATGAAACAAGGGAGCATTTCCAGACACTCAACACAAGAACTAACATACATTAAACATCACAAAACTTGTAGATATAACAAAATTAAATACAAAATAATAAGCCTTATCCTTTCATCAACAAGAAGACTTAGACACAATATAAATACATACAACCACTAGAAACAATTACACTACAAACAGATGATAATACATCACATCTATTTACCCTAAGCAGATTAATTATTAAATAACTTGATTAATTTAATTACGTGAAGTGCGAAAATATGTACAATATATTGGTTGATGGTATTAGCAAGAAATAAAGTTATAGTTATTTAGTTACATTGCAGCAATTCTACTTTAACTAGACCCAATTTATTTCACTAACTATAAAACAGCCAACCCAATACGTTACACCTTGACCTATGTAACGTGTCCAGTTTATTAAAAGGACTTATTTATTACGTGCACTTAGTTATTGAGCTACTTTGTGATGAAATTATTCTGCTATTCGCCATATCACACCACTGAGCAAGCATGGAGTCAGAAAGAGTAACAGTGGAACTATAAACCAATCACCTAACAGTACCGCTGCAAGACAATGATTGCAAGACGAATCATAAGTCCACGAGATCATTATATACTTGACTCAATGGAATTAAATGGCAGCATGTGCCACTATAGTATACCCTTAACACAATGAACAACTCCACAGACAGTGATTACAAAAACTTCCATCCATACACCAACAGCAACCATTTAATCAATCATTAAACGTATTACTTAAAACACTAAGCTTAACCTTCGCAGTTTCCTATAAATGCCAAGAAGCAAACCAGTATAGTATAATTAAACAATATGGGGATTTCTTAAATTAATTCAAATTTATTAAAACGAGTAATTGAAATATGCATTTGTCAAGTGATACATTATCATTCGGCCTTATAATTTACCGTGTTGTGTATGGTTTACTACAGAATAGAACAACTGTTAGGGTATGAGTCGTAAGATGTAACAAAGCAGAAAAATGAGACAGGCTCTGGGTGACATACTCACAAGTTATATTTTCCCTAGATAACGGCTACTATAAGATTTGGAATAGGCTTAGTCTTTATGATTAGATTATTATCAATACAGTGGTGCCATTATTGAGGGTGATGGACCTATTTATCCATCACGACAAATTTGCTGAGTACAAATTTGTACTTTGGACCTGCCACTTAACTTGACCTACTTATTTGGGCTACTTGACCTTCATGCTACTGTGGCATTTAGCATATAGCAGCGCCTTAATAATATTATTATTATTATAAAATTAACAAAACAAAAGAGAAAGAAGTATTTCTAAATATCTTTAATTTCTATATTTCTTCATATAGAAATATATATCTGCATATGTGATGCATAAAACATAATTACATGTACATTAATATTCCATAGCTACTATGAAACATGAAATCAATAGTAACTTGGTAATAACCTTATCTATGAGTGAAATAGACAGGTATTGTTGACACAATCAAATAAATCACACTGAGACAACGAATGTCTCAACAAAAGCCCGACAAAATACTTGAAAAGTTAATACTACACATACATTATACTGCTCATACAATGTTATGAATACTAATCAATAAAGGCTGCAAGTGAAAATGTAACACAGAATATAAAACAGTAAGAGTAGGTAGACTGCAGCATTGGCCTTGTAAGACAGTAAGAGGGTGTTTAGTAAGCTTACAAATTACTACGCTAACTCCTCGACGAATTGCAATTAATCAAATATTTTAGAACAACAGAATTAACATTCGTAGATTGAACAATAATTAGCTTGTTACCTGTTGATGTCCATTGTGTCAGCTTTTTTAGGTTTTCCCTTGGCTGGGAAATGCATAAACACAGGAGCAGAGTTGAGTTTCAGCTGTAGAAAACAACAAGATAATATATATATATATATATATATATATATATATATATATATATATATATATATATATATGTATGTATATCAACTTCCGAGGGTAATCAGAATTAAGAGAAATTAGTTTCATAGTTATTTGTTAAATAACTATGAAATAGGTCAAATAAATACATATGATACAGTACTAGCCACATTAAAACTAGTCACAAGCCATAGCATACATTCAGGACGTATGCTATGGTTTGAAAAAAGATAGGAGTGCTGGTCCTGATGGCATCTGTAGTGAGGCTGTTTTGTACTCTTGTTGTAGTTTATTTGTGCACCTCAGCATATTGTTTAATCTTTTTCTTAAATTTGGATGTTTACCTGCTTCTTTCATGCAATCGGTTACTGTCCCTTTAGTTAAAAACAAGTCAGGTGACTTATCAGATCTTAATAATTATAGGGCTATTGCAATCACTAATGTGCTTTCTAAGATATTTGAATCCCTTTTGGCTGAATCTTTGCATACTAATTCAATATATGATAATTATCACTTTGGTTTTAAACAAGTACATTCTACAAGCCTTTGTACCAGTGTACTGAAGCAAACGGTGGACTATTATAGAAATAATGGTAGTCATGTGTTCACTTGTTTTATAGATTTTAGAAAGGCATTTGACAGTGTTAAATATAGGAAATTGTTTATAAAACTACTGGATGACAATATAAATTTCAAGGTAATTAGCATTTTGGCATATTGGTATAGTCATCAAAATTGTCATATAAGGTGGCGTAATTCAATGTCGTCATCTTTTAGTATTGGTAATGTCACACGGCAGGGAAGTGTTCTCACTCCATATTTATTTTCTAGATACATTAGAGATCTGTTAGGTTCAGTTGTTGAATCTGGTATTGGTTGTAGAATTGGCAGGCAGATTATCAATATTCTTGCATATGCCGATGATATTGTCCTTATTACCTTCATGGAGAGCTATGCAACTTTTAATTAACACTCTGTGCTCTAGTGCTTTGGATATTAATATGTCTTGCAATATTTCTAAAACTGTTGCTATGATTTTTGAACCTAGCGAGAGAAGATGGGCCTTAGACTATATCTTCCCTAATTTTAAACTAGGTAACGACGACATTAATTTTGTCTCTCAATTTAAATATTTAGGTCATTTGATAGATAATCGTTTATGTGATAATAATGACATTAATCGTGAAATAAGTAATACCTTTGTCCGCACTAACACGCTTTTAAGACGATTTTTTAATTGCTCCCGTACAGTTAAAATTATTCTGTTTAAAATGTACTGTTTATGTTTTTACGATATTGCACTCTGGTCAAAGTTTACAGTGTCTTCTTTAAATAAATTTCGTTCATGTTACAATAGATGTGCCAAATGGTTCTTTGGTTTCAATAGGCAGGATAGTTTATCCACCATGTTGCAGTTATGTAACATTCCTAGTTTTGATACGATTATATATAACTTTAAATGTGTGTATAATAAGTGTGTTAGTAAGTGTGAAAGTGCACTAATTAATTGTTTTAGGTTATGATTATTTTCCCCATTTTAGAACTGTAATATCTCATTTACGAGTGTTTACGTGATTTTATGCGTGTGCAGTATTGTATGTCTTGTGTGCTTTGTGTGGGCCTTGCTGCCTGATTTCTAATTCTAAATAAAATAAATAAATAAATAAATAAATCTAAAAACTCTACTACATCATCATCAGTTCCTTACGTTTTGAACAAAACATTGGCAGCAACATTTTTCCAATTGTTCCTATCATCAGCAATTCTCACAACTTCTTGCCATGAAATGTTCAATGTTTTAAAATCTCTATTACATATTTTAGCAGAAATTTCACTAGGCATTAGTCTTGGTCTAACAAGTCAGTGTCATCTATAAACAATTTAAAGAGATGGTATAGACAAATATGCTACAGACACTTAGTTTAAAACTTTGAGGCAGAAAAAACCCACACAATCAGCGATGTGAAAGCTAAGGGAATATAATATTACAACTTAAAACCCAGCCTAGTAGTGGAAGCAATGACCCACAATCTCTTTCAGTCCTTTCAAGCTCCATAGTATAAAGTGAGTAGAAACATGAACCTTGGACCTGTCACTTAGCAGAACACCAGAGAGAGAGAGAGAGAGAGAGATAGATAGAGAGAGGAGACAGACCGAGAGACACAGAGAGAGAGAAAGAGAGACAGAGAGAGAGCGAGAGAGAGAGAGTTGAGAGACAGAGAGAGAGAGATATTTGTACTGTAGAGAAGATGTAACATTGTTTAGAGATATTTGTACGTTCCGTAGAGAAGACGTCAGAGCCTTTAGTAGAACACCGGAGAGAGAGAAAGACAGAGAAAGAGACAGAGAGAGAGAGATACCGTAGAGAAGACGTCAGAGCCCTCGTCGAAGTCGACCATAGCAAAGAAGAGTTTGTTTGAGTAGAGTTGACTGTACCTCCATGACTGAGCCACAACCTGGAACTCCTCACTAGCCTGCCTGTCAAAACATTATCAGTAATTATTCTAATCATCATCATCGTCATCATCCCTTGAATCCCAGTTTAACCAGGGTCAGGATACAAATAGACTGTCTCAAATCCTCTCCGTCCTACATCATATCATCCATCAGCCAATCCCTTATTTGAGACTTTTCCATACGTTTAAATTTTTGTAGAAATTTCTGGAGCCAACTAATTATTCTAATAATTATTCTAATAATTATTCCAATAATTATTCCAATAATTATTCTAATAATTATTCTAATAATTATTCTAATAATTATTCTAATAATTATTCTAATAATTACATCACAATGACAAGCCATTGATGCCACTAGTATCAATTCGCTGCTTAATTGTCTAATCACCGGAAACCTCATATCAAAAGAGTTATTATTATTAATAATAAGTTATTATTAAAATTAATCAATTATTCGAACTATTCAATTTAATTGCTTACGCATTAAGAAAACTAGTAACTGCAAGTGGTCTCCATAATGTGAATAGAGAAATCTGACAAAATTAAAATTTATCATCAACAAGAAATCTGACAAAATTAAAATTTATCATCAACAAGATCAAAAGAAATATAGAGAAAGCACAGGCAAACTACCTGCACACTGAGCATTGTCTCTGAGCCTGCAGAGCCGTCAACATAACGATGACGGAGTAGTTGCGGGGTGGTGAGCTTACGTAGGCTCTGAACTTGTTACCATCCATACGAATAACAGCCTTCCTGTCACTCCAATCCATCAGCTGGGACACTCTCTCCTCAAGCACTGTCTAATAGTGAAAAACAGACCATCGTCATCATCACCACCACCACCAGTAGAGTTTCATTATAATTATAAAAGCCTTATACTTAGTAGTGACAATTATTAGAGCATAATAAGTTTGAAATAGGGTATTGAAATTCATAAATTCAGAATAAAAATCACTAGCTGACATCAGCAACTCATTTAACCTAAGAAGCCTCCTTGTTAGGATGCATGAATAAAATTGACCTGTTGAATTGTATTAACTTAATAAAGCATGCATAAAACATTGGACTACTCAACTGTGAGTCCGTGACTTCATGTTTCAAAATAGTTATACCGCTTTGAAGTTTTAAATACAATATGAACCATAATATAACAAACTTATATTATTTAAAAATTGTAGCAAATTTTGAAATTACCTCTTTCTTTTTCGGTGCAGATTCAATGCCATCAATCATGAATCCCATAATCAGGCACAAAATTGTTACACAATACAAAACCCCCAAACCCCTATGTAGGATCACTTTAGACAATCCCATCATGATGACGTTTATTTGGCTTCCAACTGAAAATTTGAAATGAACATAATATTTGAAGTATTACATAATTATGTAAGTAATGAACCTACTAGAAGTGGTAGAGAACCAAAATAAATAACTAAATTGAACTATCAGATTTAAAAAAATTAAATTACATAATAGAGGCAAAACTGTCAAATATTAAATACCTGATCAGCAATAATTAGGCAAACGATTGAAATCGTCTATTACACTCTATTAATTATTCGTAACATTCCAAAATCTAATGGAATTTTAGTTATATATGATCCTTTAAGCAGCATAATTAGATCTTATAGAAGTGTTCAAAATTCTAAAGGGATTTAGAAAGGTTGATTTTAACACTTGGTTTAATTTAAATAATAGCTGCAGAACTAGACATTGTAAACACAAACGTATTAAACCTAAATAGATTAGATATACGTAAAAACTGTATTAGTCAGAGTTATTAATAGCTGGAACGAGCATCCACAGGAAGTTGTTGAAGCAAAACCCATAAATCATTTTAAAAATTTGTATGATAAATATAATATGCAATTACAGTCGTTCTTATATGGTTTAATGTATTGAGTGATATCTGATTCCTGGGAACTACTCGACATTTGGTAGATAGGCTACGGGTGATCACGCTGCTGATTGACTTTGGTCACAATACCCTATGAATCGACTAAGTCTCAGAATAACTCACACGAACGCATTATAATAAGCACAACATCTATTATATTCCAAACGATTCACTACTTGTATACATCAATCGAGTGATAACAGATAACTTGTGATAATCGAATACGAGTGTGCTTACTGCAAGGCTAAAGCAGGAGACTTGGGCGCTAAGACAGGGCAAATAATAATTGCAAAATCTGCCATATTAATCACCACATATTTATATTATCATCATTTGAACATCTTTATTTATATTATCATCATTTGAACATCTTAATTTGTGCTTGTCGTACAATTATTTGCGTGCAGCGAGTGATTGTTTAGTGGGCTGGTTCGTCTAACAGTCAGCAGTCGTGGTGAAAGTGTAGAATAACGTTATCGTTTTACAATTTTTAGCCGACACGGCTTGTATGGCATTGCAGCGCTGGTTTCAATTAGTGCAACTGAGCAACAATTCTCTAACCCACACTCATGATCTAATTGACAAGCCAACAGCCTCAGTCACCCATTAAGTGTCCTTCAATGTGTTAGTAACTTATTAAAAGACTGATAACATAGAGTTTTAAATTACTGGAATTTGCGAATGACCAATGTGAGTATAGCAATTCCTTTGAATATACATTTGCAATTCTTGGAAAAAACTAAGTCATTTGTGGAATGACTTGTTTTTTTGGGGAGGGAGGACCCTGTAGGAGTGTAAGGAACGTAGAGAATATTGGATTAACATGTAGTGCTGTAAGTTTATCAAGTTGTTTAGAACACTGCATACTTTCCGGAAAACTGCATAGTTGTGTAATGCATGAGGTGATGTTTGAACACTGCTGCTATTGGCTGTAACTATCGGATGATTCCTATTATTAGCTATATTGTAAGGTTGCAGCAGTGCTATTGGTTGCTGAATGTCGGATGATGCAGAATGTTTCTATATAATCATATAGCAGACTTCGTCTGGGGCGTACTTGTACAATGAAAGCAATCTAATAGTCCGTTGTAGTTTATGGTCGCTTGAAGGCGAAGCCTTCGGGAAAATGCACCCCCGTGCCGGTCTGAGTCTGATCGAGGCAGAAAGTAACTGTCAGCGCGTAAACTGATAGTAACTATTTGCTTTATAGTTATGTAACTTAATATAGATTAATTGTGAAGTAATAAATAAAATAACAATGGAATAATAACTTTTCTGTCAAGTGTCAAGTTTTTTCGTGTTAAGTGTCAAGTATTTTTCGTGTCAAGTGTCTTACTTTCACGTCTCTGACATTATCAGTGGCCTATCTGGCTTTAGTGACAGCAGATCACCTGTACCAGACATCTACTGTTAGTTTTCCCCAGCGACATCATCATCATCATCGTCATCTTCCGAGACAGACGTTAAACCAAATAACCCCCTCTTCTACTAACTCTGTACAATAAGAAGTTGGCATAATATTGCCCTATGATTACTTGTAAGATATTAATTAGGTATTTTATGGTGTACAGATCTTTGTCATTAGGCTAGGTCTAAAATAGAAATATAAAGCTAGAAGTATTATTCAAATAGCTGTTTTGATCTTGCTTTTTTGTAAATACAACTGTGTAATGTCATTATCTAGCCTAAATATGTATATTGTGTTAGTTAGGTACATATGTGCATTCTGGTTAGTTAATTACGTAAGCCTATTTTTATTAGTGTTTTGAATGAGTCATAAAACAAGCTCTAATTTGCATTCTGACTCAGAATTGTTATGTTATTCAGAATTTTATGTTATTATTTAATCGATTGTAACAACAAATAGCTAGCATCAAGATACTTGTACAAAAAATTTCCACCTAATGCTGTAGTGTATGCTGCAGAGCTACTGCTCTAAAATTAACTCTACGTACATTAATTTATTTCGCCATAGTTTACAAAAATTCGCCTGATATTTTTTAGAACCAAAAATCATTAATATAAACATCAACAAACTGCCACGCCTTCACAGGAAACACTCCATAGATTAAAAGAGTGCAATATTTTCATTAAAGATATTATGTAATTAACTCTAATTATATATATATATATATATATATATATATATATATATATATATATATATATATATATATATATATATATATATCTTAGTGCACTGACTACTGGCAGGTCCATGGTACATAACGCCTCCACTCTTCTCTGTCTTCCGCCTTCCTCTTCATTTTCACATATGAGTGGGTCTTTAAATCATCTAACACACCTAATCTCGGCATGCCCCTGCCTCTTCTTCCTACCATTCTACCTTCTATGACCTCTTTTAATAGACCTTCCCCCCTTAGAATGTGTCCTATCCATCTCTTCTTCCTATTTCTTAATACATTTATCAACTGTCTATCTGTGCCAACTCTCTCCAGGACTTCCTCATTTGTAACCTTTTGAGTCCAGCTAATCCTATCCATTCTTCTCCAAATAATAACAACAATTAGAGTGCTACTGTCGTCAATGACAACATCGAGCACTATTGAGACAAAATCAAGCCGGCGAGCAAAAAGAAGGTCCAAAACGGTGCAAATTCCAAAATCCAGATAATCAGTCTAAATTGAAGGGCATTAAAGAAAAGGAGGTTTAGGCGCAGGTCGCTGCTCATGGACACTGGATGGAAAAGACAGATGGAAACGATAGGTCTTCAACTGCCTATGGAACTGATCATAAGAAAGCAAAGGCCGATGTGCTTCACATGAAAAATTACGAAGATTAGATGGAAGAGAATTCCAGATCTGCGGTGCGGCATGCTGGAAAGAACGATTAGATAGCTTAGAGCGCGAAGGTAAACTAGGTCTCACAAGAGCAATTAATTTAGAAGACCGAGTAACAGCAGGTTGCATCACTTTAACCAAGTGAGACATACAAGTTTGTCCAGGGATGGTGATAGACTTACAGGTTAACGAAGCAGTTTTATAAATGATTCGCTCCTTAATCTTTAGCCAGTGAAAAGACTTTAAAATGGGCGTAACATGTGAGTACTTAGAACTACAAAAAATTGCTCGCGCAAGAGAATTCTGAACAAACTACAATCGATCAATCTCAAAGCCAGGGAGATTTAAAAACAGAGAATTGCAGTAGTCCAATTTCGATTGCACAATGGCAGCACCAATGTAGCAGCTTTCTCACGTGACAAATATGGACATATTCGACGAAGATCTCGGATATGAAGGAAACATGCTTGTGATGTTTTAGTAATGTGTTCGTGGAAGGTTAGGTGTTTATCAAGGATAATACTGAGATTTCTCACAGAAGAAACAGGTGTTATTGTAATATCCGAAGATAACGAAAGAGTTTTCCCATTCAGCTTCAGAAGCTGTTGAGGTGTCCCAACCAACAAGAATTCAGTCTTAAATGGATTAAGTGCCAAAAAATTAGCAGACATCCAAGAGGATATAGACTGAAAACTTTGTTGCAGGAGGGTTTCAGTATCAGAGTAGGAGTTATGGGTGAAACATCAAATCCACATTTCCAATGCCTCCAGTTTCCTAATATCTTCCTTCCTCAAGGTCCATGTTTCACATCCATACAATAGCGTGGTCCAAACCAAAGTTTTCACTATCTTTATCTTTGTGTCTTTCTTTAGACTTTTTGTTAATAGTTCTTTTCTACTACCAAAGGCCGCTTTTGCTTGTGCAATCCTACTTAAGTTAATTATATCTAATTAACTTGAAAAACTAAGTAACTATTAGTTTGACTAATTAATAGCTTAAAATCCAACTCATTAACTAAGATGTCTGCTTTTCATCTAATGCCCTAGAGTTGACACCAAAACGTAACCAGTTTCCTAATATCTTCCTTCCTCAAGGTCCATGTTTCACATCCATACAATAGCGTGGTCCAAACCAAAGTTTTCACTATCTTTATCTTTGTGTCTTTCTTTAGACTTTTTGTTAATAGTTCTTTTCTACTACCAAAGGCCGCTTTTGCTTGTGCAATCCTACTTAAGTTAATTATATCTAATTAACTTGAAAAACTAAGTAACTATTAGTTTGACTAATTAATAGCTTAAAATCCAACTCATTAACTAAGATGTCTGCTTTTCATCTAATGCCCTAGAGTTGACACCAAAACGTAAAACTCCTTTTCTTTCATTTCCTATTTTTGGACTAATTTTCTTGATTTTTGACTCGTTTTATAAAATTGTTGCTCCTTGGTTTGAATTTGGCTCAATAATTCTCGACGTTGTCATTTGACACAGCAGCACACTACTTTTTGTTGTTGTTGTTGTAGTTGTTGTCTCAAAGTTATTATAAGATTTCACATCTTTTATGAACTAGGAAATAGATTTGGTCCTGTTGGCATGACAACGAGTATGCGCAAACTTTAAACGGGCACTTTAATTTAATAAATGGTTAAATAGAATATTTATCTTGAATATTCGTGTAAATAAAATATATCCAGGAATTGTAGAATATTAATTGGAGTACTATTGACGGGATGAAAGACTAGCCATACGTAAGTTTCAGATTATTCAAAGCACCACAATGACCAGAAAATTAAATTGAAATTAAAACAAAGCGCAACACATTAACGGTGACCTTTTATTGGCTTCATATCTTTGAATAAAAAAGCACGTATATGCACCATATGAATATGCACGTATATGCACCATATAAAACGTTAGATTTCATTTATATCTTATGGTATCCATCATAAATTTCACATTTGCTGATGTTCCTCAAGCACTACAACGAATTACATCAAAAGCTAAAAATACAATGCATATAAATGCGATTTTACATGGACTGATTATATATATATATATATATATATATATATATATATATATATATATATATATATATCTATTATTTCCAATAATAAATATTAAATTTAGATAATATAAACTAAATTTTTGAAGATCGTCTGACAGCTGTTGTCTTGATATTTTCTATTAGGATGTCTAACGTGCTGAGTGAGTACCAGGAGGAGTACAGAGCTCTCAACTGTCGCCCACCTGTGAAGCCTCAGGTCGCCGAGCACCTAATCCCCTGTCAGACAGGGGAGGACCAGCAGCCTGTGGGCGGGAGGGTCCAGCAAGAGGTGCGGCAGCAGCTGCAGCAGAACAACAGACTACCGGCCTGCGATGAAGACTTTGTGGCGCAGGTGAGCGACTGTTAATAATAATAATAACCCCTGACAGATTCTATAGAGGTGTCATGGCCGGTGTCTGGTCTTCGAGACAGCTTTACAGGTTCCTGGCAGGTTAATATTAATCCTTTACAAGGTCAATCATATCTTTGCTATTGATGGCGCCAATCGGCAGCAAGTTCTGATCTGATAAAAGATTAACGTTCCATGGGCCCAAGGGGATACCCATCATTACTTGACTGACCTGGGCTTTGAACCCAGGCCACTTGTATCCGAGGCGAATACTCTAACCTTTACGCCACATCCCCTCCCCTGTTGTGTAATTATTTTGTTGGATTTGCTTTGTAGAACCTATTTTTAATTTAGAAGATACCTCTTGACTAAAATGTTTATTCCATAATATTTTCATTTATCTGTCTCTTGTTATACTTCGATACTTTTATTTGAGTATTTCTCGGTCATCTCAACTCTCACTCTGAAGTACTATGTCTTAGGAATATTGGCTGTATTAGGTGATTGGTGGTATGGAAGGCATTAACCATGCCAATCCGTCAATATTTTAAGTTAATTTGCACTCTCTGACTCATTGACTCTTAACTCTCATCGGTCCTTTAAATTTGAACCTTTGAAGACTGATCGTGGTGATAATTAATTATAACTGTATTTCAGCTAATTTAAATTCTTTCATTAGCATATCCCAATTATGCTGTTTTAATATATATTATCATTATGTCGGTGTATGTGGAGAGAAAGATTTTATATTTTATTGCAGTTGTACACTGAGAGCGACTCGACTTTTATATCATACTATCACAGGTGTACATTAAGTTAGATGCTATACAATATTGTGTCACAGGTGTACACTAAGATGGATGATATACAATATTACATCGCAGGTGTACACTAAGATAGATGCTATACAATATTACATCACATGGTGTACACTAAGATGGACGATATACAATATTACGTTGCAGGTGTACACTAAGATACTATACAATATTACGTCACAGGTGTACACTAAGATAGATGCTATACAATATTACATCACAGGTGTACACTAAGATGGATGATATGCAATATTACGTCGCAGGTGTACACTAAGATACTATACAATATTACGTCACAGGTGTACACTAAGATTGATGCCATACAATATTATGTCCCAGGTGTACACTAAGATACTATACAATATTACGTCACAGGTGTACACTAAGATAGATGCTATACAATATTCCGTCACAGGTGTACACTAAGATTGATACCATACAATATTACGTCACAGGTGTACACTAAGATAGATGCTATACAATATTATGTCAAAGGTGTACACTAAGATCGATAACATACAATACTACGTCACAGGTGTACACTAAGATACTATACAATATTACGTCACAGGTGTACGCAAGTGAGGACCGTGGCACACATCGTGTGGAGCATCGCTGGAAGGACCCGCGCTGGTCTGATCCGATGCGCTGCTCGGAGTGTGTTATGCACGAGCCCACCCAGCGCGATCCACCAAACAGAGCCAACTTCTACTGCTACAGGTCGACCATCGTTGACCCGCTGTTGACCCCGTGTCAACCTCTGAGTGTCCCTGACGTGCACAAGCTTAGATACATGCACAACAACTACACGAGTCAGGATGATTGGTACTAGTCAGGATGATTGGTGCTAGATACATGATGGCGGGTACTAGATACATGATGATTGGTACTAGATACATGATGACTGGTACTAGATACATGATGACTGGTACTAGATACATGATGACTGGTACTAGATACGTGATGACTGGTACTAGATACATGATGACTGGTACTAGATACATGATAACTGGTACTGACTGGTACTACATGATGACTGGTACTAGATACATGATAACTGGTACTAGATACATGATGACTGGTACTAGATACATGATGACTGGTACTAGATACATGATGATTGGTACTAGATACATGATGGCTGGTACTAGATACATGATGATTGGTACTAGATACATGATGACTGGTACTAGATACATGATGACTGGTACTAGATACATGATGACTGGTACTAGATACGTGATGACTGGTACTAGATACATGATGACTGGTACTAGATACATGATAACTGGTACTAGATACATGATGACTGGTACTAGATACATGATAACTGGTACTAGATACATGATGACTGGTACTAGATACATGATAACTGGTACTGGATACATGATGACTGGTACTAGATACATGAGTCATGATGATTAGTAGTAACTGATTGACACATGTGTCATTGTTGATTAATAGTGGCGGATTAGATACAACTAAGGCTTGATTATTAATTGTAGCTTATTAGAAACATGAATTATTATGATTAACGGTAAGATAATACCTCGTTTGTCTTATGACAGTATTGTAAGATGCGGCAACTAAAAATTTCTACGAACAAATACTGTTGTGGTTGGAAATAGCTCTTTCAGATGCAGATAAATTTCAATTTAATCGGCTCAATCTCGAATACATAGCGTCTGTTCTTGACAAATACTTTAACAATTATAAGGAATTTTCCAAATTTGCTGATTTGATAGGCTTATGATGTCAAACCAATATTACAGATTAGAATAATGCAGGTTTTTGAAAATAAATTGAATCTTCAGTACACTAATATACTAATCAAATAGATTAATTATTTTGAGGAATAGAGCGACTGAAACCTTGATAATTTCCAACATTTTGTTATCATTTTTACGTTGAAAATATCTGAAAATATTATTTGCGTGTATGCACGTATAGTTGGATCTTATTATATGTATTTGGTTGGTAGAAATTTTAATTGTTTATTAAATCGATAGGCAAACATCTTTGACGTCTGTAGGGGCATTTATTGGCTATAGGTTTTCTACTAGTTTATTTCATAGTTTGAAGTATTGATGTTATAGTCAAATATTCTGAAGAGATTTTCTATACTTGGCGCTTGCGTTCACTGATAGTTTGGTCTATTTTGGTAGAAATATTTTTCAAGATTCTGCAGTGGTCTGTGGACCGTGATCTTGTATTTATGAAATCATATCAATAGGTGCAGGGTTCAAATCCAGTGCTCTCCCCCATCACCAGCATGCTCTCTAACATGAAACTGACGTTAAAATTTGCTTTAGCTTTTTATATTTATTGCATATATTCTTACAGTTACTGTGAATTGATAGACTCCAATGCTATAGCCGTTATTACTAGTGGTATTTTTAAGTGTCAATGAGGCAATGGAATTTCAGAATGGATTTCTTAGAAACAGATATTTTGCGTTGTTTACTAAGATTGTTGTTTAATATATTATATTATTAAAATTGATTAAAATCTTCGTGAATTTTGAAATTTTTATTTGTGTAGTTTTGCATGTTTTGCTTGTGTCATCGAAGAATGGATCAAACGTAAACTACGCCTACATGAAATAGCCAAGGATAAACGAAGGAAGGAAAAACCGAAAAAATCTTTTGCGTATATATTTTTAATTGTAATGATGACTTTAAGGTGTGAATGATGGCATAAGGCAGTCTATAGGCAATGGATCAACCTTTGTGGAAGGATCAACTTGTTTATTAATTTCTAAATTTGATGGTAGGATGCTCAGTATTAAGCTTGAATGTTGACCGAGTAAAACGTTTATAACAAAATATAACATAACATAACATGACGGCATACTGGGTCAGGAAGACCTTGTTTAAGACCCATTTACTCCTTCCTCTCCATGGTTATGGATCAACTCTGTGAACAAGCCAATATAAGGAAAGCCAAGATGGTGAATCTCTTTAATCTTGGCACGGGTGAGAAGAAAGGTTGCATGCGATGATATTCGATGTCATTGGCCAGCCCAAGCCGTACGCCGACCAATGAGAGTTGAGTAGCGATACTTGCAATTTTTTATATTTAATTATAATAAATGTTTCAAATTCCCATGTAGTAATCGAGAGGTCTGGTCTGACTAGAAGTCTGTGAGAATGTTTTCTACTCAACAGAAAGATTAGCTCTGGAGAAAGTCTCTATCAACAGAAATATTATCTCTGGAGAAAGTCTCTATCAACAGAAAGATTATCTCTGGCGAAAGTCTATCAACAGAAAGATTATCTCGGGAGAAAGTCTCTATCAACAGAAAGATTATCTCGGAAGAAAGTCTCTATCAACAGAAAGATTATGTCTGGAGAAAGTCTTTATCAACAGAAAGATTATCTCTGGAGAATGTCTCTATCAACGTAATGATTAGCTCTGGAAAAATTTCTCTCAACACAAAGATTCGCTCTGGAGAAAGTTTCCCTTAATATAAGGATTCTCACGGAGAAAGTTTCTCTTAATATAAGGATTCTCTCCGGAAAAGTTTCTCTTAATATAAGGATTCTCTCCGGAGAAAGTTTCTCTTAATATAAGGATTCTCTGCGGAGAAAGTTTCTCTTAATATAAGGATTCTCTGCGGAGAAAGTTTCCCTTAATATAAGGATTCTCACGGAGAAAGTTTCTCTTAATATAAGGATTCTCTGCGGAGAAAGTTTCTCTTAATATAAGGATTCTCTGCGGAGAAAGTTTCTCTTAATATAAGGATTCTCTCCGGAGAAAGTTTCTCTTAATATAAGGATTCTCTGCGGAGAAAGTTTCTCTTAATATAAGGATTCTCTGCGGAGAAAGTTTCTCTTAATATAAGGATTCTCTGCGGAGAAAGTTTCTCTTAATATAAGGATTCTCTGCGGAGAAAGTTTCTCTTAATATAAGGATTCTCTGCGGAGAAAGTTTCTCTTAATATAAGGATTCTCTGCGGAGAAAGTTTCTCTTAATATAAGGATTCTCTGCGGAGAAAGTTTCTCTTAATATAAGGATTCTCTGCGGAGAAAGTTTCTCTTAATATAAGGATTCTCTGCGGAGAAAGTTTCTCTTAATATAAGGATTCTCTGCGGAGAAAGTTTCTCTTAATATAAGGATTCTCTGCGGAGAAAGTTTCTCTTAATATAAGGATTCTCTGCGGAGAAAGTTTCTCTTAATATAAGGATTCTCTGCGGAGAAAGTTTCTCTTAATATAAGGATTCTCTGCGGAGAAAGTTTCTCTTAATATAAGGATTCTCTGCGGAGAAAGTTTTTCTTACTGTAGGGATTCTCTCTGGAAAAAGTTAGATTGTCTCCGTGGTTGACGAATTTTAAATACTTTCATGTTTCATTTATTGGAATTTCTACTTATAGTGTTCAGATTAATTCACATATCGCTGATATTCCAAGAATATTATTTTCTAAAAGAAGCAAGAAGCATTGTCTAAAACCTCGACTTCTTACTCTTGTTTTCTAAAGCTAAAAGCTAAATTGTTTTTTTAAGTCTTAGCTTTGACTTACCTTTTGAGAGGTATATAGAGAGAGGGAGAGAGAGAGAATGAGAGAGAGAGAGAGTTGTTTTCTTAACCTGTACACAGAAACATGTAAATCTAGGCTCAACGATAAATTCATTAAAACGGCATTTTTTCTGACAGTTTTCTGGTATCGAAAGAAAAATTTCCGTTAAGTGTATCGGACTTTATTAAAATGAAAATGACGTAATTATTTATTTAACAAGGTTGAGAATAATATTTATGTTTGTAAAACGAGTGAATTTAATAAAAAGCTAAAAAAGCTAAGGTTAACGTCAGTTTCCTCACTCGAAAGCGATGTCAGAGACGGGCGAGTCCAGGATTTGAACCCGCAACTATTGATCCGCGGTCTAACTAATAACTGAAAATATAAATTTGTAATTAAGGCTAAAATTGGAATAGGCTGACATGTGTATGTGAAACGTTCAAATAAATTATTTATTTTAATATTAATATTAATATTAATATATTAATAAGCTTAAATAAATTATACAGTACGTAGAATATACCATAGCACAATGATCTTTAAAATTCTTTGTGCTTATATCACATAACAACGGACTATTAGTTTTATTGCAGAGTAACACAATTAATGCTATTACTGTACTAACATTTAATATCATTATGATTAAAAAAATAGTTGCTATTAACGTAATTGAAACTGCATAGAGGCACAGAGAGTAAGATTAAATGATGCATTTTATTGGCTGTAGCCAGTGGCGTCGAAAAGACACTCGACCGCACCAGTATGTGTGGTGTTCAAATCCTGGACTCGCCCGTCACTGACATCACTTTTGAGTGAGGAAACTGACTTTAACCTTAGCTTTACCAGCTTTAAAACTGCACGTGACCCCTAAAGCGATTGATTTGACTGAACAGGTTAAAGTTCAAATACCGGTTTATTCATGCTCTATTCAAGCGAGTTTAGTTTAGTAGAGTCGGAGCTGAACGCTCCCAAGCTATCGAAGAAGCATGCGGAAGCCTCTAGGAAGAAATCGCTGACTCCCAAACCCTTGAATCAGCCGGTGCCTTCGGATCGCTCCTTGGCGTCCGCTTACTCGGGATCAGTGCGTATCCTCGATAGGGACGTGAGTGGAAAACTAATCTGTCAAAAGGTAAAGTTGCGAAATTATGTCCGAGAGATGGATTGTCTTTATGTTGCTTCATTCACGAATTGATGTTCTGTCAATCTTCTTTGTTAAACTTTGCATAAAAATGTAACACTGCTGTGATATAAGTTAATTTTTAAGTTAATCTTATATTATTTTTACGCAGTTCTGCTGTATGGAGGTTACTAGACAGGATTAGCACGGGCATTATGCACACAGTATAGTTGATAGTTGAGAAGTGCATTCAATCAATCAATAAGAATTTAACGTCCGTATTCAGCCTGGGTGTGATTGGGACCACTAGAGAATAGGGTAAGGGTCTCCACTGCCTACCTCAGGAGCTGAGGTAGGCAGTGGAGATAGGAGTGGAGACCCACCTCACCATGAAATTTTTCCCTAGGATCAAATGGCAGTTAATCCATTATAGAACTGAGGAAGGCAACGGGAAACCACCTCAGAAGCCATATTATTCCCGCACTATAGGATACGTTAACATGTGGATAAGGCACAGCCATCTGTGAAGGAATCGATGGTGTGCTCTTTATGGAGCGTGAAAAGCAGCATGTGAGTAGGAATATGTACTTTGGATCTGCCGTTTGGCAGAACACAAGAGAGAGAGAGAGAGAGAGAGAGTTGAGAAGCTGGATACGGTACAATTTAATGATCACAATGAAGAAGTAGTTTCCTGCTCGAAATCATGTCAGGGACTGGGGAGCACTGGATTTGAACCCAGCAAGTGATGTATTAATCCGCTGTCGTACAACTTACCAACATGCCACTGATCATACAAATAAGCTCGAGACATCGTCACATTTGCCTAAATCACATCGATAGACTGATCTACTTTAATCACTTTAACAACTATTAGCTATTGAGCCGTTTCTGTTCAATTTTTGAAACAGAAATACTACAACAAGATGGCGCCCAGGACTAACACGAGGACCGGTTACCCTCAGATACCCATTCATTGGAATAGACTTGAGACCGGTACACACTCTAGCTATTAGTAGTCTCCTCTCTGTCTCTCTCTCTCTCTCTCTCTCTCTCTCTCTCTCTGTCTCTCTCTCTCTGTCTCTCTCTCTCTCTCTCTGTCTCTCTGTGTGTCACTCTCTCTCTGTCTCTCTCTCTTTCTCTCTATCTATCTCTTTCTATCTCTCTCTTTTTGTTTCTCTTTCTCACTCTCTCTCCCTCACTTTCTCTCTCTTTCTATCTATCTATCTATCTCTCTCTCTCTGTCTCTCTCTATTTCTGTCTGTCTTAGCCCTTCAGTGCGTTTTAAAGTGCGTGGATATCTCAGTTCACCAGTTGACCAGTTCATCCCATCACAGCCTTCAATGAGAATTTAATACCGCATCTCTCTCTCTCTCTCTCTCTCTCTCTCTGTCTCACTCTCTCTCTCTCTCTCTCTAGTATGTTTTGAAGCTCGTCAAGTAACAATGTATTCCAAGGAATACATTGTTACTTACAGCTACCAGTCGGCTTTTTAGCCTTGACCTTGACCTTTATCTACCGGTTCATCTCATCACAGCCTTTGACAAACCTAGTTGTAGTCTGTAGCGAAAATATGGTTTGAGATATGTTTTGCCTGCCTGCATCATCGCCTCTTACGACAAATGTAGTTTAGTTTAATCTATTCTGTAGTGGCCCCGATACAATGCGAGAAATTACTACTATGATTATTTATTATATCCGTTATTATTGTATGTCCATGACAACTGTCAATTTAGTACCTCATGTTTAAACCGTTAGTCAGATTTTTGTAAATTAATTAACTACACAGAGTTATCAATCTTGTAACTGACGGTGATACATTTCAGATCAGCTCACCCTGCATCGAACCCATGATAGTTCAACCTACTTCTAGGTTGACCGTTTGTAATTTCGCGTATTTTGTTTACAATTTTGTCAATGATCAAGTCCTCCTAAATGTGTTAAATGTATTATCTTGTTTCGTGACGATGCAATTTTCCCCATTATTTATCACCTACTGATAAAAATTTATATTTGTAAAAATTCCCGTTGCTGTGTCACATTAATTACTCAGATATTTAATACCTCTATTTTATTGCTAAGCTATTCTTTTGGATAGGAAATTGTTATCCTGTCATACTTTCTTTTGCTGCTAAATTGTAGATTTGCATGGTTAGCTACATACCAGTGACTTACCAGTAACTTACTGTTACCTTAATCTTTGTGATGGTAGCTCGAGTGTGTCGAATCGTCTTGAAGAGAACCCTTGTGCTTCTGAACCTTGAAGTTAAACACACTATAACCTGCTGTTATATTTTCTAATCTTTGTAGTGATTTTCTTGATTTTAAATTTGCACCGTTTCTGGACCGTATATTTGCTCGCCGGCTGCATTTTGATTCAATAGTGCTCTATGTTGTCATAGATGACTGTAGCACTCTAATTGTTGTTATGTTATGTTTTGCTATACTGAAGTATAATCGACAATAATATCATATGGGTGTAATAGTATAATATAATATAGTCGACAATAATAGAAATATAATACAATCGACATTTGGAAGAATCGTACATAAATTTGTGAGAATTTAAGTGATTTTATAGATATTAGTTTTAGTGCTATCGGTAGGAAATGATGACTTCAATATTTTGCCTCTGTTTCAGTCCATGAGTTGGATCCAGCTGCCCGACGTCTCATTCCTCCTTCCGTAAGTTTTCTTGAATTGAATGTCTCGCATGATCGAACGCGTAAAAGCTAAACAAGCTAATTTTAACATCAGTTTCCTCACTCGAAAGCGATGTCAGTGACGGGCGAGTCCAGGATTTGAACCCCGCACATACCGATCCGCGTCGAGTACCTTACAGACATCGTACCTTACCGATGAATGATTTGATTGATATTACTTTCCTTTTAAGCATATTGCCATCTCTTGGCTTTGCTTGCTTATAATTTGATCGGTTCATTGTTTCAATTGCGGATAGTAAAGTGAGGTCGATAAAAGGCTATGGAAAGCTGGTAGAAATTGTATTTCTTTAAGGTCGATTGACATTATATAAATGTTACAATCCCCAAACTTTCTCTTAGCTGCTCCACATAGCATTACGTGTAGTGCACTCATATTACAGTCTCAATTTAACTTGACTATCAATCTTATCATATGTTAATAGAATTTGTATAGTCCTGATATTTTACTCTACTATTACTTTTGCTGGACGGCTTAATTTTAACTCAACAGTGCTCGATGCTGTCATTGATGATTGTAGCAATCAAATTTTTGTTATTATTCTTAGCGTCGAATGAACTTCTCCGTGGGCAGAAACGTTGTGTTGAAGAAGAACCAGCTTCCAGAAGGTTCTGCCTCATCTTCCTCTCTCGTCCCGGCTTCTGAAGGTCGCTCTTCTGCTTCTGAGCTTGACGTAAAACCGGGCCCTACAGAGGACTCAACTCCTTATGCATTCGACTCTAGCAACTCTTCGGCTCTCATTCAGCAACGCTGGATCGAATTGCAACTTTCGCGGCGACAGAATCGCATAGGTAAACTTGTGACCCCGATCCTTAAGGTTAAAACAGAATTTAGCGCCGGTTTTGAGGTCAACCTTAGCAATTTATATGCAAACGTTTGTATGGTTAGAGATGAATTTTACTCAGACTTCTTGATACCAGCAGTTAGAAGCCGATCTTATGTGACAACAACACCAATATTGTTTTGGTCATATTATTACGAAGATGGTGCAACAGAGGTTTGCAATGCATTGTATCACATCGCACGCATTGCAATGCATTGCACAGTATTGCACAGCATTATATCACACCGCTTTATAATGAAGCATTGTATCACATCGCATTGCAATGTATTGTACAGTATTGCACTGTAATGTATCACATCATATTGCGGTGTATTGAATTTTAACTGCACTGCAATGTATTTCACGGTATTGCATTGTACTGCACTGCAATGCTCTGCACTGTATCGCGCTGTAGTGAACTGCAATGTATTGCAATGCTCTGCATTGTATTGCACTGTATTTCACTGCAATGCATCACATCGCACTGCAATGTATTGCATTGCAATGTATTGCACTGCATGTATTTCACTGCATGTATTTCCCTGGATATATTGCACTGTATCTGAGCGCAGCTAGCGTGCTGTCGATGGTGACGCACGAGGGAGTGGCTAAACAGACTCACGTGGAGGAGGTCAAGTCTGGGTCAACCATCATGACGGACGTGGGGTCAGATGGAGGCACGGTCGCCTCAGAGGTCGACAGCCTTGCCGCCATTAACTTCGGCTACAAAGCAAAGTCGAGGAGAAGATCTTCTCTCGCCATAGAACTCAGCGTCTTCATCGCCAAGATTATCAGCAAATATCTATACGTATTCAAAACGGTATATTCTCTCTCTCTCTTTGTCTCTCACTCTCTCTTTCTCTTACTCCATATCTCTGTCTTTTTCACTTTCTATCCTTGCCCTTCTTTTTCTCTCCCTTTTTACTTTATTTCTGTATGTTTTCCTATCCTACTTTCTTTTTCGTTCCCTGTATTATTCTCTACCGCTCTTTATGTCATATCTTATTCCCTACTTTCTCTCTTCTAATTTCGCAGTTATAATTGAGGTAGAAATTCAAATTTGCTGCAGTTAAGCGCAGATGAATGCTCGATCCATTGCAACAGCGTTGATCTACGTAATAACGAAGCCTGGGCTCTAAATAAAACTGCATGTACCTTTAAACTTGGGAAATAGTTTTAGCTCCGAGGTGTGTTTTCATTGCTTACTCTCTACAGGTTTGTTACATCTAAAGATGCTAGCAGCATATGTTTGATTTATTTTGGGCTGGCTGGGACAATAATTAACAGACTGTAAAGACGTGCAGTTATCAACGTTTTTCTTCGTTGATAGCTCAATCTTGTTAAGATTGAAATTTCTGAAAGAAAATGTACTTGACTTCACTGGCTGGAGCCAGTGGCGATGTCGATAAGATACTCAACCGCGGATCAGTATATGCGGGGTTCAAATCCTGGGCTGGCCCCTCACTGACATCTCTTTCGAGTGAGAAAACTAACGTTAACATTAGCATTACGTTCAAAAGCGTTGGACCTTACTGACGTCATTGATTGATTGCTCTATGGATTGATTGAGTACTTGATTGATTGATCAGGTACCGGCTGAGAGGAAGACAGAAGTGTTGACGCTGTTGACTCAGCACGCAATGAAGAGGTCTGCGGCAGAGCGCTGGGACAACACTAACCCCATCGTAGTAGCAGCGCGGGTTAAAATCATGCTGAGCGAATCAGAGACGAGAGAAATGGTCGCTCCCTACGGGCATTCAGTGAGAGATTGGCCCACTAACACTACCGATATCTATCCAGGTATATTCTGCTTCTGACAGTGTTTGGCAATGCTTTATCTGACAATGTCTGACAATGTTTTCTCGATCGCGGATCAGTATAAGAGGGTTCAAATCTTGGGCTCGCCCGCCACTGACATCGCTTTTGAGTGAGGAAACTGACTTAACATTAGCTTTTTGCTTCGACTGTATCTGACAATATCTTCTCTGACAGTGTCTGACAATATCTTCTCTGACAGTGTCTGACAATGCCTTATCTAACAGAGTTTGACAATATCTTCTCTGACAGTATCTGACAATGTCTTCTCTGACAATGTCTGACAATGTCTTCTCTGACAGTGTCTGACAATATCTTCTCAGACAGTGTCTGACAATGCCTTATCTAACAGTGTCCGACAATATCTTCTCTGACAGTATCTGACAGTATCTTCTCTGACAGTGTCTGACAATGTCTTCTCTGACAGGGTCTGATAATATCTTCTCAGACAGTGTCTGACAATGTCTTCTCTGACAGTGTCTGACAATGTCTTCTCTGACAGTGTCTGACAATGTCTTCTCTGACAGTGTCTGACAATGTCTTCTCTGACAGTGTCTGACAATGTCTTCTCTTATAGTGTCTGACAATGTCTTCTCAGACAGTGTCTGACAATGTCTTATCTAACAGAATTTGACAATATCTTCTCTGACAGTATCTGACAGTATCTTCTCTGACAGTGTCTGACAATGTCTTCTCTGACAGTGTCTGATAATGTCTTCTCTAACAGTGTCTGACAATGTCTTCTCTGACAGTGTCTGATAATGTCTTCTCTGACAGTGTCTGACAATGTCTTCTCTGACAGTGTCTGACAATGTCTTCTCTAACAGTGTCTGACAATGTCTTCTCTGACAGTGTGTGATAATGTTTTCTCTAACAGTGTCTGATAATGTCTTCTCTGACAGTGTCTGACAATGTCTTCTCTGACAGTGTCTGACAATGTCTTCTCTAACAGTGTCTGACAATGTCTTCTCTGACAGTGTGTGATAATGTTTTCTCTAACAGTGTCTGATAATGTCTTCTCTGACAGTGTCTGACAATGTCTTCTCTGACAGTGTCTGACAATGTCTTCTCTAACAGTGTCTGACAATGTCTTCTCTGACAGTGTCTGATAATGTTTTCTCTGACAGTGTCTGATAATGTCTTCTCTGACAGTGTCTGACAATGTCTTCTCTGACAGTGTCTGACAATGTCTTCTCTGACAGTGGTCTTTTGAAATTCAAGCTAAACTTCGATTTTTTTTCGTTAAAAGGAAGATCATAAAGATGTCTGCAGTGTGATCGAAACCAACCAAATCCATCATTCTCAACTTTCAACATCTTCTTTGGTTGGAGATAAAGACGCTTAATCAGCTTCATACTTTTTAATGTCGGTATAACAAAATGGAATTTTCCTGTTTTATAGACGAATTGTTAGCAGTTCTGCTTGATAAACGGTAGGGCATTTTGCCGAATCCTAGACAACCGATCTCTTACACTCTCACTTACGATACTCTAGCACATGCACTAAGCTGGAGCCAGTGGGGACGTCGGTAAGGTACTCGACCGGTGATCAGTATGTACGGGGTTCAAATCCTGGGCTCGCCGGTCACTGACATCGCTTTCGAGTGAAGAAACTGACGTTATCATTAGCTTTACCAGCTGTTATTTAACTTGATTATACTTCACATTTGATTATACTTAACTTTGGACTGATTACCTGGATTTTGCACCGTTTTTAGACCTCCATTTTGCTGGCCGGCTTGATTTTGTCTCAATAGTGCTCGATGTTGTCATTGATGACTGTAGCACTCTAATTGTTGTTATTATTATTATTATTACTGACCAGCCATAGCCGAGTACGGCTCAGCCGTTGGCTACAACGAACAGGTCTCTGCCTCTCTATCCAGCGGTCGATTGGACTCGATCGGGAGCGAGTTCAACATCTCGGACATCAAGGAGATGGAGACGCTGTGGCGGGGGGAGGCGGTTTGGGCGGGCAGTGAGGCAGGCCACGCCCAGGAGGAGGGGTCTAAGGTAATAGACCCCTTTATATATAGCTGGAATGAGCTTCCAGAGGAAGTTGTAGAAGCAAAATCCATAAATCGATTTAAAATTTTGTACGATAAATATAAGAAGTTGGTGTAATATTGCCCTATGTGTAAAATTACTTCTTTGATAGTAGGCCCTAATTAGGTATTTTAGGTTGTATAAATATGTGTCATTAGGCTAGGTCTAAAACAGAAGAAAAAGCTATTTTTCATTCAAATAGCTGTTGACCTTGCTTTTCTGTAAATGCTTTTTAGTGTCGTACCTAGCCTAAATATGTATATTGTGTTAGTTAAGTACATGTATAGAAGACTTTATGCTTTCTGTTAGTTAATTGAGTTCTTCTAGTTTTTAGTATTTATTGTGTTTTAATTGAGTCTTAAACAAGCAATAATTTGCTTTCTGACTCAGAAACTGTTATGTTATGTTAGGTGGTGCTGCAGGGGAACGTGAACGTCGTCACTCTGATCAACTACAGGGCGAAGATCATGAGAGGCGAGGTGGATGATCTGCCTCACGTCCAGTCGAGATACGTGAGGGTCTACGTGTCGTCAGGATACACAGGTAGTGCTGTCGATCAGCAGTGGATGAATGAATGACTGGATGAATGAATGATTGAATGGATGAATGAATGAATGGATGAATGAATGAATGGATGAATGAATGAATGGATGAATGAATGGATGAATGAATGGATGGATGAATGAATGAATGAGTAAATGAATGGATGACTGAATGTCTGAGTTAATGAATGGATGAATGAATGAATGAATGTAACAAATGAATGAACGAAAAAATTAAAAAATTAATGAATGAAGAGATGAATGGATGAGTTAATGAAAGAATTGCGTAACTGAAAGAATTGCGTAAGTAAATGAATGAACGAAAAAATGATTGAATTAATAAATGAAAAAATGAATAGATGAGTTAATGAAAGAATTGCGTAAATGAAAGAATGATTGAATGAATGAATGAATGCATGACTGAATGAATGAATGAATTAATGAACGAATAAATGAATTAATGAATGAATGCGTTAATGAATGAATGATTGAATAATAAAATGAATGAATGAATCAATCAATCAAACAGTCAGTCAAGAAATCAGTCAATCAATCAAACAGTCAGTGAGTCAGATGTACTAGACGTGTGCTTAGCGTCAATGTCAGAAGGTCAAAACTACTGTTCTAGAAGGGTTAAATTCAATAAATTAATAATTGAAGAAGTTTTGGTAGATTGTACTGTGCTTTCCCGATCATCGCCGTGGTTGATCCAAAGATCAACTAACCCAAGCAAGCCAAGAGATTTAGAAATCGAATCCCGTTGCTTCACGTCAAGATCATACAGATGACAATTTTTCCATTAATAATAATAGAAATTAACTTTATATGTGGTTTTGTTACGTATATTAGACATGCTGGACGAACAAAATGGTATTTTGCGCCTGACTCTTCCGAAGCTTCGCCAGATGGCCAGAGAGCACAGTCTGATGCTACACCTGGTAGACCTGCACTGGGCCATGGATGACGACACACTGTTGAGCGAGCCTGACATCATCGACATCGTTCAGTTTGAAATCAAGCGCTGCCGAGACGCTAGAACCGGTCCGTTCTTTCTGGTAGGCTTTTTGATTATGCATTATCGAGCTCAGAGAACATATATATATATATATATATATATATATATATATATATGTATATATATATACATATATATACAGTATATATATACATACATATATACATATACATATATATATATATATACAGTATATATATATATATATATATATATATATATATACAGTATATATATATACATACATATAAATAAATAAATATATATATATATATATATATATATATATATATATGTATATATATATATATATATATATATATATATATATATATATATATATATGACGTCCCTGACATCATCCTTGTATGAGGAAGCAGACGTTAAACTTTTATTATTATTATTATTATTATTATTATATCTTATTGTACTGCCTACTGGCAGGTCCATGGTATATAACGCCTCTACTCATCTCTATCTTCCGCCTTTCTCTTTATGTCAACATACGAGTGGATCTTTAAATTATTTCTAACATTCCTTTTGATATACCATTATTCTTGGGGATTCTGCTTATGACAAATATATGACATCAAGCATACTCTTAGGTCCGTAAGTTTTGTGTAATGATAGATTTGTGTAGAAGGTGAGAAACTGATTGTAATTCTAGTCCAGTCAACTTGATCAAGAGTATCCTGTATTGTATATTACTGTCTTGTTAAAATTTTATTGTACGTTCAGTGATTAAAGTGGCGCAGAGGACTGCGTTCCCATAGCTCTCAATTTTACTGAGATGCGTTTCCCTGCTAGGGGCCCATATTAGATACTAGGAGAGTTGTAAATACATGTACTTGGGTGCTCGAAATATTCCCTTAGCTCTCAATTCCCACTTTAACAACTACAGTAAGTACGTTATCTTAGGCTATGGGCATCCCGAACCTTTTTAAACTGGTATTTAAGGGAAGATGATGATGATGTAAGTTATCTTAGGCTATTTGTATCCCCACCCTGGTTAAACTGGTATTTAATGAAAGATGATGATGATATACGTTATCGCAGGCTCTGCTAGGGAACAAGTACGGCGACTATCTGCTGCCCAGGGTGATGCCAGTGGAGAGGTATGATGCTCTGCTGAAGAGAGCTGACGAGATCGTCAAGAATCAGTTCCACCAGCAGACACTCGATATGATCTCAGTTATATATGGGTACGACGAGAACGCTCTGCCAGCTCACTACGTACTACAGGTTACAGAGAGAGAGAGAGAGAGAGAGAGAGAGAGAGATACAGAGGAGAGGAGAGAGAGGGTGAGAAAGAAAGAGTGAGAGAGAGAGAGAGAGAGAGAGAGAGGGAGACAGACAGATAGAGTTAGAGAGAGAGAAAAGAAAGAGTGTGATATATAGAGACAGGTGAGAGGGAGATAGAGAGAGAATATATTTTGAGCTCCTCCTATAATAAAAGTCCTCTCATCTACTTTCCTGTCTCTAACCACTCATACATTTACAAAGCGTTCAAAGTATCCCACCCACTTGTTTGTTCTGTGTTGATATTTCCAAATCTAGCTCTAATCAAGATGCTACAAACCTTATCCTATTCTATATGATACTTAGTGAGTTTATATGACAGTTTAGAATGTCTCAATAGCGTGGGGGTAACGTCATTAAGTTTTAAATAACAGATCCTAAGGTGAAATGAATCCTCGTGGGTTGGAATCCCAGCCGCGCTGATCTGAGAGTAAAGTCTCGGACATTCACTGATACATGGAAAATGGAATAAATTGTCTAATGCTTTAAAAATGTGGAAATAAAAAGTGATAGATATCAACATAGTTGATCATTTCACTATAATGCGTGTTTACTTTTTAAGCTGAGGAAGACAGTTGCTCATTTGTCATTTTACATTCACATTCCATTTGACATGTCAATAATTGAGTATAATATGATGCTATGCTCTGTGCTCCATTAGCCAATAAGCAGTCTGATTCCTAACTACGAGTCTCTGGATTTTGGACCCTATGGGATTCAGATGAGAAAGGCTGCTGCCAAGCGATGGTCAATGATAAGGAAGTCCGTAGCAAACTTTCTGGACGAATTGTTACAGCACATGGCCGAGACCGACAGCATTGAAGCGGAGTCAAAGGAAGCCAATAAGCAGTACTTCTTTCCATCATGTGAGTGGCACTATAGCAGTCTTTTATCTGCACTTCACTGTGTCTAAGGAACCTGATCACTCAGGTCTTCTCAATTCGTTGTCAAATGTTACTATTAGTAACATTTCTATAAGACTATAATGTCACGACAGAAATGATTAAATTCTGTTGCAATTATCGCTCTCTCTCTCTCTCTCTCTCTCTCTAGTGTTCTGCTAAGTGGCAGATCCAAGGTGTATATTTCTACTTATTACGTGTTGTTTTCACGCTCCATTAAGAGCACTACATCGATTAACGAGTCATAAGTCACATAAGTCTATCCTTAACCAAACCTTGATTAAACCTTTAAACAATTAGATGGTTTGTATAATTCGCAATCCATTAAACTTACCATCACTGTTGTACTTAAAAATTCAAATAAACGAGGATGTTTTTGTGCGAGCAATATAATGAATCTAATTTTCAAAATTTTTCATTCGTTAAGTTTACATTCTAATGAACATTTAATGAGCATTTACTTTCTTGATCCTTCTCAAACTAAGAAAATTTTCTGTGTATTCCTCATCTTCCTAACTAGTATATAGTATGGAATATTTACATTGAACGTGCTACTAAGCAAGAGAGAGAGAGAGAGAGAGAGAGAAAGAGAGAGGGAGAGAGAGAGAAGGAGAATGAAGACAGAGACAGTTACATTTACCCATCTTTTCTCAGTTACGGAGAAGGAGATAGAGATTGGTCTTTACCAAGGAGCTCAATACTGCGTGTGCTACTCTCGCAACATCACCGGTATCCAGGTCAACCACTCTGATGACCTCGCTCCACGCTACATCGATACTAAAGATCGCGGAGGTCAGGTGGAGGTGGATCCTCGCAAGCAGGGCAGACTGGAACAAGTCAAGGAAAGCATGGAAGCGATGAAGATGCTTCTAGCAAACATCGGCAGTCCAACTGGACGCGGAAGTCGATTCTTAGCTCAAAATGATGCAGCTCTGTTGGCAAAGAAGAACCTGTTCAACTTGGAAGGTCTTTCAATCGATTCCTTTAGATCGGGATTGGAGAATCCTTTGTATCTTCAGCAGTATAATATTGAGTGGGAGAAATTCGGAGACGAGTTCAAGCATATGGCGGAGAATAGAGCCTTCATTACGGCGGCGACCGACGCCTACGTCAAACTACTGGCGGCTGATTTGGCAGGGGACATAACCGAACTAATGATGGAATATTTCAAGGACAAACATCGCAAGTTGGTTCTACTGGACGCATTCGAAGAAGAAGTCTACAATCACAACCTTATAATGCGGGACCGGTTGGAGGAATTCATTCCGGAAGATTCAGTCCAGATGAATGCGGTAAGAAACTCCATGGACCTCGCATTCGGAGAGCGCAGACCTTTCATCATAACTGGCGTTGGCGGAGCCGGTAAATGCTCAGCGCTGACTGACGCTATCGGTCACATCCTGAAGGGTAGACTCGACTCAGACCTGGTGCTGGTGGTACGCTATGTGGCAGCCACCAGTCACTCCAGAGATCTCATTTCAATCCTCGTCTCGGTTCACAAGCAGGTGTGCGCGGCGTATGAAATCCAGGAGGAAAAATGTACGGATGATTTCCAGTCGTGCCAGCAGTTCATGGAGTACTTGCTAAAGAAGGTGAGCGGTAAGGTAGCTAGAGAGAAACCTCTCTACATCGTCCTCGATGGGCTGGGTCGACTGACCCCGGACGACGAGGCACACGCTATGCGATGGCTGCCGCGTGTTCTGCCAGAATTCTGCCACATGATCGTTACTGTGTCCACGGCCGACCCCGTGATACTCACCAACATGATCGCTACGTTTGCTCCGCTGAAATGCATTTACGAGCCGAAGCCCATCGGTTTGTCGGTCAGACTGGAAATGGCTAGTGAGATGCTGCGACGAGAGAATCGAAACTTGGTCGACGAACAGTGGCAGGTGCTTGCAGCGGCTCTCCGAAGAGACGTATCGCCTCTTTATGTAAGCCTGCTGGTCAGCGAGGCCGCCCAGTGGAGATCCTTCTTCCCAGCGGACGATCTAGTGGTGCATAAGACGGTAGAGGCGATCATCGACGCCAGACTGTATCGTCTCGAAGGAAGTCTGGGTAAGAGATTCGTCCGGCACGCCTTGAGTTACCTTCTCGTCACACCGCTGGCTCTATCGGAGATTGAATGGGAGGATGCTCTTGCCTGTGACGACGACATGCTCTCGGAAGTGTTCTCTCTCGTAAATCCTCCTCAAGGTAACGTCATCAGGTGTCCTCAGATGTACACTTCCAGGCTCTTCTACTATCTGCGCGATTGGTTGGTCGAGAGATACGAAGGAGGAATCCCTACTTATCACTGGACGCACTGGGTCATCAGAGAGACCGTGGATAGGATCTACCTGAAGACCGCCAGCAGGGAAGCGAATCATCTGTGGTATCATTGCAACCAGGTTTTGGCTGAAGTCTTCGGAGCGACTGACGCCATCGAAAAGACGTTCACGATTCAACAGAAGAAGATCTACATGGAGAGGGCGAATCGTTTGATTGATATTCGACCGTTTGATGCCCAGAACAAGAGAAAGTTCATCAACTACCCTGCCGTGCTGTACAACTCTGGCATAGAACACGACATAAAGGACGAATACAAGCTGAAGATTATCTGCAACATGAAGTGGCTGTTGACGAAGATGCGATGCTGTAGCTACAGAGCGGTGCTGGACGACTTCACTCGACTGAAAGAGAAGGACAGCGAGGTACTTCTGCTGGAGGACATCTTCAAAAACTGTTCCAGCGTCTTGCGAAAAGACCCAGAGCTACTTCAGCTGGAAATCCTCTCACGATTCTCGAAGATTCCAGGTGCAAATGGAGAATGTATCGATCTGTTGGTACTTCAATCACGATCGCTGCTACTGTTCTACGACAAGGCGTTCCTCTGTCCTCTCTATCCGTGCATAGAAATGGCTGACACTTGCCTCAAGTCGACCACCTACGGCCCAACTCATCTGATATCCGTGTATGAAGGCAGATGGGCAGTGACTTGGGCTGAATCAACTGGACTCCAGATTTGGGACTTGCTACCAGTACCGCACGCTAAATATCATCTTTCGGACTCCGTCAAGCTTTTCAATATCCTTCCTTCCGAAGACTCCTCTCTGCTGTTCTTCACCTGTCGTGGAAGGATAGAAAAATGGGAAGTGAGCACCGGAAGACATCTGCTATCCGTCGATCTTCAATCGGTCATCATCGTGAGGAATGGACTGAAGAGACCAGTTAGAGGAATAGAACCATTCACTCCACTCGCCATCAACTCTTCCAACAGTCAGTTGGTCGTCCGTGTCAACACAAGAGAGCTTCTGGTCAAACAAAGCGGTGTCATCTTGGTGAACGCTCTCAATTTCACGATCGTCGGATACATCGGGAGAAGTCTGTACGGACCGAAGCTCATCGAGGCTTCGATATTTGGTGATAACGTGTTTCTGTCGTACAAAGCCTTCTCCAGAAAACGACGTGCCAACAAGAACATCATATTCGTCTATCGCAACGTTCCAACGCGTGACGAATCTGCGTTCATAGTTCTGCCGGCCAGAACCATTCAGGTTCCTCTCAAAAAGGTTTTGCACATAGACGACAAATACATCCAGCTTTCCAACAATTTCCTCTCTTTCTTCATTGATAATCCTCAAATGAAGAGCAACATCGATCCGCTTGTGGCACACGAGCTCACCAAATCCACCCGTCACATCGTCGGAGTGGAAGTCACCGATCACGCCCTGTGGGTGGTGCTGTTCGCCTACGAGTATCGTCAGACTGGGGCGTCCTGCCTCGTGACCATCAAGACCGGGGGAGAGCGCAGGGGGGCTGCCGTATCCACCCAAGGAGAGTCAAGCTGCCTGGCTCTTTCCCTCGACAGCTCGACGGCCTTCGTTGGGTACCGCAGCACGGGAGTCATCGAGGTCTACTTCTTGCCGTCCGTGCAACTTCAGCACAAGTTCTGCGCTCACTCGGGCGACGTTCTCAACATCAAAGAGGTGGAGCTCTGGCACCTCTACACGACTGGCTCAGACAACACCCTGCGCTTTTTCGACATCGGTAACGTTCTATCTCTGGATTTTACTCGAAAGACGTCGGTTGAGATGGATCGGAAGAGGAGGGAAGCTATTTCGGAGTCGGCGTACGAGGCTAATTGTAACGGGATCCTGCAGGCTGACGTGGCGCTCCACGCGAGCACCTGGTCCAAGATTCTGCTGTGCTCAAGGAGCTGTCCACATCCGGTGCTCGTGGACCTGCAGAGTGGCTTCACTGCCCTACAGCTCGTCCTGCCCTTGGCAGTCGGTATGGAAAAGCTTAGATCTGTCCTTAAGTGAATTAATCAATCAACAAACAGATAGTCAATTACATTCAGTAAATCAAAGTATTAATCTGCCAATTTATTCATTTAGCGTATGCTTTAATCCAGATAGTTGCTGCACTTGTAAGGCAACTTAGCGTAAAACAGGTTACAGGGCACTCCTCAACGATATGTTTCATGTTTTGAGATTGACCGCAGTCACGAAGTGGTGAATCACAAATACCCCAGCGAAACTCACTTTCTCTGCATCTACCATGACCCGTACAGAAACTATTCAATTATTCGATCAATAAGTCCACTGGTATTTTATTTGATCAGTTTTCATCTAATTAATCATTTTAGCTGTACATATATAGAATTTAAATAGCCAAAAATGAAAGAACGAATGCATGAATTAAGAAATCTATGAATCATTCATTCGAGAATGCATTTATTAGCTTTAGAATCAATTTATAGTATTATACAACGACGTAAAATATACGACCGCAGATCGGTATGTGCGGGTTTGAAATCCTGGGCTCGCCCGACACTGACATGCTTTCGAGTGAGGAAACTGACGTTAACATTAGCTTAACCGGCATTATATGATTATGGGCTGTATGTATTGTCTTGTCTTGGATTCTGATTACAGATCGAATAACGGTGGTTCGATTCGCATCCGACGACAAGCGCATTGTGGGTCTGGCCCTGCCTCGGGGCAGAAAATACGAAATTGAATCTTTGAAGTTGCAGCGATTTCTGGTAGGTTGAATTACAAAAATATTCTCACAGTTTAAATATTACAAGTTGTATTAAATCATCATCATCATCATCTTCCTTGAATCGCAGTTTAACTATGGTCGGCACGTAGTAAATTGTGTAGCAATTTCTGGAGCCTAGGCGCTCACCAACCGAATGCCCTTTCTGTTGTCGATTTAGATATATTATTATTAACTTTTCTGATTATTCGCTCTGATAGCTAATTATTAATTATATGTGTCGAGTACTTATATATGTACGCAGCTAATAATTATTTACAACCTACTTTATTGTGATAATTTGTAAATGATAAAACGTGTGGATTACTTACAAGATGATAACCGATAACTGATAACTGATAACTGACAACAGGTAACTGATAACTGATATCTGACAACAGGTAACTGATAACTGATATCTGATAACTGATAACTGATAACTGACAACAGGCAACTGATAACTGATATCTGACAACAGGTAACTGATAACTGATATCTGATAACTGATAACTGACAACAGGTAACTGATAGATGATAGCTGATAATTGATAACTGCTAACTGCGAACTGATAACAGGTAACTGATAACTGATATCTGATAACTGATAACTGACAACAGGTAGCTGATAACTGATATCTGCTAACTGCTAACTGATAGCTGATAGCTGATAGCTGGTAACTGACAACAGGTAACTGATAACTGATAGCTGATAACTGCTAACTGATATCTGATAACTGATATCTGATAACTAACAACAGGTAACTGATAACTGATAGCTGATAACTGCTAACTGATAACTGATAGCTGATAACATATAACTGATAGCTGACAGCTGATAGCTGATAACTGATGACTGATAGCTGATAATTGATAACAGGTAACTGATAGCTGATAACTGATAACAGGTGTGGAGCACGTACAAGCTTATAACGTTTGATCTACCCCCGTGCTACACCTCGCTAATGCACCTGTCCAGTGATCGTCAGCACGCCGTATTGCTTAGATACCACAATCACGGTTAGATTCATCAAATAGATGTGCTAATCAATCAATTGTTTCTCGTGAGCCTATGATTAGGTGGAATGAAATATGATTAATCTATTCTTTATTTAGCGTAGAATAATATTGTTAATATTGTTAGTAATGTTAGTAATTACAAGCTATAAAAAATGTTATTTATAGATAACTTTTTATTATCCCATTGAACTAGTTATTGATGACTGACTGATTCATAAATTGCTTCCTTGATAAGGAGATCGATTGATATTATCTATGTTTTTATTGTTTATTATTCCGGATTCATTATTTGGTTAAATGACTAACGATAAAATCAGGATTATTCTTAGCCTAAAATTGGGTTAGACTATTTCTAAACTAAGTGACTGACTTATTAATTCATTGTCTTATTGATGATTTGTTTCACAGATTGACTGTTCGATTGGTTGATCGATTAAACCTACTTTCTTGGCTGTATAATAATTGAGAGCTAGTACATTTGATGTACAGAACTGCAAAATTGATTGATTAAATCTTTGCCTTCTTGCTAAACAGTTGCTTGATGAATTCATTGACTCTGTGATTTGATGATTGATTGATTTCATTGACTGATTAATTTGATTTGATGATTGATTGATACACTCTGCTCAGGATGTTTCCTGACAGTCTACAAAGTCAGAGCAAATACGTTCGTATATCATTACCGCAGCCACAGAAGATCCATACTGAAGAGAGAAAGCCGACAGCTTCCTCCAATCTCCTCCACACCCACCGGCACCACCACTGACAATCCTTTCCTATTCCATCGCTCAAACTCCAACCTCGGCAACCAGCAGCTGGAATGTGAGAAGAGTATTGATCAACGACATCGAGCCAGCTCCATGGACGTCTATGGCGCCAAACCGGCTGCAGCCGTCTTCATAACCGACGACTTGAGATTTGCAGTGACGGTCGAGTCGAAGTGGATGATTGTGGTCTGGTGTCTGCAGAGAGTTGCGGATTCTCGCCAGGTGGAGGAAATCATGAGGACAGAGGGGGCGGAGCTTGCTGATCCGTATAAGAAGGATTACGATGATAATGACGTGGCGGAAGAGATTGATTTTGACGAAGAAGAGATGGATTTGTTGAAGCATGTGGAGGAACCTCTTGTGGAAGAGTCTCCATTGGAGGAACCTCCTGTGGTTGAGGTAGCATTTACAATTTACTGATATTATTTGGAATATATTTAACAATTTATATATTAAAGAAATAAATGATAAATATTAAAGCAATGAAATATATTAAAGCACTTCCACTTTACTGATACGTTTGGAAATATATTAAACCAATAAAATTTGGAAATATTCGGAGTTAATTTTTTACATTGTCCATTCTATTTTGTAATTAGAACACGGAACGCATGAAGAGGTTGCCATCAAGTGTTCAGTTCTTGGGATTTAAATAATAATGTGATGGAATTGAAAAAGAAGCAAAATATGGCTTCCCAAGGGTGAATTTGTGGTAACATTGGAAATAATGAAAATTCAAACAACACGTAAAAATTTTGAATATTGTTGGTCAATTTTTGAATTCTATATTAGGAAGAATGAAAATATTTAATAGGAATTTCAGTTTTGTATAAAGCGATGGATAGCCTCAAGACGGAGACTTTATGACAGCTTACAAAGGAAGTTTATACTGGCATCCATTTCCCTGTTGTTTGAATGTTTTGGACTGAGTTAAATTTTAAGAGTTGACTGCTTCAGCTTCAGCGAATATTTTATCAGTAAAGATGCCAAGGTGACAATTTTCCACATTTGGGAATTTATTGTAAGGTGAAAGCGATGAACTTATTCCACATTTCTGCTAAAATCTCAATCATTTATTCATTTTGTCTTCTATTTCCGTTGATCAGCAAAACGAGTTAGTGTTAATTGCTCACATAGACTATAATCTTACAGACTTACATTCTCACCTATTTAACCTTCGCCTCGCTCGTGAGCACATCAGTGATGGTACGATTAAATCTGTTAACAGTCTCAGTTGGACGCAGTCTTGCCCAAACAAGGTTCAGGACAGCCGGAGATGCAAGACGACGATGATTTAGATATGAATGAGTCGAATTTTGGCTCTCTGCCCGACTCATTGGAAGAGAGTTCCGTAGAGTCCATAAAACCGGATCATTTCGTTGATGAGCTCTTCTCTATTGGTGACGACAGCCTTCCTGAGGGTTCGACAGGTAGGTGGTCTTATTTATTCTCTTAAATATTCATTTGCATAAGTAGAAACTGAGGATAACAATGTGAAATACCCTCAGCACATTCGTTAAGAGCTGCGTTAAAGTTTAGTAAAGGATTAGCGTTTGGATCAGCTCAATGTTCAGCAGCATGCTGTTGCTGAGCTTGTGTAGAAATATAAACCTCGAAAAGGCTACTGGGCAGAACACTTAGTCAAGAGATAAAGCGCTTCGTTTACTTAGTCACTAGTTTATGTGGACATCCACCTAATTAATTGTACTCCACCTATTCAGACTCTGGATTGTTGATGAAGGTAAAAAGTACCATCCGACTACTGATGTTTCAAAAAGTGTTAAATTAAATCTATCTAATGCGCAGCTAATTTTAGTAAATTCGAAAACCATTAGTAAATAGGGATAGCTATTAATTGATTACTGAATGATTGATTTATGAATTGATTGATTGATCTTCCAGTTCCCAAGAGTTCAGAGCATCGAACTTCGGTGGTCTCGTCTAATCCGGTCAAGAAGAGATTCCTATTTCGAGTCCTCGCGGACCCTAAAGCCGTCGTCCTTTCCGGATCCGGAATGTTATACGTGGGCAGTGAGACTGGAGCGGTGATCCAGTTCAATCTGTCGGCTCTCGCTCGTATGTAGCTGAATGTAGCAATAGCTCAGTGGTTAGAGCGTCAAGTAACGTCACGAAGTTTTAAATGACAGATCCTGTGGTGATTTGATGATCTCTCGTGGGTTCGATTCGCAGCCGCGCTGATCTGACAGTAAAATCTCGAACATTCACAGGACTGGTTATACGGAAAATGGTCTAAAGGGTTTATCGGTTTAAACACGTGGTATTACAAAGTGATTGATATAAACATATTTTATCATTTCACTATAATGAGTGTTTACTTAAATCAAAGTTAAATTTAAGTTTTATCTAACAATTGATTGATCTGAAATTATATTCACTCTAATTTTGATTTATTACTTTTATATTAATGCCCGGGTTGCATCCATGTTGCTAAAGAATAGATCAACCCTTAGAATGCACGTGTCGTACAAGGCGGAAAAAGCACTAAGAACCAAACCAAAGTCAGAAAGGGACATTCGGTCGATGAGCGCCTTGGCTTCAGGCTTTAGCTTTATCTATTAATTTGATGATCGGATATTCAATCAATTCAACCAATGACCGAACTGTTGTTTGAGTATTCAATCAATTCAACCAATGACTGAACTGTGATTTGACTATTCAATCAATTAAACCAATGACTGAACTGTGTATTGCCTATTCAATCAATTCAACCAATGACTGGACTGTGTGTTGACTATTCAATCAATTCAACCAATGACTGGACTGTGTGTTGACTATTCAATTAATTCAACCAATGACTGGACTGTGTGTTGACTATTCAATCAATTCAACCAATGACTGGACGGTGTGTTCACTATTCAATCAATTCAACCAATGACTGGACTGTTTGTTGACTATTCAATTAATTCAGCCAATGACTGGACTGTGTGTTAACTATTCAACCAAACCAGCCAATGACTGGACTGTGTGTTGACTATTCAATCAATTCAACCAATGACTGGACTGTGTTTTGACTAATCAATCAATTCAACCATTGACTGTGTGTTGACACTGCAGAGGGCGTCACTCCGTTCTTTAAGCACCTCTACAGCCACGAGGACTCGGTGACAGTGGCCACGCTGTCACACAACAAGTCTGTGCTCGCTACGGGTGCCAAGGATGGGTCCGTGAAAGTCTGGCACACGAGGAACATGAGTCTCATCTGTGATCTCAGAGCTCACTCCGATAGCGTCAGTCTTAGAATCATTGTTCTTCTAATAGTTTAATTGTTTTGTAGCAGTCTTCTTCTTCAAGGCACTGCCAAGTGGCATCGCGGACCCCTCAATTGTCTCGCTATCAGTTCTAAAATAATTCAAAGAAGATGAAATAGATATCGAGACAGTATCGTAGCGATATTAAAATGTTCACGTTGTGGATGTGAGGAGGATACATCGATCCTTTCTCTAGCCCTTAATTGGGTTATTATTTCTGTAGCCATTGTTATCAATCGTATGATTTTGTTATCTATAGATCATTTCTTTTTGTTTTAGATAATATACGAAATTACATTGCCTTGCTGACTGAGAACGGAGTTTTCTTGTATAGCACACACCATGTTCTACCCTGACATCATCCTTGTATGAGGAAACGGACATTAAACCTTTATTATTATTATTATTATTTTAAAATATTATTATTATTATTATTATTATTATTATTATTATTATTATTATTATTATTACCTTACTCTGTGTTATACTTCTCTCTGACTGAAGTTTTTTTAAAACTTCCATTGCTGCATATATTTGAAGAATTTGTTGTCACTTCACTTTGCTCAAGCACGTACAAGATCATACAAAGACCTTGTCGTGGTCGTGGTTAGTTGCTGTCACTTTATTGAACTGACGTTAATTGATTGATTGATTGAGAATAGTCAGCCAACTTCATGCTAGTGCACGACGAATAGTTAAATAGATTGATGTAATCATTGAAATTGATTGATTGTGGCCCAGGTGCTAAGTCTATCTATAGGACATAGAGCTCGGATCCTCACCTCCGGATCTCTTGACGAGAGTATCCGCATGTGGAGTATCCGCACCGGATCACTGTTGAGCGCCTTCCATACATCGGCTAGGGGCATGGCTGGAGAGAACTACACTGGAATGGGTTATCCCTCCTGTGACGTTTTTCAGGTTTGGCTTTATACGTCTGTTGCAAAACGATCAGCTGTTATGACTCTTTGCTATTATTTATACCTGTCGGATATCTTACAGATATCGTCTCGGTTTGGAGCCCGCGGTGATGTCTTTAAGATTTGAACCCCGCACATACTCGAGGCTCTTACCGCCATAGCCACTGGTTCCAGCCAAATCAGCATCATCATCTTCACTAGAGTCCAAGTTTAACTAGACTTTATGACTAATACAACTAAATCTGACTAAGATTATCTGAAGTAAGGCTTTTCTAAAAATTAGTATCAGAACAAATTAAAAGTGTCTCAGGTCAAATTCAGTGTTTGGCTAACTATCAGATGTTTATATCGGTTAGAATAAATAGTTCGATTAATCGGAAAACTGAATGATTGAATAATTGCTTGATTTTATAAAATCGACAAGCTTATTGATTGATTGTTTGATTGATTAACTTTAGGTGATGATGATGAGGTCTAGTGGGGACTTGGCGCACGTGGCCGCTCTCATCGACAGTCGAGACCGACGTAAACTGATTGTTCTAAAACCTTTCAACGTTGTCACGGCTAACAAAACTGAAAACTTTTAGACGCAGACGAGGAATTTCCACGGAATCTGCATTAGAAGAGCATTTTGTTAAATTATTTGAACTATCTTAGAATTAGTTTATATTGTTATTCGGCCATCCCTGTTAGATGACCTAGTATGTGGGCTGTTGTACGTTAAATTGGAGACTGAAAAGCACCTTAGTCGCTTCAAACATCACCATCGAATTTTAAAAAAAACACAATTAAAGTTAAAATCTATTTTCACTTAGGTAATAGTATGCCATTTGTAAGATTCAAGGTTTATGCGATAAGGGATTTAAGACAGTTGTGGTTTGAGTGCTCGGAAGTGAGCGCCATAGTATAATCCGTTTAAGAATATGTACCCTAGGCCTTGCTGGCGGGGGCGTAACATTAGAATTAAGGATTATTATTATTTGAAATACACCTTTAGCATTGGCAATCATAACTCAGATATATAATTTATTTATTTCCCAGTAGACTAATTACACATGAACATGACAAGTAGACTATGGTACGATGGGATTCAATATTTTCATAACCCAGCCATTTAATTAAACTTGAAGAACAATGATTTATCTAAATTAATAAGTTTATTGTAGATTCTTCGCTTGTTAGTTTGGATGGATTAAATGTTACATTTTTCAGTCTACTCTACTTAGGAATTTGTCTTAAATGTAACTAAGATTTATGAAAATGTATTGGAAACACACATGTATAGTATGTTCAGGTAAAAATAGAAGCAATAAATTAAAATATGTCGCTTTGATAAATTTCAATTAAAGCTACAGAGTAATACAAAATTTAGGGGAATTTGGGCCATAATCACTGCGCTGAAATCTTTCTAGTTCTCTGTCTCCTAAATTTGAAAATTTCACTTTCGATTCGCAATATTTAATCAATTTGATTCAAACTGCGAGTCAGATAAATCAAGGTTAGTTACATTAGAGTACCTTAGGCTGAGCTGTGTAATAGATGGCAGAGATTATGTTTAAATCTTAAGCTTAATGGAAACTCTGTGCTAGCTAACTTGTGAGCAATTCAATCAGATTGATTTTACGATCTTGAAGAGATGATATCACACCAAGTATCCTTAACCTGTGCAAACACAGTACTTGTAACAGACTTCATTCAACATCATCATCATCCCTTGAATCCCAGTTTAACCAGAGTCGAGATACAATAGACTGTCTTAAATCCTCTCTGTCCTTCACCACACCAACAGTCAATCCCCGATTTGAGACTTACATTCGTTTAAAGTTTTGTAACAATTTATGGAGCCTAGGCGCTCGCCAACCGAATGCCCTTTCTGACGTTGGTATGGATCATGGTGCTTTAGTCGCCTTCTACTATACGCGCAGTTACCGGTTGACCAATTCTTAAAACAACCCGAACACAACACGGGGAGCTTGTAACAGACGTCATAGAGAAAAATCTATAGCTTCAGTTCGTCTATGCTGCCAGTGGATGGCGGTACGACTTTGATGGTGGCGGACTGTATACCTGCGATCAATGGTAACCAGCTTGAGCATTGATTTGTAATGTAGCTACTTGCTATGAAGGCTTATTAGTTTTTGTGAAAATGGATTAGTTTGGCAAACATTAAACACACGTCTGTATTATATTTGCAGTCGTTGTTGTTCTATGTATTAGAACAACAACGTGGTAATTAATAATAATATGCATTATTAAGTGATTATGCGGATAGTCATATGCATGTAAATTACATCCTATCAAGTAATCGAGCCCGTCTGTTATACATGCAGTTATACGTTATATATTATATTATAGTCTGTTATACATGTAGGCGTATAGTTTGGGTGCTTCTTTGAGTAGCTCATAGTATTGTAGACTTTCTACGTAAACCGCTGGACAGCGATAATATACTGCTATATTAAAACTAATTTTTATCACAAAGTTTGGAACTTCATCGGCATGATCAGCTTAAAGAAATATAGAAATTGTGTTTGCTAGTACAAATTTTTTATATATGAAATCATATTGAATATTTAGCGTCTGCTACTTTATTCGACCAGGAATCACGAATTTGCCATTCAATTGGGTTTCAATTTTGAAATAAAAACTTCGAAACATTTAACTAGGATTTATTGTTTATTTTGATGTTTTCAATTCTCGAAATTTTCTCAAATTAGCTGCTTCTATACACATTTAATTTGTGGAATTGTAGAAAATATTGATTGAAGTAATTATTAAATAACAAAATTGGAGTTATTAAAATTGGTTCACGTCCTCGTTATGAGTAATGAAACGAGTACAACGGAAGGATGGAAGAAATGGGTGGTTCTGGTAGCTGTTTGTGGTGCCTTACTATTGGATAATATGCTGTACATGGTCGTTGTGCCAATAATGTCAAGTATTCTCTCGGATCTTGATTCAAAATCAACCCTGTCAAATCCTGTGAAATTAGTTCTATTGAATAACTGCAATCAAACAGTCAGTACCGTAAACAAAACAAATCTCTGTGATACCGTTGACATTACTGTCAGTTCTGCATCGGAATTACTTATGAAATTTCCTAAAGATAATAATTCTTCTAAAATGAGAGCTCAAACGGAACATGGAAATAAATCAGGCCAAACATTATGTGTCCAAAACAAGACTATCCATGCAGACGAAAACACAACTAATATTAACTTTAGGATATTCTCAACAAATGTAACCCATCATGCAAAACGAAGAATGCGACTGGACATAAGAACTGGATTCCTCTTTGCCTTCAAGGCGCTGGTTCAGGTCTTAATCGGACCAATAACTGGAACTATCATCGACAGAACGGGTTTTGTGAGTCCGATGATCTTTGGACTCGTGTTACTAGTATTTTCCACTCTTTCCTTTGCCTGGGCTTCCAGCTACGTCATGCTTTTGGTTGCCAGAGGAGTACAGGGTGTGGGCTCCTCGTTTGCCGACACTTCCGGACTGGCAATGCTCTGTTCCCAGTATTCATCTGAAAGCGAGAGGGCACGGGTGCTAGGAATAGCCTTGGCTTGCATTAGCTTTGGCTCTGTAATAGGACCGCCGTTTGGAGGTTTCTTTTACGATTACGTCAGTCACTCGGCGCCATTTTATTTTCTAACAGGTCTTGTGATCGTAGATCTACTGCTTGTGCTGTTGTTAGCCAGATCCCAGATTTCTAAGGATTCTAAATCCACGTCCTCCACGTCAATCTGCTGCTTAGTCACCGATCCTTTTATTGTCGTTTGTGCCTTGGCTCTCATTATGTCCAACGTGTCCCTTGCCTTCATCGAACCTACCATTGCCAGGTGGATGAAAGCTACGATGAATGCCAGCGAATTTGAGATTGGAATGATTTGGTTGTCGCCATTTCTTCCTCATCTCTTTGGGGTTATTCTAACTGTTAAGCTTATAACAATGTTTCCAAGGCATCCATGGCTAGTGGCAATGATAGGGCTAACTATAGAGGGGTTTAGCTGCCTGTTCTTGCCCTTATGTGGGTCGGTGGCAACAATTACTTTGCCAATCATCATCAACTGCTTTGGGATAGCTCTGGTGGATACAGCAATTCTTCCAGTATTGGCTTTCATAATGGACACCAGATATACGTCGGTGTATGGAAGCGTGTACGCCATAGCTGATATCTCGTATTCTCTCGCCTTTGCCTTTGGTAGGACCTATTGTGCTATTGTAATATAATTTTGACGAAATTTTAGGTACATTTTAAAACAAGTTTCAACATTAATGCTGTTTTTAGAGGAACTACATAGGATTATCAGGAAATGATTGTTGTTCTATATTTTTACTAAAATTCAATATAATATTAATTTTATAACTAATTAATAATTTAAATAGAGGAGCGAATCTCTCAAGTCATTATCATTATTGAGTTGAAATTAACTGCTGTATATAAACTACACCTAATGATTGTCCGATACATGTTGAATTCTTCTTTCATCATTATCATCATCATCATCATCATTATAATCATCATCATCATGTTTAAATGCTTTATTCCTCTCATCGTTATATAAACGAGGTTATAAAAGGTAGAATGGAAAGAAAGAGAAGCAGAGGCAGACCAAGATTAGAAATGGTAAATGATTAAAGATCACTCTTATGTGGACACGATCAGGAAAACGAAAACAGAGAAGAGTGGAGACGTTATGTGCCTGGATCTGCCATAGGTAGTACACTGAGAGAAAGAGAGAGACAGTGAGAGAGTTGTTGTATAATATACTTTATGCTTGATCTGTTTTTATCTTTCACAGGACCCATCGTGGCGGATCTAATATATCACAACCTCGGATTCATGGGACTTAATGTCACGATTTGCATCAGCAGCGTCCTGTATGCTCCGGTTCTACTCTCACTTAGTCTTCTCTACAAGTCCCAACAATCTACCGGACAAAATGGGACTTACGGAAGTGGAAATAACAACGAGTATGAATCTTTAAATAACAGTAATCCGGTGGAAAGCAGCTCTCTGGTGTCAAAAAGATGTATTGACTCTAATAGATACTGTACTCTGACTAATGAAAGCAGATGAATTCATTTCTTTTCAGTTAAAAATGCCGTGAGTTTACTGGAAGTAATCTAGACGACTGCTTGCATCAAGTCGCGCTATGAATATAAACATACAAAATAGCGAAACTGTTCTAAACGCTTTCAGTTAAAACCAAAGTTGTCTGAAATTTTTGAATTTTATCCCAAACCTGTACTACGCAACCGCTTGTGCAATCTCTCAAAGTAGAAAGCATTAATATTAATAATATTAATATTAATATTAATATAATATTAATATTAGTCAATATGAAATTCGTAACAAATAAGTGTGTCAGAGAGAGAGAGAGAGAGAGAGAGAGAGAGAGAGAGAGAGAGAGCGAGAGAGAGAGAGAGCGAGAGAGAGAGAGAGAGAAAGAGAAAGAGAATGAAAGAGAGAAAGAGAAAACACTATGAAGCGCCATGCAAAAGGGTTTACAGTCTCAGAATTTCATTTTAAATATGAAATAATGTCCTGTATAAAGAATCTATTTTACAATAATTTAGCCTAGTTTTGAGGAGACATCAATCAATCAGATAATGAGGATTTAATGTTTATCTTCTCATGCAGTGGCACAAAAGGAACACACAACTAACTTAATTCTAGAGTTTTCAATGTATTTGATTTATATTATTTGCGCAGATAAGTTTGACCTGAAAATTATTAGTTAACAACTTTGAAATTCATCTTACCTGAAATTAATCTTATTTGAAATTCCCTCTCTCGCAAACAATTTAAGCAATTTGACACTAAAGTGAAATTTAACAAATCTTAAATCTGGCACGGCACTTCTGTAATATCACAACCTTCATGTAACTTCAAAATTACCAATAGAAATATAAACTTCATTTCCATTATAAAACCTTATATGGCAAGTCGCTCTTCTATTAGTTAAATATAACTAGCTGGAGCCAGTGGCGATGTCGGTAAAATATTCGACCGCGGATCAGTAGATGCGAGTTCAAATCCCGGGCTCGCCCGTTACTGACATCGCTTGCGAATGAGGAAACTGACGTTAACATTAGCTTTACCAGCGTTTTAAAAACCACGCGATTTTATTATTCTACTAAGCAATGTTTAACGTTCCTAGCATTCATAATTTGGATTTAACTTTCGTTTGTTCGGTTCAAGGAGTACAACTGGTATCGCAAAATCTGAAAAGTGAATGTTTTTATTTCAAAACAGAGCCTTGGTAAAATATTATTATTACTTCGATATAATATAGGCCTACCTCATCATGGTAAAATATTATGGACGTCAAATAAGGATTCGATTTCACCCAAGCGAAAGATTTTAAAATTTTTCAGATTCCTGGCAACGATGCATAGGCGCATATGCTAAAAGTTTTCACCGAAACTTGGCTAAATTGCCATTCCGCTATTTAATGCATTATGTAAATCTGTTAAGTGTATGACGTAAATCAGTTACCGACGTCAGGGTGTTCGGTTTGTGAGAGCATAAGCTCCAGAAATTGCTATACAATTTTCTAAAACTAATAGAAAGGACAAATATCTATTCATATCCCGAACCTAGTTAAACTGGGATTAAAGAGAAGAAGAAGATGACGACGACGTATATCTGTTGTTTGTTTGAAAAATTAGTATATAGATTATTTGGATAAATTCCTTTTTGTAATATTTCGTAGATTTCGAGATGAGCAGATGTGCATCAGGAGCCATTGGTGCCACAATTAGTATTATGATTTCTAATCCAAGCTGATCCGGTGGCTTGTTGGTCTATTGTTCCATAGAGGACCGGGAGGTGCATGGTTCAAATGCAGTGCTCTCCCAATCACTGACATGTTATCGAGCAGGAAACTGACGTTAAACTTGCTTCTAGATTGATCAACCTCCCGCACTTCACATACTTGAATCTCATTTCAGTATTTGATTATTTAATTAAGAAGACAAAATATGACGATGCTTTAACAATGAAGTGTTTTGCAGAACAAATGTTTAGTATTACCCTAGGGTTAAACTAAACTAATTTATACTTTTCTATCAGAGATTGTCTAGTTAAGATTTGAAAATATTGTCTTTCGTTTCTCTGACAAAAATGCTGCGAGCATCTAACTGTACAAAGAATTTTAAAAGGATTCTACGAATGGATTCAAAGGATTTTTTTCAAGGAGTCTGCGAATCATCTAACCTGTATAAAGTTTGAGTAATCACTTTCTTAAATAGCTAACAAAATGACGCTTTTTGGCCACATACATGGAACTTCTGAATCCATCGAACTATAGAAATACGCAATTGCATAAATAAGCATTAAATTGCTTTCTACGTATACTTTTACTAGTATTTCAATATATTGCTACACATGTTGCATTTGACGTCAAATATTTTAAGCTAAAGTTTTATCCATTTCATTGATTGGCGGCATGCCGCTAATTACAAATCCATGGATTATTCTCTTAGATGGTCCATGTTGAGAAGATAAAATCATTGATTTGCAGACATACAAGCTTTGATTTCTTTCTCCGTTTCAATTATGTATTTGATTCTATGCTATAGAAATTACTATTTCGTGTAGTAATAGTTGTAAGATGCGTCAAGAATTCTTAGATACTGCAGTAGCTATTTGTAGAACCCGTAAACATATGATGAATTAATAATCTTTACAAATAGACATACATGTAGTAGAGTTTTATGTATTTCCTGAAGTACTAAGCGTTTTATATTCAACACATGCTAGTCAGTTGACATTATGGTATATTTCATCTCAATATATCTCAATAAGCCAAATGTTGGGCATATGCATTAAGCAAAATCTTACTAACAAATATTCTAGAAACAGTTTTTCAAATATATTCTTAAACATTTAAATAGCCAATTTTTCACAAAGAATACACCAGCAATTAATAAAATTTGAATAGCGAAATGTCGATGAGGTAAGTGTAACAAGTGCTAACAACATCACAACCTACTTGTAGTAGAAGACTTCTGAGTTAAAATGTTTTATTTGTTACTCAATTTTAAGTCTAGTTAATAAAAATTTGCACTACTACTTGTTTAACTCTTTCTGAATGCCACCTTTATCAGATCTTCGACTGAAGCAATATAGAAAAACCTGCCTGATAATCCCTATAATCTGTTAATGAATTTTGAATTAAGAGAAAATTCTAGTTAGTCTAATTTTCTAAACTTCTACTGTTAGCAAATTCTTGTAACTATTTATGACCATTTGAATTTGAATTTTGATTGATTCGCAATTTCATTAAACTTAAAAGAATTTTTTCGGCATGGAAGTTATTATGATTTTCTTTTGGTTTTATTTACAATTACAAAATAAGTAACATATCCTTCAGTGTATGTTTGAAACCGCCTTGCTCATGTATACGGCTAATGGCGACAGAGGGCAAGTGTACATGTTTTTCATCATTATCATCATCAGTTCCTTGCGTTTTGTACAGAACATAGGGAGGCAACATTCCTTCATTCGTTTCTATCACCTGCCATCTTCACAGCGTCCTCCCATGAAATGTTTAATGCTCTCAGATCCTTGTTGATTGTACTTAGCCAAGTACTTCTAGGTCTAGGTCTTATACATATGTAGTGATGTGTGCTGTTGGGGACGTCCCTGACATTATCCCTGGATTAGGAAACGGACGTTGAGCCTTTATTATTATTATTATACATGTTTTTAGAAAATTTATGGATTTGGTTAATTTTTCAATATTCCAAGCATTATATTGTAAATAATGCTAGCAAATTACGAGGCAAATGTGTTGAAAATGCACCATTCTACTATTATTGGCTGGAGCCAATGGCGAAGTCGGTTAGATACTCGACTGCGGATCGGTAGGTGCGGGGTTCAGGTCCTGGGCTTGTCAGTCACTGACATCGCTTTCGAGTGAGGAAACTGACGTTAACCTTAGCTTTACCTTTTTTAAATTATATTACTCCTTTATTTTATTGTTTCATCATTCAGTCATTAGCGTATATGTAGAATACAATGATCCCTAACATACTCCCCCAGAATTTTAGCTTTCAAGACACCATTTCTGGGCATTAAGACTTTGTAAATTTGCAGCGGTGAATTAAGCGAAAAGACAATGTATATGTAATTGAAATACCTAGTTTAAAAAAGTATTGAAGGTTCGAAAAAGGAAACGAAAATTCACTCAATGAGACACAGCATTCTTAGACAATGCAGTCCATGTTTAAATGGCGAAATTAAATGTTCTTGATATGATACCAATAATAATAATAACAATAATAACAGGCTGAATTTATAGATATTGCTGCTTGTGTTAAAATATATGTTTCGGTCCTGCCATCATTCGAAATTCTAGTAACGCGTTTATAGATTAATATTTCATATTTTTATCTGGTTTTGTAGAAAAATTAATGTGGCAGGGCAGCTAGTGACAGAACGTTTGAAATTTCCACGAATGGTAAGACTTCATTAAATCCCATTTAGGATTAAATAATATTAGCAGACCTACCTTTATAATATAAAATCTTAAAATGATAGTTTTAAGATTTTATATCAAAACCACTGTGGCAATATCTGACGACAAACGAAAATAAGTACACAATAGGCAATTAAACTATTGTTATACGAATAATTCGTCCACGCTCTCTATCAATAGATGTAGGAAAAGGACAAACCAATTAGCAATCGCCCACGTTACCATCTTAATATAGTCAGTGTGTTGATTATAGTATAGCCTAACTTCAACCCACCTGCATTCATATGTTTTACAGAGATATAAAGTGCCAAAGCTGCCAATTCCCCGATTAGAAAACACTCTACGGAAATATCTGGACAGCGTAAGGCCGCTAGTGCTACCCTATCAGTACGAAAACACTTGCAAACTTGTGAAGGAGTTTGGCAACCCTGGCGGCATCGGGAAAATGCTAGATGAGGAATTGAGCCGATTTGCAGGGAAGAAAGGAAATTGGGTTACTATCAATTAATAACTTCTAGCGTCTAATTAAATAAAGTTTTGAAATTATAGTCACGATATTCGTTGCTAGAATTTTACGATATTTGCAAGTCCCTACGGTAGGATATCAATATAGGCCTACTCAAGGTAAATGAGAAAACTCACTTGAGAAATTAATATTGAAAAGTAATTCATTGTAAGACACAAATAATAGGCCTATATACTGGTAGTAAGCCTATAGGTCTATGTATTAGTAGTAAATCGATAGGCCTATGTACTGCTTGTAAGTAGTACAACATCGCCACTGGCTGGAGCCAGTGGCGATGTAGGATATCGGTAGGATACTCGACCACGGATCAGTATGTGCTGGGTTCAAATCCTGGGCTCGCCCGTCAGTGACATCGCTTTCGAGTGAGTAAACTGACGTTAACCTTAGCTTTACCAGCTTTTAGTCTAGAGGCATATGTACTGCTAGATGTGTGGCGCAATAGATCAAATCGAATTAAATAAGCTTCATGTACTGCTCAAGCTAAAGCTGTATTTATATTTAATAATCATAGGCAGAAAGATATATTTTGAGCTGGATAAGCCTGATGGAAGATTTAAGCTTCTTCAATGAGAATGATCATGTTTAATGAATTTTCAACATTTTGAAATTCGTTAAATTGCCGATTATTTTTAAGCCTATTGTAATTTTAAGTGAATATACGCAGATCTCAGAATACTGGCTGGAGGAGATGTATCTCAGCTGTAGAGAGTCTCTGCCCCTAGGTTCAAATCCTGGATTCGTCTTCACCCTGCAGAGTTTCGCTGATAGAGAAGATAGACTCCGGTCAGGCTTCTTCATGTAGCCGCTATATACTGTAGTATAGATGGGTTGCATGTACAATTTTGTACATGCACTATAGAGGTCTATATTTGTATATATATATATATATATATATATATATATATATTATATATATGTATATATATACATGTATATATATTTATATATCAATATATATATAATATAATATATATATATATATTATATTATATAATATATCTATATATATATGTGCGTCAACATGTATATGTATATATGTACATATATAAATTTCTATACATTTTTATGCATATAAATACTCTCTCTCTCTCTCTCTCTATATATATATATATACATATATCTCTCTCTCTTAGTGAACTGCCCACTGCAGGTCCATGGTACATAACGCCTCCACTCTTCTCTGTCTTCCGCCTTCCTCTTCATTTCCACATATGAGTGGGTCTTTAAATCATCTAACATACCTAATCTCGACCTGCCCCTGCCTCTTTTTCTTTCCATTCTACCTTCTATGACCTCTTTTAATAGACCTTCCCCCCTTAGAATGTGTACTATCCATCTCTTCTTCCTATTTCTTAATACATATATCAACTGTCTATCTGTGCCAACTCTCTCCAGGACTTCCTCATTTGTAACCTTTTGAGTCCAGCTAATTCTCTCCATTCTTCTCCAAATCCACATTTCCAATGCCTCCAGTTTCCTAATATTAAGGTCCATGTTTCACATCCATACAATAGCGTAGTCCAAACCAAAGTTTTCACTATCTTTATTTTTGTGTCTTTCTTTAGAATTTTTGTTAATAGTTCTTTTCTACTACCAAAGGACGCTTTTGCTTGTGGAATCCTACTGCATATTTCATTCTCACATTTCCCATCATCGGTTATAGTATGACCCAAATATTTGAAACTCCTTACCTGTTCCAATTTCGTACCATTTATTGTGATATTAACTTCTCCTTTGTTATTGGACACTCTCATAACCTTGGTCTATTATATTAATCTTCATGCCATATATCAGGGCCGTATCATTCAGCCTATCCATTATCTTCTGCAATTCAATCTCGCTGCCCGCTACCATTCCTTGGTCATCTGCAAATCGTACATCTTGTAACAAATTCCCTCCTACTTTTATTCCTTCTTCCAAATCTTCCATGGCTTCCTCCATCATTGGCTCAGCGTAAATGTTAAACAGCAGCGGCGAAATGCTACAACCTTGTCTTACTCCACGTCCTATTCCATGTTTTTCTGAGTATTCTTGTTGGATTTTGATTGCTGCTCTTTGATTCACGTACAAGTTCATAATTAGTCTTCTATCTCTCCAGTCAATTCCTATTCTTTTATAGATATTCATCATCGTTATCTAATCAATCCTGTCAAAGGCCTTCTCGAAGTCTACAAAGCATAAAAAAACGTCATTTCCATATTCTAAGCTTCTTTCGCAAAGAACTCGCATTACTCCTATTGCTTCTCTTGTGCCGCATCCTTTCCTAAAACCAAATTGTGTCTCTCTCAGTATCATCTCTGCTTTCGACTGAATGCGATTCTTTACTATCTTTAATAAGATCTTCGATGTATGATATACATATATACAAGCTAATATATGTATAATATATGTATAATATTTAGGCCATATTAATATGCATATATATATATGCGCTCATTTTTATAGGCTATATATATTGTATTTAAAAGTATATACAATGTCATTATACGTCTTTAGCTTTATGACATTTTAACATGCAATTATTGTGTACTTACCTTGTATGTCTATGTATATGTTCTTACCTCGTTTAATCAATTCTAAACTTTTAACGTTTTCATCTTTTTTCGTGCATGTTAGATAATAATATATAATAGGCCTATGTTAATATGATGAAGTAGATTGATTTGATAAAATCTCAATTTGCAGTAATTGATTGATGGATAAAATTTGTTACAAATAAACAGATTCGCAGCAAAATACGTTTGTGCAATCTTGAAGTATTTCAAAGATATTCACAGGTAAGAATATTTAAACTTATTTTTTAGTTTTTGCTAGCATAATATATCAACATTTCAACACAAATTATCTTATCAAATAGAGACACTCATATTTAATTCAGAAGAGCGCCTAAAGTGACGATACATTAACGATAAGTGACGATATATACAGTATAGTAAGGTAATCTAACCGATTTCCAATTTTTCGTTTGTTGATTCAATTAATTTCATAATTTGTCAGGTAATCCAAAATGATTTTACGAGCTGATTGAAAGATCTGTCTCTCTAAATATCTAAAACACCCGTCACAAGCCGATGTTATATTGTTTAGATTAAGCTCTCGGAGATTGAACATCAGTGCCTTTAAAACAGCCAATTCAAGTTTAAAACTAGTCAACTCAATAGGAAAATATTTCTAGAAAATAGATGTTCAAAATGTAATTATTTTAGTCGCCACTGACAACAGAAAATATCTCTAGGGATTTAACTCTATGTCTGTTTAGCGGAAGTTTAGCGCAGGACATGGATCGGGGACATCCGCTTTGTATGGATCAGTACGAGAAGATATTCCGTTACTGCCGATATCCGGGTCTCCACACGGATAGGTTTAATCCCACCCATCTGGATAACTCTTCTTCTGAGCCTGACTCTAATCACATCATTGTGGCGCACAGGAATAGGGTAAGCCACTTAACAGTAGTTGATGAGGATTATGATATGTAGTTTAAATTCATTAAATGTACCAATAATTTAATATCAGCATACCTTGAATTTAAATTTAGTGCCTAATATCAGAATCTTTCTCTCCGAGGTTATGAAATAACTGCAACAAATTTAGGAATTTTAGAAAAGAATCAATGATTAGTAATTATTTAATTAGTAATTGTTTAGTTTTATACACGAAGCTACAAGGAAAAATCGGGTGCGTTGTTTAACTTCGGTTTCCTCTCTAGAAAGCTTATCAACGATCAGATAGCCCTGGGTTTTAATCGTTCTCCAGCTGATCCGCTGCCTTAAACCTAACCGATCTTACCAATCTATCTGTCAGCTATAGTCATATATAGCTGATAGATCGATCAATCTGTCAGTCTTAGCAATCCCATCGTAGGACCTACTAAAAATCTAATCTGTTCTGTTCGTTGTACGTAGTTTTACGTAATTGAGATTGAAGAAGAGGATTGTGAGCATTTGAAGATAGAAAAAATGTTTCACCAGCTTAACTACTTGGTTCAACATTCAGATCACACCAGCGGCTTGGAATGCCCTGCCTCAGAGGCGTCAGCTGTAGGTGTGCTCACAGCTGCACCAAGAGACAAATGGGCTGTGGCAAGACAAATGTTGCTTCAAGGTTAGATCAAGCTTTCAATTAATCTGTCAAAAGATCATAGAATAAGCCTATAGTTTTATTGTTGATTTATTGCTAATTGAATTTATTATGAATTGAATTATGAATTTATTAACTGAACTGACCAGGTCGAAGCTGACTTGATTTTTGTATCTATTCGAATTGACAACATCAACTGATAGATAAGCAGATCTATCGGAAAATAAATGTTATTTGCCGTGTATGATAAAGGTAATATTTCAATTTGTAGGACATAATTATGATTTATTAAATGCAGATTCTGAAAACCAGAAGAACATGGAGTTAATAGAGCAAAGCTTGCTGGTTCTGTGCCTGGACAAGGCAGATCCTGAGTCTCTACCTGGACCTACGAGATTACGCAGTGAGAGTAATGTGGCTCTACAGATGGTGGCTGGTGTTGGAGGTCACACTTGTAACAGGTGGTTCGAAAAAACATTTCAGGTGACTTTGATTTTACCATTATAAGACGATAACTTTGATGTTGATATTTAATTAATTGACGCTTAAATGATATGAAGCTGTGTTCATGCATTGAGATTGGGAACATGTTAGTGCGACGTAAATGGGCCTTTATTTCCGTTTTACGTATACCTCTACTTGTGTTTTTATGTCTGTTCCATTCGTTTCTACAAGTCTGCTGTGAATGCAGTGGTAAGTAATTCAAATAAATGAAAAATAAAATATGACTCCATTTTTGTGTTCTTATTATTGTTATTGTTGTTCGATTGCCCTTTCGGACTAACGTCGGAAAAGGCATTCGGCTGATGAGCACATAGGCTTCAGAAATTGCTAAAAATATTTTTAAACAAATGAAAAATTTCCCCTCATATTCATATTTTATAAAATTCAAATCCCGACCCTAGTTAAACTGTGATTCAAGGAAAGATGATGATGATGACGATGCTGATGTTGTTGTTGTTGTAGTGTATTGTAGGAGAGGACGGATCAACAGGGATGAGTTATGAACATTGCCCTGGTGACGGTCAGGTAATAGTTAAACTAGTGGATCACATACACTCCTACCTGTGAGTAGCAAACATTTTAATAATTTTTTTCTTCTTCTCTAAGTGCCTTGCCTGTTCCAAGCCTGGGCGGTCATGGTCATTTTCCTCCATATATGTCTCTGTTCATTGTTGCTCTGATCAGCTCTGTTTCAGTTAACTGCATCCATTTGCTAAGACTCTTAAAAATTTTACTAATATCATTCATACATGACAGACGCACGTGTTTATGCAGATATTATTACTACTCAGTAGTACATTTCCAACGGCATAACAAATGGATGATTGAAATATAGGTTTAAAAGTTTGCATGAAGATTGAGATAGTAAAGATGTGGATAATGTCAAGTGCTTGGTTAAATGAAAGTTAACTACAGTTGAACCAGACGCTTTCGCAAAGGCTGACTATCGCAGATACCGAAGAATAGCATTAAATAACCTATTTATATAGCAGATTGTAATTAATATTTATCTATTTTTTATTTCTCATCCAGCAGAAAAGAGTTTTTAATGGATTCAGAAGAAAAAGCATTACGAATACTAATGATATTACGAATAGTAATGATATTTTAGATAGTATTGATATTTTAGATAGTATTGATATTTTAGATAGTATTGATATTTTAGATAGTATTGATATTTTAGATAGTATTGATATTTTAGATAGTAATGATATTTTAGATAGTATTGATATTTTAGATAGTAATGATATTTTAGATAGTATTGATATTACTGAATGTAGAATTCACAATATTAATTTTATGAATATTATTTAAAATAAAATTAATGACCAAATGGAATGAGTGAAGATTTAGGGGCATGATTGACTTATAGTATGAATTTTGCTTCTTTAGCCTGCAAACTTAAAGTGCATTACATAGATTCTTATCTGTCTTTATTTAAATGTACAATTGTACATGAATAATACTATAATGCCTCTCTGGTGAATACTGCGCTAATTAATGACACAATAGCGCAGTGGTTAACGTCATGAACTTTCAAATAACAGATCCAGAGGTAAATTGAACTCTCGCGGGTTCGATTCCCGGGCCACTCTAATCTGAGATTAAAATCTCTGACATTCAAGGGGCTGGTTATTCGGAAAATGGACTAAAAACGCCTTAAACATGTGATCTAAGAAATGATAGATATCAACATAGTTGTAAATTTCACCATAGTTGCGTGTTTACTATACTCTCTATGACAAGGCCAAAACCGATCTAATATGTCCAGGTTTTCCTTTATTTCAGTTCATTTAAATAAGAAATACACTGTTTAGTTTGATACATTTTACGTATGTTCATTTTGAAACACATATGTACAGTTTTGATACGTTTTGTTTGAGAAGAGAGAAAAACCTGGAAGACGAAGTCCCAGTAAATTCTGTACCTCTTTCTAAAATTCAGCCATCCATCCTCCGTCCATTGCAATGGAGTATCTCTGTTGACGTTCAAAGAATGATAGACGAAGCTCTTCACTTTGCCGACAAGTATGTAATTTATCGGAATACTTATAACTTTATAGATTATAAGATTAAAGTTACAAATTATAGGATATATAGTTATTAATTTACAGTTTATTTTGGTTATGTTTGCTTAGGGCACATGTCAGTGCTTTCGTGGCCTTTTGTTCATTTTTACTTTATCTCAAGTATTTCTTGCGTATGATGTAGACTAAAGTGAAATAAACATGATTCAATTCAGTTTAATTCAATTTATATAAAGTTTTAGGTTATAAAGATTTAAAATTAAACAAAATTTAATCTCCTTGATCACTAAAATTTTGTTCGTTTCCTGAACTACTGCTCGCTAGGCGCGATGAAGGCCATAGTATGAGTAGTAAACTTGAACAAATCTTTGTGACGGTAGCTCGAGTGTGTCGTCTTGAACAGAATCCTCGTGCTTCTGAACCTTGATGCTAAACACACTACAACCTACATTTGTAAAATAAAATTTGCCTACACCATAATGTTTACTTTACTCTCAATACCTTTATTATTTAATGACGTCCCTGACATCATCATTGGAAGAGGAAACCTTTATTATTATATGATAATGTTTGCTCATTAGACTAATTACTTGATTGGGTAATAAAATTTAGTTTTGTGTGGCTCTATTAAAACCGTTTTTTTTCTTTTTGTTTAGATATATTACTTTAGCCACATGAAACATGAAACATGTAGCTATAAGTTTACATGAAACGCCTTTGAAATGCACAGGAGAAATACACAGTTAAATAAATGTTGAATCAATTTATATGAAATACAAACTCATTAACATTACCATTAAATTTACTCTCCTGGTATTATAATGCTTAACTGTTTGTAATTTGCAGAAATCTCTCACGCATTGATATGAATGTGTTTCGATTTTCTCACTACAATTCTGAGGAAATCAAGAAGCTTGGAATAAGTCCTGATGCCTTTATACAACTCGCCATTCAGTTAACTAATTACAGGTATATGATAAACTTTTGGTGACTGCATTATGTACTTTTTAAATTGGTCCTAAGCATACATTCTTTGCTTTCTGACCCAGTATGCTATTCTGATGTTAATGTTATGTTATGCTAAGCTATGTTATAAATTACGTTTTTATTAGTAAAATAATGAAATTGAAAGAAAAGGATTGTGAAAATGAGATAAATTATGTGTCTTGAGCCTGCCATTTAGAAGTACTCCCAGTGAACAGCGATATATGAGTTAAAAGAGTATTTTAAATTTTAAACCGGTAATACCGAATTCATAACATTCAGCATTGAATTTGAATTTGAAACTTTTAAATGTGTGGCTCTAATTTTAGGTGTAGGTTTCGGGTGTAAACTGCCGGTAGGTTACATACCAGTAACTTGCCAGTAACTTACTGTTACATTACTCTTTGTGACGGTAGCACAACGACGGTAGTACTCTTTGTGAGTACTCTTTGTACTCGAGTGTGTTGTGTAGTCTGGAAGAGAAGCCTTGTGCTTCTGAACCTTGATGTTAAACACATCACAACCTACCTACCTACCTAATTTGAAACTTAATACCGTAAAATTGTAGATTGTAAGTCGTTGTTATTGTAGATTGTACGGCCGCTCAGTGAACACATACGAGAGCTGCGCTCTACGCAGATATCACTTGGGTCGCAATGACAACATCCGGTCTGCAACCGTGGAGGCAAGTGAATGGTGCAGCAGTATGACGTCACTACAGACGTCATTATCGGTAACTGATGAAGGCGATTAGTTTCTTTAGGCGATTTTATAATTTTTCTTGCTTTATGGAATACATTCGTGTTGTTTCCGAGTCACTACAGAATATAACAATCGTTTACTGAACGCATAGGAAGAGGCAACAAAGCATCAACTGAGGAAGTCGATGGGAAAGCATTTCAGAACTCAGAAACCATTTCATTTCTATGCAATGAATCAAATTTTGTTAGAGTTTTGTTTAGCCTAAGCCTTTAAGAATAGACTAACTTATTGGTCGATGGAGAGATCTTTATAATATGGGATAGCAGAGATCTACATGAAGTTTTGCTCCTGAACCTCCTTGTTTCAGTAAATTAAGGAAAGAGTTCGCTCGAAATTTCAATTTATGTTTATTTTATTAAAACACGAAACACACACCGTACAACATGCAAGCATGCATTGCAATAGAATACATTGCATGGGTATGAGTTCAGGGCAAACCAATAAGAGCTTTATAGAATTATTAACTAATTAATAACAATAACAGTAACTAATTAGCAAATTGGATCTTGGCATTTCTGAAAAACTCTTTCTACGTTAGTATCCACGCATTAAGATGATTCTACTTTGTTATCATCCAAGTATTTGTTTTTCTAGATGAATATTTAATAACTAAAATCAACGATAAAAGTTTAGCAGGATTAATATCTTTCAATTGAATGGAAGTGACAAGTCTTATAGGCCTACATGGGCATTTAGTGTTCAGAATTTGAAAACTACCTTAATCATTATAAATAAAACATCCCCAGAAACTGTTTAGTTGTACCGTGCATTCTGGTAATTGCTTGACCATGTATTGATATTAATTTTGTAGCAAAAGCAGAAAGCGTATCTGTTAAAGATAGCTCTGAACAGGCAAGCACAATTAATTCAGGATGTAAGTAGAATATTACATGAATATAGCTTAGCCGTTTGCATGCTTTCTTTTTAAGACTTCGAATAGCAGATTAAAATCACAGTAGACTTAACAAATATACATGCCTTTAATATTAACTGTATGAGGCCTCCTGTTCAATATATTACTACTTGTGACATTACTACTTGTGTAACTAATACTTGTGACACTATTACTTGTGACACTACTACTTGTGTAACTAATACTTGTGACACTATTACTTGTGACACTACTTCTTGTGACACTACTACTTGTGAAACTAATACTTGTGCCTCTATTACTTGTGACACTACTACTTGTGACACTACTACTTGTGACACTACTACTTGTGACACTACTACTTGTGACATTACTACTTGTGAAACTAATACTTGTGACACTACTTCTTGTGACACTACTACTTGTGAAACTAATACTTGTGACTCTATTACTTGTGACACTACTACTTGTGACACTACTACTTGTGACACTACTACTTGTGACACTACTACTTGTGACATTACTACTTGTGAAACTAATACTTGTGACACTACTACTTGTGACATTACTACTTGAGAAACTAATACTTGTGAAACTAATACTTGTGACACTACTACTTGTGACATTACTACTTGTAAAACTAATATTTGTGGCACTACTACTTGTGACATTACTACTTGTGAAACTACTACTTGTGACACTACTACTTGTGACATTACTACCTGTGAAACTAATACTTGTGACATTGCTACTTGTGAAACTAATACTTATGACACTATTACTTGTGACACTACTACTTGTGACAGTACTACTTGTGACACTACTACTTGTGACACTACTTCTTGTGACACTACTCCTTGTGACACTACTACTTGTGACATTACTACTTGTGTAACTAATACTTGTGTCACTATTACTTGTGACACTACTACTTGTGACATTACTACTTGTGAAACTAATACTTGTGACACTATTACTTGTGACACTACTACTTGTGACAGTACTACTTGTGACACTACTACTTGTGAAACTAATACTTGTGACTCTATTACTTGTGACACTACTACTTGTGGCACTACTGCTTGTGACACTACTACTTGTTACACTACTACTTGTGACACTACTACTTGTGACACTACTTCTTTTGACACTACTACTTGTGACACTACTACTTGTGACACTACTACTTGTGACACTACTTCTTTTGACACTACTTGTGACACTAATTATTGTGACACTACTACTTGTGACACTACTTCTTGTGACACTACTACCTGAACTATTATCTGACTGAGTCGATAATTCGAGGCTTCTTATTCGATAGACTATATATTTTACAATTTAGTAATTATTTTATATTTTACAATTTAGTAATTACTATATATTTTACAATTTAGTAATTAAACCATACATGTAATGTTCTGCAATAGGGATACAATTATAAATTTTTAAATTAAATACCATGATGTTCACCAGTATTTCATTGTTATGACGAAAAACCATTTAATTAAAGACACTGGTAGGCATCTGGTAGATAAAATTCGAATAAAAGATCGTTAAGATTTCTATATAAGTACTTCTTTGCAATATCGTTAGACTTTGCTATATTATTAAGATTTTTCTCAGTAAGTGATTAAAAATCATCACCTAAGCCTTTTATTAGGAACATCTGATATATTGAAATTTTTAGCGGACATTTTCGAACGATTTCGTATCAAACATAAATGAATTAAATAATTAGTGTATTACTACAGTATATACTTCAAGCATTTCATATCTTATCTGATAACTAAATCCACTTTCGCTTCTTGCAAAGAGTAGTTGAATTTTCTGTACGGATAAAGCAGCTCCAACTGATTAGGTCACAGAGTGCTATATTATCAGACATAATTACTATTAAAGAGGATTAGTATATGTGGTCTGGCCTTGAACGAGAACAGTCAGAGTTCTCCTTTAATTTGCTAACGATATTTATTTGTCTGTCAGCAGATAAACTTTGTAAAAGTATTATTACTGGCATCTAATTTAAATGGAAGTAGAACGTTAATTAAATTCCATTGAATTCGCACTTTCTCGATTTTACACTGCAGCATTTTCTTGAATTTACACTAAAGCAATTGAAAGCTTCATTGTATATTTATAACTGAACAAATATTCTAAGTAAAAAATGTCAACTTATTTGAGACAATAAAATGTCGCTACTTTGCTTTTATATAGCCTAAGAATTTTTTGTAAATTCACCCACGACTGAATTTATAAAAGTAGGTTCTGACAAAATCACTAGTAAAAGAAAACCCAAAGTGTCCACTTTGTCCTCATGAATGCTGCCCTGGGATTTGAACGAAATGATTTAGAGATGAATATTTGAATACATTTCGGTATTTACTTCACTGAAACATGGTTACATCAGACTACCACCAGTTTTTAATTCTATGGTACACCAGACTACCACTGGTCAAGGGTTTGACAATCATCTGCTGGGATTGAGGAAGATGGCGGAAGATATCCTGGGCTTGGAAACACCTGATCTCTTCCGAGATCCCAGCTTCAGAGAGATCAACTATTTCACTGTTACCACTAGTCAGGTTATATGTTGAATGAATATCCTCATATTTTATATCAATGCAAGAGTAATGGTGCAATGAGAAATGATCCTCTCATTGGTCATATCTTAGTGGTCAATTCTTTATGGTCATCTCTTAGTATTCATCTCTTAGTGGTCATCTCTTAGTGGTCATCTCTGGTCATCTCTTAGTGGTCAACTCTTATTGGTCATCTCTTAGTGGTAATCTCATAGTGGTCATCTCTTAGTGGTCATCTCATAGTGGTCATCTCTTAGTGGTCATCTCTTAGTGGTCATCTCTCAGTGGTCATGTCTTAGTGGTCATCTCTTAGTGGTTATCTCTTAGTAGTCAGCTCTAAGTGGTCATCTCCTATTGGCCGTCAATTAGTGGTCATCTATAAGTGGTCATCTCTTATTGGTCAGCTCCTATTGGTCATCTCATATTGGTCGTCGTTTAGTGGTCAGCTCTTACTGATAATCGCAAGCTGATGATGTAAGATAAGATAGCAGTACATAACTGCATTAAAATCTTTTCTACTCCTTCTACTTTAGTTACCTACGAATCTCTGAGTCTGACAAATCAATCGGTAAATTACAATCGCAAGAAGAGTAATTTCTTGTGGGAAAATATCAAATAAGGTTTAAGACAAGAAATTTCTTACTTCGAGCATCAAACAATTAAATCACTGATTGGTTGATTAGATCAAAACCGTGGATGACACCGTGACATAAAAAATTAAATCGCTGATTTGTTGACTAGATGAAACCTTGGTTAACACATGTAACATAAACAAATAAATCACTGATTTGTTGATTAGATGAAAACTGTGGCTGACACAGTGACATGCTTTGCTCCAGCTGTCCCTGATGGATTCGGAGTCTGCTACAATCCCCGTCCTCACGGATTCTCTTTCGCCGTCTCGTCAATGAAGGATAGGAGTCCGGATACAGCTGAGAGATATTCTGAGGTCCTCCAGGAAAGTTTGGAAGACATGATAGAACTTAAGGAATCTATGTCGATCTTGTGAATGCTTACGTTTAGCTGCTGTTTGACAGCTGTTAAACAGCTGTTAAGCTTTTGATTGATATGTTAAGAAGCGTAAAGATACCCTGGTGTCCAAAACTTTGACAGAAGTTCTGATGATCTATAACTCTAATGATTGCAATGCGCATGAAACCTTTTTTTTATCTCAACATGATTATGATGAGGTCAATAGTTTCAACAGAACGTTTTATAAATAACATTATAAGATTAATAAGTATAACATTGTATCAAACGTGAGACATAACTTACACATCATGTTTAACATTTATTATACTTGTATTAACCTTGAGCATATTGGTCACTTTATTTATGGTAATGGTTTACTACAAATAAAAAATATTACACTATTTTAAAAGATACTCGTTCTGCTGTTATATAGTTTATTATAGTTTTTGATTATTCTTATATTCTTTGTTTTTTTAGGCAACGGTTCTCTTTCTTTCTCTCTCTCTCTCTCTCTCTTAGTGCACTGCCTACTGGCAGGTACATGGTACATAACGCCTCCACTCTTCTCTGTCTTCCGCCTTCCTCCTCATTTCCACATATGAGTGGGTCTTTAAATCATCTAACATACCTAATCTCGGCCTGCCCCTACGTCTTTGTCCTTCCATTCTACCTTCTATGACCTCTATAATAGACCTTCCCCCTTAAGAACTGTCCTATCCAGCTCTTCTTCCTATTTCTTAATACATTTATCAGCTGTCTCTTTGTACCAACTCTCTCCAGAACTTTCTCATTTCTAACCGTTTGAGTCCAGCTAATCCTCTCAAAGGTTATCAACTGTCAATTGAGATTATAGCTGAAAGAGACATCTAATTTATCGTAGATATTGGTGTAAAACGGGGAAATATTTTGAACGACTTAAGAAGGATTTGTTTGTAGGTCTAGATTCCGCTAAATATAGATTTATATGTACCTGGATTGGAAGAAATCTTATTCTGTATAGACGCATCAAATTTATATTCAGCGATGCAGGAATGTAAAAAAATGAAATAATAATTTTTAGGTTCAATACAACGGCATTAACTACTACGGTACATTAGCTAAGTTATATCTATTAACGTCTGCTGCTTAATGTAATCTTAAATTTCTTAAACTCGGGAAACAAGGAATCGATTGAGTAGTTCAGTCAAGTTTGGGCACTAATATTCTAAATCGAGTTTTAACATTACATGGATTACGTTTAACCTTCGAATAATTCTTCTATGCTTAATACTTAATCTTCTTGACTTTTCTTATAAATCTTTAATTTTCAAAATATTAAAGAAGGAATCCAATCAATTCCACAATCGTCTTAACCACAATCGTCCACGTGTCTAATATATGCAAGCGTCTAATTGTTTTGATGTGACATTACGATTTGCAGATTTGGGAATTTTGAATTCATGCAAACTATAGATGTACTCCAAGCAACATACCTGCTCATTGGAGACAATGATAGAATAGATCAACTACATTTAATCTTGTTTTAAGCGATCCTAGTAAGGAAAATTTAAATTTAAGCGCCTTTAATCTCATTGAAGCCGTAGGCAAGGACGGGAGGGATATTTATGACGTCATGACGGACTCAATGAAGATACCTATGCGAGGAGATGAGCTGAACGAACTGGAGGGATTGTCCTATAAATAGAAGTTCATGTTGTGTTGAAAGGTTTGTCTTAATAATCGTTCTTTCTGTAAAACTACTAGAATTAAAAGGTAAGGCAAATGAAAAGGAAGAGCGACAAATTGAGTCTTCAGTAATTCTCACAAACCCGGAAGTAACTCTTGCTAGTGATGGAAATATCTCTTTCTTTAGATTACTCAATGATGCCTGAATGCTAGCTGCACGAGTAGTTAAGAGCCCATATAACGTAATTATGCCTATCATAATGGCAATCCGATGATAGCCTTTTTAAATTTATTTTAAATTTCTTGAAATTCTGACTCTCACATTTATCATAAAAATTCACTGGAAATTTCTCTTGAATTACAAGTTGTACCTTATCCATAAACTAACTTTTTCTGGTTTAATTATTTACACTCATCATATCCTGCAATGGAGTGCCATTAATTTGTACCTTTTAATTAATTTCATCGGTTTTGAAGAATTGACCTAATGCTGGCGCATTTTATTGTTGTTATTGGTCCAGTAGTTATGTTACATTTGTAAATCTGGGATACTATTATTTGAGTCAATTTTTATTTTAAAAAAAGGTGCACCATCTCAGTGACGATCTTTAGACGTTTCATTCCCGAGACTTCTTGTTTACCCGACCAGCAACTTGACAACTAGGCTACCAGTCCATACCTAAAATTATTAGATTACATTTGAAATAGTTTAAACATCACTATCTTTGTAACAAGTTGGTAAAATTTTAAATGTGAAAAACGTATTTGGTGAAGACAAACTGTGAAACTAGTGTTGAAAGCCTATTAAATTATAATCTAACTTTTAAGAAAATTGGTAAGTCTTCGCAAGAATTGTCTGCTCTTAATATTCTAGGTATCAGTATCATCCAGAAGAAGAAGATTCAAATTTCAATATGTATCGCAAGGGCTCTTTCACCGGATTCTTAGCTATGCTATTGATCCTGATAAAGACCTTGAAGTGGGGTAAGCGTTTATTTAAATCTCTCAAACAAAGATTCAAACATTCAATCACAATATCAAAGAAATCGAAGAGTGGACTTGCTAAGCAATATTGAAAAATATTATTGATTATGTTCTGCAATTTTGCTTCTTCCAAATAATTATTCATCATAAGATTTCAAACCCCATCGATATTGTGAAGAAATCAAGGTTTGTAGTATTAAAGAATGCAACGAAAAGCACTTTAGTCCACTTATATTTCAGTGCTAATTTATTATGAAGATTAAATAATAGGCTATAAACGACTCCATAAAATCCTTTTATTAGGTCTAGTTGATATTTGTTAGGTCTAGTTGATATATTCTATAATCTGAATTCTATAGGAACAAGGCAAATATGGTAGGCTAATAGATTATTTGTCAACGAATAATTTAATCATATTTTGTATGTATTGTTTTTTCAGCTGATTCAATTCCAGAGACCGGAAGAAAATTTATCTTCAATATGTTTGAAAAGAACAGCTTTCAAGTTGACCCGACCATCAAGATCTACATCGCAAATCCAAATAACCGCGTAGCTTATGTATCGCTAACAACTCCTCTGATCTCTAACGGAACAGCGGGTCACGTATCAGAAAGAGTACATATCATGCCTAATGATTTCACCGTCGTAGTTATAGCTAACACAACTCTTATGCTGGAATACGAGAAGAATATCACAGGTTGCAGTTTACTTTCACACTGTATGATATTCAAATGGATGCCGATTTACAACTAGATTTAAAATAATCTTTAACATTTGCTAGAGACTACATTTGATGTCGATTTAGTGATGCATAAATAATGACAGGGCCCTGAGAGGAAACTGAAGAACTAAATCCAGGCCTAATGCTAGTCTCTTCTCTCTCTCTCTCTTTCTCTCTCTCTCTCTTACTCCATTATGTCTTACTCTTTGGTTTCATATCCAATTCCCACTTCCTACACCTTCTTCACTTGTATAGATCTATTCTTGATTTCTGAATTTACGTTCAAACATATATCTAGTTATCAAAATTTAGAATTCTTGTTGCACAGCAAATCGTCCTGCCCTCTTCCTTTTATTAATAAGTAAAATATTTGCAGGTATTCAGCTGTGCTCTTCTCAGGATGTAATGGTTCAGGCACTAGGAGCGGGTGTAGGATCGTCTGACTCCAACTACATTCCACCCATATCTAGTCTGGGCACCTCCTATCTCGTTACCGACTTCTGTGATGGTAAGATTACGGCGCCAACAGCAGCTGGGTTCTCTTTAGTAGCTACGGAATACGGCACTCTCGTGACAGTCTCATTACGTGCTCCACCCTATGACATACTCACGTTTCAAGGAGTAAATTACACTAATGGAGACATTTTACATCTTACACTAAACAAGTTCGAAACTGTCCAGGTAACAGTTAATATGATGTGCTGCAAGCAGAATAGTATCTCTATTGAAATGTTTTAATAGTAGCTACTGTATATTTAAAACTACTGTGTTATATCCAGAGCCAGAATGCTTTTATTTTAATTATTGAGTAGGCAATGAAACATGTTTATGTTGCTAAATTTTAGAAAAGGCTCATCTATGATACGCCTGTTTAGTTAAGTTTGATGGCTATCGCTCGCGTTTTGCGACTTTTCTTAACTAAATTTACTTCTATTGGGTTTTATGCAATCTATACCTCAATCAAAGGTAATTATAAACGTTCAACTAGAGTTATCGAAAGTAGGAGTAATAGGACAGGGATTAAGACTAAGTTGGTGCATGTCCACTTATATTTAAACTATACACAAATACCATGATAATGGAAGCAAGGAATAACATTGAAGAGGGAAAATTAGCGATATACTAATGAAAGAAGTAGGATTTGCCCATGACCAAAGTTTGATTGCTAGTAACAAAAAGGATTTACAGTAAATTTTTGATGGTCTGAACAATACTGCAGTTAAATATGAAAAGAAAATAAATATCAAGTAGACCAAAGTGATAAGGGTGTCTAGAATTAGAGGAGGAGTCAATATAGAAACTCAACATTACCAAGTTAGAACAGATACTGAGCTTTAGATATTAGGGATACACGATAACAGAAGATGGGAAATGTGGATCAGATTAAAATGTACGTGTACAATTGCTGACGTGTAAGGCAAACAGTAAGAGGAAAGAACTAAATAGGCTACAAAAAGTCTGATGAAACCGGCGAACATAAAGATTGTAAAGACTTTAGTGTGGACTACTCTCCTGTACGCTTGTGAAAAGTGGACGATAAGAAAGTGGATATGAGGACACTGGGAACATTCCATATGTGGCTATAGACCTTTTATAATATGTAGCGGTAACTCTGATCACATAATAAACAAGCCTAGTGGGAGTGTTGGGAGGGGTGTGTGCTTTCTATATCCGACTGGAAAATATTTTGTATATTCGCATATATTTATTATGCATTTCTTCATTTATTAACATAATGGTATTTTAAATAATCACAAAAAAATTATATTTCAATTTCTTGTCAAATGATGATAAACATATGTCTTAATTTACAGTTAATATATGCCTAGATAGAATATCTAGAGAGGATATTACATATTAAGGATATATTACATTGCAGTTGCCTTCCAGAAAACAATCAATTTCATGATGCACCGTGGCGCCGCTCCAACGAATGAAATAATACATAAGATGATTTTTCAAAGTAAATACCTTTTATACCGCTTATTAAAGGTCTATAGAGAAGAATGGATAAGATAAAATAGACTGACAAAATTATGATACAAAGTGCTAAATAGGGTTGCTATAAATAGACAATTGATAAATATCATAATTAATAGAATGAAGAACTGGATGAGTCATTTTCTGAGATGGAATAGTTTACTAAAAGAGGTAATTGAAGGACGAATGGAAGAAAAAAAGTAGAGGAAGATTGAGACTTGGGATGCTGGATGATTTGATAACTAATCCATATAATGATATCAACGGAACAGTAGAGGATATACGTATTTGGAGTTGTTATATGCTATGGACCAGCCAATCAGCAGTGCACTAAGAAAAGACTACCATGCATTTGAAGCACAGTCAATTATTCCCGTCGTATTAAAATTAACGACCGCACTTTTTTCATGAAAATACTGATATATACATTTTCTTACAAGTAAATAAATAATTTTATTTGTATTTATTTTTTCTCCAAAACATTAAAATCTTGCATTCGTCCGTCAGTACAATCTTTCTTATGTGAACTGGTGTTAAGCTTCATTTTTACGATTGTTAATTTAATTTTAAACTCATTATGAGGATAATTAATTAATTAAGGTTTACTTTTTTGAAACATATAAATAAATATACAAATAACATATTTGTGCCATTATTTGTTACTTTGTATCGTAATTTGAACCTGCCAGTAGGCAGTGCACTAAGAGAGAAGAGAGAGAATTTGTTACTAAAAGGTTAACTTATTCCTAATTGGTATAGATAAAGCTTATGTAATTCGTTTGTTGCAATGTCAGCAGTTTGCAAAGATGAAAAAGTTCGATCAAATTTCCAGTGCACAATATATTGTTTAGAATAAATGATAAGCTTAACTCAACGCATACGTATAATTGAAATCTTCTTAGTGTATATGTATAATTATTCCGTAGCTCTTTACTATTTCTTTATTTGTAATAGATAGTCATGCGACCTCCACTTGGCCAGCAACTTTCAGGAACGACGGTTGTGACATCTAAGCCCGTGCAGTTCAACACAGGAGTTGATAAGATTTCTATTGACGGAGCAACATTGGATCGGGCGGCAGATGCCGCTGTCAGTACAGAATACTTGGATACACTGTATTTTCTTCTTCCAACACCTACCAGATTATATGGCGATGTTCTCACAATAACAGGTTTTCGTTAAGCGATGCATCCTAGTGACTTGATTATGTGCCTACTCATTACAAATATATCTCACATTGAACTAGCAGTTATATTTCTAATTTTTGAAGCGCTGAATTTTAAATCAATAATTTAAGTTCCTACAAATTTAGTCTTATGACAAAGTGACTCGACATCCATGCTTAAATGATTAATTAGTAGGTTTTAAAATGATAATACTACTGAAGTTGAAGTTTTCAGAATTAAACTGTTAATTTTGGTCAAAATATGCTTATGACGGCATATCTTGTTCAAATTCAAGTACTAATGCAAACAAAATTTTCAACCTCAATTTATAACCTACTAAAAAAACACAAATTACAATACTCGCTTAATAAAAAAACTGATAATCTACAGATACTGTGTATTATTTCTGTAACAGAAAGTTAACCATTCATAATATGTGTATATTATTTCTAATGCCTTGAAAAATTTCAAATTCAGCTGTTAATATTATTTCATGCATCACGGTTTAAAATTTATCTGACGGAAAGTCCTTAGTTATCAATTAAAGCAATTAGAAATAATATATAATTAAATTCTTTATTTTACATTAATGTTCTGTAGGTGAAAAAACATGGTAAATATTTCTACGTTCTCATTCTTATAATCTGCAATCAAAACCACAAAGAACCACTGTTAATGAACAAGTTAATCATTTCACAAAGGGATAAGCCTTTCACACGCTTTATCGTAGTCAATAACTTAGGTATAATAAGGCTAGACAATTAGTAAATATTAATAAATAGGAATTGATTTTTTATGACAAAGCAATAGTCATAAGCTGTTACTTAGATCCAAAAGTTCCAAAATTTGCACTAAATACACTTCTCCAAATTTTAATTAATTACACGGCTGGAGGTTCTATTCATTACCACTTATATCTAGATTTACTTTTGATTTGAACTTATCATATTTCATAGCTCTACGAAGCACACATTGTCATAATATAGGCTCTATACAAATTAAACAGAGAATGATGAATGATTCCGAGCATTATTTATGGAATGACAGCTTTCTCACAGCCCACAGATTACACAGTTGTGGATGATTCAGGTTACCTTGTGGCTAGCGGTTCTTTATCACCCTATGAGTTCGTGAATTGGAACATATCTAGTTGGAATGCTCACACAATTCGATCAACTACTCCAGTACAAGTCGGCATCTTAGGATATTCATGCTGCGGACCACGACGAGATTATGTAAGAAGGTCAGATCCTTATCTCATGATAGCACGCTCGTTACAATTATCGGCCAGTGAATTCAATTTTATTACTATGTCTCCGGTACCATCTGGGTACTACAATCACTATCTTGGCATAGTTGTGCCCACTCAGGACATTGACACGCTTCTGCTTAACGGTCAGCCGCTAAATCAAACTCTCAATTCGACCACTTGGTTTACTTTCGCTAACATCTCGGGCACAGGAATTTCCGGAGCTACCTATCAGCTGCCTGGAGGCGAAAATATATATAAAATAGAAAATCCATCAGGGAGAAATTTTCTAGCAAGTCTATATGAGATGGGGAGTGGGGAGTCTAATGCCTTTACTTTGATGAAGCAATCAAAAACTGCTGTGATGCCAAATGGTATGTATAAGTAAAAGCATAAATTGGTGGTTAGACATAATTATATTTACCTCAAGCATCGGCATAATATGGAGATGAGTATTGGAAAGCGGCGTGTGGTTCATTTGAAGAAGTCGTAGAAAAGATATCTTTTTCATAAGTGAAGTTTTTTTGAGTTCTTAGTTGTTCCATTGACAACATTCTTTGATCATTAGTCTTTGGTTATTAATGATTGTGCATTAATTGCGGCTTTTGTAAAATAAAATAAAATAAAATCACCGTAGCATATTCGATTTTACATTTTTCTTAAAGCAACTTTTACGTAATTATGTAGGATGTCATTTTCTCATTCCTCATTTGCCAATAACTGGAATTTCATGAAATAATATTATTTAAACATTACACAATTAGTGAATTTTCTCTTTCATTTCAAGTTCATTTTGTATAGGCATACTCTGCATGTATTACATTCACTATATATTTAAATTAAAGATAACAGTAATGATTAGATTCCTTTACAAGCTAGTTGCACCTTTGCTGTTTAATTCGATTCGACTGGTCAACATGTTTCGAAGTTAATCTCCCTTACTTAAAAAATTAATTTCTTTATAATTGTTAATGTGTTCATCACACATGCAACACTGTAAGTTAAAATTTAGCTATTTTAATTTGCAATAATTCAGAGGCTGTCTTCACAAAAACCACTACAGGTCAATGGATACCGGGAGCTGAAGATGCGTCCTGTTTGAGCAATGAAAGATCCTGTGGTCAATGCGTTGGATTTTGTCTGAAACAGAGAGGGAGTTGCGCCGGAGTACAGTATGACCGATCACGCAACGTCTGTTGTCTTCTCTCAGATTATCATTTGCTGCAACTAACCCGTACAGCTCAACCGAGCGCAGAAATCTGGCAGTGGGCTGAGGATGTTGATCCCTGCTTCGTAATGCAATGATGTTGAAAGCAGTCTGCTTCTCCTGGTGCACTGCCTGACCTAACGGCAGGGACATGACATATAGCTCTTTCAACCATGTCTACCCTCAGCCTTCTATTCTTGTTTATATATGAATTAGTTATCAAATCATCCAAAATCTTATATCTTGGTCTTCCTCTAACTCTTTTCTCTTGCATTGTACCTTTTTTACTTTCTTTAGTTAACCAAGGTTATGAGAGTGTCCAATAATAAAGGTGAAGTTAATATCACAATAAATGGTACGAAATTGGAACAGGTAACAGGTACGAAAAATTAATCAATTTTTAATTAATTGATAATTAATTAGGTTAATTACCAATGAATTGGTCACTGGTAAGGAGTTTCAAATATTTGGGTCATACTATAACCGATGATGGGAAATGTGAGACGGAAATATGCAGTAGGATTGCACAAGTAAAAGCGGCCTTTGGTAGTAGAAAAGAACTATTAGCAAAAAGTCTAAAGAAAGACACAAAGATAAAGATAGTGGAAACTTTGGTTTGGACCACTATATTGTATGGATGTGAAACATGGACCTTAATGAAGGAAGATATTAGGAAACTGGAGGCATTGGAAATGTGGATTTGGAGAAGAATGGAGAGGATTAGCTGGACTCAAAAGGTTACAAATGAGGAAGTCCTGGGGAGAGTTGGCACAGATAGACAGTTGATAAATGTATTAAGAAATAGGAAGAAGAGATGGAGAGGACACATTCTAAGGGGGAAAGGTCTATTAAAAGAGGTCATAGAAGGTAGAATGGAAGGAAAAAGAGGCAGGGGCAGGCCGAGATTAGGTATGTTAGATGATTTAAAGACCCACTCATATGTGGAAATGAAGAGGAAGTCGGAAGACAGAGAAGAGTGGAGGCGTTATGTACCATGGACCTGCCAGTAGGCAGTGCACTAGGAGAGAAGAAAGTTAACCATACCGTTATAACATTAATTTTGTCTCCCAATTTAAATATTTAGGTCATTTGATTGACAATCGTTTATGTGATGATAATGACCTTAATCGTAAAATAAGTAGGCTAATACCTTTGTCCGCATGAATATGCTTTTAAGAAGATTTTTTAATTGCTCTCTTAAAGTTAAAATTATTCTGTTTAAAACGTAGGCCTAATGTTTATGTTTTTACGATATTGCACTCTGGTCCAAGTTTTAGTTGTCTTCTTTAAGTAAATATCGTTCATGCTATAATAGATATGCCAAACGGTTATTTGGTTGCAAAAGGCAGGATAGTTTATCCACGACGTTGCAGTTATGTAACATTCCTAGTTAATACGATTATATGCAACTCTATATACGAATAGCTCTATATGTGAGTAACTCATGAACTTTTAAATGACAGATCCATTGGTGAATTGAACCCTCGTGGGTTCGAATCCCAGTCGCGCTGATCTGAGAATAAAATCTCGGACATTCACTTGACTGGTTATACGGAAAATGGACTAATTTGCCTAACGGTTTAAACATGTGGTGTTAAAAAGTGATAGATATCTATATAGTTGATCATTTCACTATATTGAGTGTTTACTTTTATGTGTGTATAATTAGTGTGTTAGTAAGTGTGGAAGTGCAGTAGTTAATGTTTTAGTACTAGTTAGTGTTTTAGGTTGTGATTTTCCATTTTAGAACTATAATATCTGATTTTACGAGTGTTTATCTGATTTTATGAATGTTCTGTGTCGTGTATGCTTTGTGTGGGCCTTGCTGCCTGACTCCTAATTATAAATAAATAAATAACATAAATGAATAAAATAAATAAATAAATAATATGTAATATTCAGCTTTTCTTTCTATTTCTTGTAACATTTATTTATTGTCTATCTGTAACGACTCTTTAAAGAAATTCTTCATTATTAGTTTTGTCAGTCCAACTATTATTTTCCATCCTTACCAAGCTGTATGTTGAAAGCAGTATGTTGCATAAATGAAATGATTTGCTGCACCAATTGGGGAGTTGACCACTATTCCTTCACTGTTTCTTTCAAGATATTTCGCATCTGAACGAATTGTTACATTATTCTATAAACTACTGAACTTCTTTATTACTCTGCTTCAATAATGTTTCATAATGGTTAATAGAAGATTGTTTTGACAAATGATTTTAAGCATTGCAATATACAGAAGACATATATTAATTACTCGTTTACTAAATGGTAGCATAGTCGCGTTGCTGAAATCTTATATAAATCTCCGTCAGTTAGAGAAGTTTGCTAAGAATACTTTATTCTACTCTAAGATAATGCTTTCCATCCAATGAGCATAGTTGAAAATTAAACCAAAATCAAAGGTAGCGTAGTTTTTCATAACTTTAACTGTCAATAATATTGAAAATCTAAGGTATTTAGGACCCTTTATGAACAAAATGAGTATTACAAAAAGTGAACAGTTATCAAATGATTCTTTAATCAATACTGACTTAAAAGAAGGAGAGAAATACGAGCATTAAATAGTACACAATTAAACAATGGAGTTTAGTTTTACAGGACAACGTGCAGTTGTTTGGGATCAATAGTTGGCATGCATTACTAGGTCGTAAGAAAGATATTTTTTGACATGATGCTGACAATTTCTGGCGGTAGGTTCAACAGTTGAAAGCCCCATTATTGCTCTTACTGCTTTTTAAAGAAAATAAGACAAACTCGAATGACAGATGACCAATTTGAGCTAGAGACGGATATTTGATTTCTATCAAGATTATAACGTTGGTTACAATTACTTTTTGTAAAGTGTAGACAATTAGAGTATGTTGACCTACATTTATTTATGAGTCTAATATAGTCGTATTAAGTTACTTTAAATATCAATGGCTTGACTTAATTTAAGGTAACATATGGATATTACGTTTCAAAAGTGTATTGAAAATACTTTTGAAAATACTTTTAAAAATTTTTCAAAAATTCTAATATAAAATAGTTTTTAATGGTATCTTGAAAACACTTTTGAAAATATTTTTCTAAAATCAATTTTTAAAAGAGACTGTCAAGGCAATGGGGTGGACAAATGACATTATCATATGCTCATAGTTGGTTAAAATGTTAAAATAAAGTAATTAAAAAGTAAAACATTTAATACTGTTTAATAATGTTAAAATTAAAGAAAAAATTTAAGGCATTCTTTCATAATTTATCATAATTGAAATTGCATTTTTTACTTTGAAGACATTTCTTTTACCTAAAGAAAAACTAACGATTCTATTATTAAATAATAGTTTGACCAACATATCTTAAATCAAACTAACATAGATGTGAGACGTACATTTATAATGGATGTAAATAAAGATAATTAATTAATTAAAAATAAAGTAGCTATACAGAAAAGTAACTTAAGATCAATTAAAATGAATGCTATTTTATTAAAATATGTTACAAATCGAATAAGATCCTAGAAATAAATAATAGCTTTCTTTTGTTTTCAATTTTCAGATTGGGTGAACAAAATTAATGTAAACTAAATTCAAAGGAAATTTAATAGGCTTAAATAAAAATTAAACCCAGAAATTAAATAAACGTATTTTGAAAAGTATTTTGAAAAGTATTTTGAACAATGCTTCAAAATACTTTGTAAAATTATTTTGAAAATACTTTGAAAATACTTTTTAAAAAGTATTAGGCTACATTAAACCACGATTAGAAAAAAGATAACACAAAAACATTAAAATTTAATATGCATTTAATTCCGGGTTTAAGCGACCACAGTTTATCTGCTCGACAATGAACGAAGTTAGGTAGCGGCAGGTCCGGTTTGTACCTGTATGGGTAACCACCTAATAAGACTAAGTGTTGACAGATATGAATCAAAATATGTAATAATTTTAAATAGAAATGACGAGGAATAACTACGTAGTAAGTTATCTTTTGCAAAATTCAATTATTAATTTGTTGACAAATTTATTTTCGTAGGTTAATGATCTGAACCAAGTAACTGCATATCATTTCTTTATATGGGTGCAGTAGTTCCCAAAGTCCATGAAGATCTCAATAATTATAACAATTTGTAACATTGTAACAATTTGTACCAATTTCTAACAATTTTATAGCATTATATTTCTAAGACAATGTTCTCTGAAATTGGAAGACAACAACGTCTAAGGATGGAGCATATTGCAAAGACAGACTCTGAAGATTATAGAGGGCAAAAGTCCAATAGCCTTGTAATTTCAAATTCTCCCCATTGAGCTAAATATTCTAGTGCAAGCCTGACGTAGATCTGTCTGTGTACAGTTAAAGAAAAGGCAATGTAGAATTGAACGGCAGCCTATAATTACAGTTCGCCGAGCTTCGTTTAGTAACAAAGTTCCCACTGAAAATATCGGTAACTAATGAGTGTATCCAGTAACCTCCTACACACGCTGAGTTGGCAATAGGAGTTTTATTCTTTCAAAATCAAAATTTAAATGCAACAAAATTTAACATTAATATTTTGCGGTAGCATAGCATTTCAATAATAAAAATATGTGAAAAATTATGTTGTGATCCAATCTCACGAGAATTAGAATTTTTTAAAGTTTAATTAGTGGTTGTTTTGTTGCTTCAATAACTTTCTAAAACGGCAAATGAGCCGTTCTAGAGATAGATAAACTTCTAGAGAATCCTCTAGAAGTTTAAACTATGAACACGGTTAATTTTGTCCAGAACAACCAAGAAAATAAACTAGTTCCAATAGGCAGGCAGGCAGGCAGGCAGGCAGGCAGGCAGGCAGCAGGCAGGCAGGCAGGCAGGCAGGCAGCAGGCAGGCGGCAGGCATGCAGCAGGCAGCAGGCATCAGGCAGGCAGGCAGGCAGGCAGGCAGGCATCAGGCAGGCAGGCGGCAGGCAGGCAGGCAGGCAGGCAGGCAGGCAGGCAGGCAGGCAGGCAGGCAGGCAGGCAGGCAGGCAGGCAGGCAGGCCTCAATGTATATATATAGATATAGATATATAGATATATATATATATATATATATATATACTGTATATATATATATATATATATATATATATATATACATACGTATATTTATACATGTATATATATATATATATAAGATATATATATATATATATATATATATATATATATATATATACATACATGTATATACATATATATACACATGTATATACACGTATATATATATATACATGTATATACATGTGTATATATATATGTATATACATGTAGCCTATATATATATATATATATATATATATCCACTGTATATATATCATGTATATATATACATGTATGTATATATATGTATATATATATGCATATATATATATATATATATACATGTATATACATATATACATGTATATATCAGAAGTACAGCATATTCTTGTACTGCACATGTATATACAGTAAGTCGACTGAGAGATATATGCAATTTCACTGTATGCAAGTTATGTATTGTAGCAGTAGGGTTTTTAGCCATTGAAAATTACTTTGTATATAATGAGGGAATGAAATGTTATTGGCACGAATTTCATTCATTGCCAATAAAATTATAAATTATTATAAGACTGAGTAGGGGTGGGTTCTTTCATTTCATTTTTCGAGTGTTGAATTGATGATACTAAACATAAAGAGTTATATTTATATGTAGAAATGAAAACCCTTAGTTACTTGGGCATTATTACAAACAATTTGTATGTTTGTTTGGAAACTTTGTTTGGAAAACGCTCCGTTGTGGTACAATGTTAATGTTTCATGTTGACAGCCAAAAACATAAAAGATTTCCGTTTTAAAATCTTCTCTTGAATCTTTTGCTTTTAGTTCAACATGAATGGTACAGTTTGTACTTTGTCCTTTGATTGAATGAAAGTGGTTAAAATTATAAAAACATTCACAAATAGTTTTTGATTTTTTAATTGTGCTCGATGTTGTCATTGTTGACCGTAGCACTCTAATTGTTGTTGTTTTTGTTGTTATTATTGCCTATAAATAATTTTCATATTACGATACCGATTTTACATAATTCTGAGCCGCCTTTGATGTCACATAAAGAAGAATGAGTAGTAGGCTACTTTGACCCATATTCTTAAAGGTTTGAAAGCTTCTTGAATAAACCATTTTATAATTTTAAACGTAGTTTTAATTTGATCGTTCAATCTTTATTAAACTGTGGACTACAAAGGCAATTTACGCTAGATATTTATGTAAATTTTATATATCTAAGGAAGCTATGTAAGAATAAAAGTGGGGCATTTTTTTGTAATTGTTTCAAATATAAAGTCTGTTTGCGAAGAGAATTTCTGGTATTGAGTCTGGATTGAAGTTTCTTAAACTAATAATTTAAGTGATGGAACGGGGCGAATGCATAAAATTACTAGAGAAATTTACTTCGGTGTTCATTATAGTAGTTGAAGATATAAACCTAAGCAAATTTCTTTTTGTGTCTGTCAGTTATGAGTAAGAAATTGTGCTTAGAGATCGCCTCAAAGAAGGATACTTTTCATTGAATTTGTATCATTTCCTTTTCTTCCTCTTTCTTTTACTGTGTAGGCCTCCTAGTGGAAGGTTCCGTACATAAAGCATACATATTTTTTCATCTGTTTTCCACAGCCGCATAAGAAAGCTACATCAAATCTTAGATCATTTTTCAAACGATCGTCCTGCAGTGATACTCTCTATCTTTATGTTCTCTCTCCGTTTTATTTTTTAATAGTTTTTAAATTTCCCCTTCCTATCAACAAAAACGATATTGCATTTCGCGCCATTTTAGGAACAAAATTCCCAAAATGTGATTAATCAATCATGTCTTCCGCGCAAATATACGCATGACGATTAGTAAGAGGACAAGGTGAGTGCTTCTTTTACTACTAACTTATTGGAATGATCTCATTGCGTATACACTATTGTTAAAACTACAATAGTATGTTTGTTGGCTTTAAATCTCTCTGTAATGATTTCTGGAGAGAAGTCTCTTTCAGCAGCCCAGCGACTATTAAGCGATTCAAAACAATCTTGTATTAAAAAGCAATCAATATATTTCCATCTAGTGCAGAAAGTGTTTGAGATAATATTAACCGCTTTTACAGGTCTACAAGTCGATGCGGTTCAATTTCGTGAAGCAATCTGCAATAACTCCTGTTTTGTATTTAAACTCATAGCACTTCCAATGGTTTGCCCAGTGTTATATGGAAGCTTTTAGCGTATCGGTAGGAAGTTTTAGGTTGATATATATCAAGTAGCTACCCACTCAAGAAGCTGACGATATGGAAAAAGAAGAATTCTCTCTGTCTCTGAGTGTACTCCCTACTGGCAGGTCCATGGTATATTACGCCTCCACTCTTCTCTGTCATCAGTTCTCCTCTGCATGTTCACATAAGTGTTTATCTTTAAACCATCTAACATTCCTAATCTCACCTTGCCTCTGCCTCGTTTTCCTTCAATTCTGCCTTCTATGACCTCTTGTAGTAGACTTTCCCTCTTAGAATATGTCTTATCCAACTCTTCTTCCTATTTCTTATGCATTTTCCAACTGTCTATCTGTACCAACTCTCTCCAGAGCTTCCTCATTTATAACCTTTTGAGTCCAGTTAATTCTTTCCATTCTTCTCCATAACCAAATTTGCAATGCCTCTAGTTTCCTGATATCATCTTTACTTAAGGTCCACGTTTCACATCCATATAAACGCGTGGTTCATATGAAGTTGTTCAATATCTTTATCTTTAAACGGGAACTGTGGCGATGTAAAATTTAACAAATATTAACAATATTATTTTTTTATAGAATAGAATTAAATTTTATTTGTGGCAGGGTAAGATTTTAACTTTTTTCTAATGGGAGTCCTTTCATTTCACAATGAAAATTCTATCTCTCGAAAAGATATCAGTGACGAGTGAGCCAGGTTTTTGAACCCACATATATTTATTCGTCTGAGATCTCACAGACATCGCCACTGGCAGCAGACAAAATGAAGAATAAAATAGATTAAAAAGAAATTAGGCAAGAGTATTTATTAAAGATGCGCTTTATTTTTAACAGTATTTTAGATTATAACTTAGTTGTAAAAGCATAAGAGTAAATCACAGGAATTGGTTGATAATCTTATTACGACGTTTATTATCAACCAGAAGAAGAATATTCAACCTACATCACATCATGGGCTGTAAAGGCTTTTTCATCAGATTTCTATCTATGCTATTGATCTTGATAAAGACCATGAAGCGGGGTAAGCGTTGATTAAATCTCTCAATCAGTCATTCAATCCACACTGTCATCATGCTAAAGAATTCGATTAAATTGTTTACTCCGAAATATATAAAATATGGAGCTAGATTTTTCTTCAATTATATGTAGGCCTATGCTTGTGCAAAATGAAGTAAAACTCCAAGTAGTTTAATCTACCGCGTAACCAAAGCGTTATAGTATTGCAACTCTGCATGAAGACAACATCGATTTACATCTGACAACAGTCACGGATGCGATGCCATCCTATTGTTTATTACAGCTTTTCTTCTATCTCCTTTAATATTCATGAAATAGAGGTTAATTCTTTAAGATCGACTAATCATTTAATTAAATTCATGAGCAAATGGAGTCTATAAAAATCTAGACTGTATCTAGAACAAGTTGCGTATGGTAAATGTTTCTTATTTTCTACTCTTTCAAAAATAATATTATATTGTATATATTCAGCTGGTTCAGTGCCTGAAACTGGACGACAATTTATCTTTAACATCTACGAGCACACATATCTTTGTAACCCAATTAACAAGATCTACATTGCAAATCCGAACAACCGTGCTGCCTATGTTTCGCTAACAACTCCACTGATTGCTAACGGAACGGCGGGTCACGTGTCAGAACAAGTACAAATCATGCCTAACGATTTCGCTGTCGTAATTCTACCCAACACAACTCTTATGCAGGGATGCCAGAAAGATATCAAAGGTTAGATTTTAATTCCTGGTTAAATTGATAGTATATAAATAATTTAGCCAAGTTTAAAAATGTATTTAAAGTTAATTTAAGATCGCTTTCGACACAACAAGTATTTATAGTGTCGGTTTTGTGGTCCATGAGTGCTTTGAGTAATGACAGACTCCTTGTCTGGTTACGTAATGTCATTGCCTCAGACGTGAAAGGTAAATTTGTTAAATGTTTATTTCAACTCTTCTGCTCTCCATCTCATAATTGTTGTGCTTAACGCAAGAATTATCATCACAGCAGTTATGATAATCGTCACTTCTGCGCTTTTTACTAGTGTAGAGTTATGATCCGATATACAATTACAATATGACGACTTCATTTTAGGACAATCGCATGCCAACCATAGTGAAAAACACCGTTAATAATTACAATTTAACTAAACACAAATTTGTCAACAGGCCAAACACTGAAATTTGAAAAATAAAGCATCTTTTTCTTCTGTATTTGCTGCATTATATTTGATGCAGGTCAATTTCATTCGTCACTCGTCTCCCTCAAATATCTATTCCCTTTCTCAAATTGTTACATTAATTACTTTTTAACGTCATCTAAGATTTACCGTCATTGGCCTAGTCTAGATAAGATTCATCATCATTGGGATAGTCTAGATTCTAGTCCAATCTTTCTCTTTACTAACATATAACTAAAATATTTTCAGGTATTCAGCTGTGCTCCTCTCAGGATGTGATAGTTCAGGCACTGTCAGCGGGCTTAGGATCATCAGACTCCAACTACATTCCTTCCATATCTAGTCTGGGCACCTCCTATGTAGTCACCGATTACTGGGATCTGAAGAGTGTAACGAAGTCGCCAGCAGGGTTTTCTTTGGTCGCCACGGAAGACGACACGCTTGCGACAGTCCACCTGCGCTCCTCACCCTTTGCTACTCTTACGTTCCAAGGAGTAAACTACACCGATGGAGATATTTTGAATATTACACTAAACAAATTCGAAACTGTTCAGGTAAAGCATTAAAGGATACAATACAATACAAGCAGATATATTATTTTTCTGAAAATATATTTATTATAATATTTATTTATAGGATATAAATAATAATATATATTATTTATAATAATATACATATTTTAACCGAACAATCGATGATGAACTTCGTTTAAGTAGTTGAAATTTAAAAAGAATTTTTTCGTTGAGTATTTAAACCTACTGTCTAGCTTCATGTTAATAAAATAGCTACCTAGTACCAACAATACGTATTAAATTTAGACAACATGTGAAATATAAAGATTAGCTTACTGATAATTTTTAAAGCCTCCGCTTTAGCATCATCTACAATCATTTATTGCATGATATTTGTTTTTAAATCCTTAAATAGATTGTCATGCGACCTCCACTTGGCCATCAACTTTCAGGAACAACGGTTGTAACATCTAAACCCGTGCAGTTCAACACAGGAATCGATAGAATTATAATTGACGGATTGGCTGTAGATCGAGCTATAGATGCCGCTGTCAGCACGCAATATTTAGATACGTTGTATTTTCTTCTGCCAACTCCGACCAAATTGTATGGAGATATTCTCACAATAACAGGTTCTCTTAAAATCTCTAGTTTAATCCAGTGTTGTTTTTATTAAATCTAATTGAAATTAATATAATTAATGTAATTAAGATAATTAGAAACACTGGTTATTTTTTATTGTGTATTGTTACACATCATTTATGAGAGCTTAATGCTCTCCAAGTATCTTTAAAATTTTAGTCGGTTATCTTAAGTTCCTTTATTGGTACTATTATTGTTTATATTAGTATTTATATTATTTATATTAACTTCACCTTTAAATTTGCTTACTATTTTTACCACTTACTTCTATTTTGATCATTTAACCGTATTTTCCAGTAACAACTTTATGAGAATCTGCTGTGTTGTAATCTGCATTAATTTGCGTATTATTATGAGTTGTTGTCTGCGTATGTTTGCTTATGATTGTGGGCTGTAAACTAGATAGGATTTATTTATTCTCTTTGATGACCCGTTTGTATGTGCAATTTTGTATTTTGTGCTTTGATGATAATGTCATTTAACATAGTTCTACTACTATTATTTAGCTTTTAGATAAGTCTACTAGTGCTTTCAATTCCTTATCGATAGTATAAATATGAGCCACATATACGTATGATGAGTTGAAATTTAAAGTAGAAAATCTAAAGAGTTAATTTTTTTATTCATATACTTACAGCTTTTTCCCAGCCTACAGATTACACAGTCGTGGATGATTCAGGTTACGTAGTGGCTAGCGGTTCTTTATCTGCCTACGAGTTCGTGAATTGGAACATATCCAGCTGGAATGCTCACACAATTCGATCAACTACTCCAGTTCAAGTCGGTATTTTGGGATATTCATGCTGCGGACCACGTCGTGATTACGTAAGATGGTCAGATCCTTACCTCATGATAGCACGATCGTTACAATTATCGGCCAGTGAATTCAATTTTATTACTATGTCGCCAGTACCATCTGGGTATTACAATCACTATCTTAGCATAGTTGTGCCCACTCAGGACATAGACACGCTTCTGCTTAACGGTCAGCCTCTAAATCAAACTCTCAATTCGACCACTTGGTTTACTTTCGCTAACATCTCAGGCGCAGGAATTTCCGGAGCAACCTATCGGCTGCCTGGAGGCGAAAATATGTATAAAATTGAAAATCCATCAGGAAGAAATTTTCTGGCAAGTCTATACGAGATGGGGGGTGGGGAGTCTAATGCCTTTACTTTGATGAAGCAATCAAAAACTGCCGTGCAAGCAAATGGTAAGTATCTACAGATACCACATAAAAGGTTAGTTGTTCAAAAGTGTATTTATTAATATCGCCCTGTTTACTGGAAAGCTGCATTTGGCATGAATCACATTGGCATGAAGCATTCGGAAACTGCTGTTATTGCAAATGATGGTAAAATATCCATACACGTGAATGCTCTTTGAATATCGTACCCACACCGCCACTTGTTGAAGCTAGTTACAAAAGAGTTTGGACAAAGATGTTGGTAAGATATCCGACCGCGGATCTGTACATGTGGCATTCAAATTCTGGTGTCGCCCGTCACTGATATCGCTTTCGAAAGTTTAAACTTACGCTATCATGGGCTTTATAACATTTATGAAAGTTATCGAATTTTATTTACTGATTGCAGCAGTATTGATAGCGCATATATTTTGAAAACTGTCGTTTGGTTTCTTTAGATAAAATTATAATTAGTATGTCCTCCATTACTCGTAAGATAATAAGATAATTTCATAATGATAGCTGAAAGGCTGGTTAACCTCCTACCGTTAGGTACTATAAAGAAGTTTAAATAGAATTATTCTCATGTGACGTTTTCTTCATTTTAAAAAATCTGCTTCGATCATTGAGGCTTTATAATTTATTTCACATACTGAAGGAATTGTTAAGGGAACATCAATAGCAGGCCATGATACTGACGAAATTGAATGTGGCTAGTTATATTAGTTTATAATGTATATGAGTCATAGGTCTACTTGCAGCTTGAAAATATTTTCCTATCGATTTTGAGTTAGTTTTTAGTACCTTACAAAATTTGGCCATTATTTGGCATCCGTTGAGTTAAAGGAAATGAAATTAGAAAACATAAGTATTTTATCATAAGTCTAAATATGTTGAAATATTCATTAGTGATTAGAAAATCTGTCATTTATGTTTTTATATTTAAAACACAAATATATAAATAAATATGGATATTGATATAGGAATACAATTAATTTATTTTACACTTTTCAGAGGCTGAATTCATAAAAAGTTCTACAGCACAATGGATACCTGGAGCCGAAGATGCGTCCTGTTTGAGCAATGAAAGATCTCGTCGTCAGTGCGTTGGATTTTGTCTGCAGCAGAGAGGCAGCTGCGCCGGAGTGCAGTATGACCGATCACGCAACGTCTGTTGTCTTCTCTCAGATTATCATTTGCTTCAACTAACCCGTACAGCTCAACCGAGCGCAGAAATCTGGCAGTGGGCTGAGGACATAGATCCCTGCTTCGTAATGCAATGACGCTGAAAACTGCCATAATACTTCTCATAAGTGCAATCTGTTGCACAGTATGTGTAACAAACTTTACTTCATTAATTATATGATTTTATTAGCTTGAGTTTGACTCTTCCATTTTTGCAGTACATTATGATACTATTGTTATAAGACTGGTTTGAGCAAGGTACTATCAGAATTGATCTATTTTACTAGAAGGTCGAGTATTTTAAATAAAAGATAGGCATCTGCAATTTAGAGGAATATGGTGAGAATTGTCTTTCTAGTTCGAGAAAATGCTTGTCTCCTAAACTGCAATTCAGAAAATTAAAAATTTAATGACACGCCATTTAGCCATGATGAATTTCAAAGAAGACAGGGCCCCATTAAGTGAAGGGAACGATAATTCCTGAGCTAACCATTAATTTAAATTGGAGATACTTCAAATTGTCTAAGTTCAATATCATCTATCAGATTTTTAAAAAAATCGGCCAATTTTTGAATAAGTTCCAAAACTTTATTAATGTATTAAACATAGAAAGTTATGATATAAGTACATTTACCAAAAAAGCAAATGGACAACTATACCTATTGATATGAAATTTCCAAATTTCTATTTCTATTTATAGTTCAGTAGTTATTATTTTTTTACAATAGACAACTAAAGGGGTAATTTCTTGTGCTGCACTCTGTACATGAGCATATCGAACGCATTGAACGTAGCGCTGTGGGCTTTAGGAACTAAGAAATTTGAGTATAATTCCCATCTTTATTGATTTTATTCCGTAGTTTATATACTATTCCAATACTTATTTAGCTTATGCGTTCTTTTCTAGTGACGTTATTTAGTTTAATAGCCATAAGATGGATCCTATGACGTAAACAGTTATACCGTCCATTAAATGTGACCTATCCTGATGTTCATGAGTTTATCTTTAGGTGGTGGATAAAGATTAAACTTTTCTTAAATAGAGACAATAATCCTGAATAGAACAATGTCGAGAATATCGACAAGACTTACATGTAGATAAGCTAAGCTTACTTAGAGGTAATATTTCCGAACATGGATTAAATAAAATGAAGGCTAGCTAGACATTTAGGTCAAGTATGTAGATTATTTTGCAGCAGGCCCTTAAGAAAGCTGTGTGCAGTATAGTTGTCTGCAGCTTTGATCAGATATTATTTTTAATTCAGCACTGCTATTACATACGTATATGAAATAATATGCTATAGACTTCCCGATATCTAATTGCTTAGGCGTTATATGGCTGGGCTGCATAATAGGCTTACTTTGCAATAATGCAATAAACACTATAGGCCTACATATACAAAGGCAGTGATATATAAGCAATGCTTTATCCTTTAGTGAGAACTCAAATTAATTTTTTACAGCATCACTAAATTATAAAAAAAATAAACAAGTAAACTAAGTTCATATATTGAAGATAAAAAACTAACTAAAATAAACTTTAGTGTGCGAAGAAAATACAATGAACCAAGAAAATAAAATAAAATGCAACATGTGTAGTGTCTAATTAACAAATACAAGCGTTGAAAGTCAGCATTATAAGCATAAATTCATAGATTTAATTAATATTGAGTAAGTACTGAACTAAAAGATTCTCTCTTAAAATTAGAAATAGATTTAGCATTTATTTAGCATTTAGTTTATTTTATGTTTCATGAACACCTTTTGTATGTAGATAATAATTTATATATCAATTTCCTGTAAGTCGATGGTTGTAGACTGAGGTTGAAGAAATTAATGAAATGTCTGCTTTCCATATTTCTAACTTAATTTGTCCTAGTTAGGCAGATAGAAAAAGATAGACAGCAACGTGGTACTTTTATGTACAATAATTTTCTCATGTTCACAAGACAACCATTCCGTTGTCCGCTACGCTCTAGTATCCCATCTCCATTGTTATGTGTAGATTCATCCAGCTGGTTGAGAAGTCATCATTCTGTTTTTTATCAAGTGAATTTTAGGTTTATTGATTTTTCAGGGTCACCATAGTACTTATTATGAAATCGTGCCAGCATAGAGGCTAAAGCTATTTGCAGACTTTTCCGATAGTATCGTAGGCTTATTGTTTATGAATAGCAAATTTTATTTCATTGAAACCACAGTTTTAAAACTCAAGAAGTTCCTCATTCATTGAGAATATATCAATGTCTGACAGGTCTATTTAAATACAAATTCGGTCGAGAAATATAGAGACTTTTGAAAAAAATCTATAATAAAAACCTATTTTACATGTATAAAATATTATTTTTAATAAATCTTTTCAGTAGTTAAATATATCTGCACTGCGTATGATTTTATACAGGGGGTCATCGATTGTAGTTATACCTAATTTACGTCTGCTGGACGCATACGGCATATTATGTAACCTACGCAATCAGGCGAAGAACAGAAATAGCCGACTTTAAGTTAAAAAGATATTTATAGATCTTTATAATAAGTAGTGGTAGCTCTGCTCAAATAATAAACAAAGCCTAGTGGGAGAGTGGGGAGGAGTGTGTGCTTCTATTGACAGCTGGCAAGGTTCAGTATATTCGCATTTATTTATTATGTATTTCGTCATTTATTAACAGAATTGTATTAAAAAATTAAAAAGGCTGCCTAGGTATTTCTTGATCTTGTATAATAAGGAGAGAGAAAGAGAGAGAGAGAGAGAGAGAGAGAGAGAGAGAACTATGTTTAAGCAAGAAACACTCAAATATGCAATAACACACACTATGCCGTCAAAGACGTTATAAAAGGCCATCTAGTTGATATAATTGTGTCGAGCAGTGCAAGAGCGCAATGGACAATGGCGTTGTTGTCGTTAATCCAACACTGACTTGAAAAATAGTCTTTACTTGGTATGATATGGTCAAATTTTGATAAAATATAGAAAACGAATTAGCATGAAAGCTGCTAATAGCTTTATTTCAGTATATTCGCATATATTTAAAATGCATTTCTTCATTTATTAACAGAATTGTATTTAAAAAATTACACAAAATTTTTAATTCTATTACTTATCAAATGATGATAAACATATGCCTTAATTTACATTTATATATGTCTAGGTGCAGTATATAGGCGGATATTTTACATTTGTAAGATATATTACATTGCAGTTGCCTTACGCAAGACAATCAAATTTATGAATGCACGGTGGCGCCTCCAACAAAACAAAGAGTATACAGGGCGATATTTCAAAGTAAACACCGTTTATAAAATGTTACAGAAAAATTATACAGCAATGATTAAGAATTCATAATGACTCGTTTGCAACGCGATCAGAATTCTCTAGCACGTGTTATCTGTCGATCCTCAAAGCTTCAAGCCACCTCTAGTACCTTGCTTAATAATGTTCATTGGCTTCCCGTGGTTCAAAGAATTAAATAGGCCTAGAATTGCTCTGTTAACTTTCAAAACACTTATCTTTGGTAAACCTTCATACCTTTCTGATCTCCTAATCCAATATATCAACCTTCTCGTAAGCTTCATTCTTCCGATGCCAAACCGCTCAAAAAATTCCTAATAATCTTACTTCGTTAGGTAGACGTTCATTTTCTTTCTCAGCTCCCACTGTTTGCGATTCCTCACTGCCTCCTGATCTTGGCTCATCTTCTACTTCTTCCACTTTCCGTTGTAGGTTAAAAACACATCTATTCCCACCATAGGCTTTTTGCATCTTGCATGACTATTTTTTATCACTGGACCAGCACCGTTTAGGATCGCTTTCGTTTTATTCAGCACATATTCTTCAGTTCGTTTGGGGTGAATCGATTTGTAGTATAACGTGATAGAGGGAAGTCCCTGACACCATCCTTGTATGAGGCAACGGACGTTAAACCTTTATTATTATAATTGCTATAATAATAATAATAATAATAATAATTATTATTATTATTATTGTTATTATAATTATAATTATTATTATTATTATAATTATTACACCATATCATCAGTCAATCCCTTATTTTTCGTGTTCTTCTTCTTATTGTTATTAGAACTATTTCATGTCTTACCAAAGGGAAGGCTGCCTCTTAGCAGAGAGAAGTACTTTCTGAATATAATCTGCAAATTTGGTTATTATTTTACACTTAGAATAATTCTTCCTCTAGAAGCCCAGAAAATTGTGCAAAATATCTTGAGTTTTGTCGAAGCTATTGAGATTTCGCTTGGGGATTGTTTTTATGCCCCAGTCTATATAGTGAAATAACATTTGATGAATTACATTTTCAGAGAAATTGAAAGCAATCAATGCTTTCTTGAAGCTCGACAGTAGGGTTATGCTGCATTCAGTTTGTAATTGTTAGAGGCATAACCTGTTACCATCCACGATGGATTAAGCATCAGGCGCAATGACAGCCTATTGTTCTCGATCAAAGTCTAACTCTGTCGTGATTCTACAGTGGAGAAATCGAACTTCACTACGTAACGTTACGTTAGCAAATATTTATTATATTTTGCACGCAATCTATTCGCATTATTATTATATGCCAAACACAATGTACTTTATTCTCAAAGTTTTATTGGATTAAAAGATACTCTTGTAAATGTAACTGGTGCAGTAGGTACCGGCAGAACAGCGTTGATATGTTATTGATGTTAATAGAGTAACTGTCAGTTTAAAGCGTTTGAATACTGCAAGTAATTAGAGAGCTATCGAGGAAATGTTAAGAGCACAGAAATCGGTGGCTTAATTCAAGCAATGAAGAGTAGATGCTATAAGATCTCTGGGCTCCATATGGTAGAGTCAAAGAATCACGTAGCTTATAGTAGAGTCACATAGAATAGCATTGCAGAGAGTCACATAACATACTGTAATCACATAGCATAGTATTGCATATTGTCACATAAAATACTGTAGAGTCACATTGCATAGCATTGCATTGAGTCACTTAACATACTGTAGAGTAACTAACACAACGTTACATAAGGAATGTTGGACATATATTTAGAGTAAGTTCAACAAACTTCCAACTGGTGTGGTAACCTCTTATAAAATTGGCAAAGTTTTATTTTCATGTCAATTAAACTTCCGTTTTATCGATAACGGTGACTTTAGAAATAACAATGGTCCAAAATGACACTAGCACTAAAATTTTATACGTTTTATGTTCGCTATTCACTTAGCTTTCAAGAATTATAAATCTCTGATGATAAAACTTTGTAAATATTGACTCTTCACTGAGTTTCAACTTCAATTGATAACTGGAAAATGTTAAATTTGTATAACTTTGCATTGCATGTCAGACTTACAGAAGTGCGCGATCGATGGTTTCAAGGCGTCGACACAATTCCTCCTGTTGCTATTTTTGCAGCTGTTTGTTTCGTATACCGTAATAAAATTCGGTCCAAACGTAATAATGCTTCAGCAATTAGTGTTGTGTATAACAGGGCAGTCTCCTGTAGCGGATGAACAATTCGCGTAGCTTCAGTCATTTGTAACGTAACACTGCTTGTCGCAGTATTTTCGACATTGAAGATTACAAGGCTCTCGGGCAAAGATTAGAAGTCAAGAAAATCATTTCGATACGCAGGCATGGATCCTCAAGGCTTATTCATAAAGTTTCTATCTACGCTCTTGATTTTACCAGCAATGTTTCTATGGGGTAAGTGTATAAATTAATTAGTATGAAATATTTAAATTACAAAAATATAAATTATTAAAACTGATAAATTATTTTAAAATATCTTATTGAAAATCACAAAATTATAAGCAGATACAAAGAACATAATTTATTGTATAATGTTTAAATTAATAATATTAATTACAAATTATTTAATGGAGCAATCAATCAATAAGTTAATTTTTTAAAAAGAGAACGATCTCAGAGTAATTTAGGTTCATTCTTGAAAGTACAGGCATCGAAAACTACTTCGAAGTAAAATTTCATATACGTGTATAGAACAATTACACTATCCACAAATCCTCTCAATCTCTGTCTCTCTCTATCTCTATCTCTCTCTCTCTCTCAGTGCACTGTCCACTGGCAGTTCCATGGCAAATAACAACTTCACCCTTCTCTGTCCCGTTTTGCTCTTCATCTTTAAATCATTTAACATTCCTAATCTCGTTCTTCCTCATCTTCTCACTTCTTCCATTCTACCTCCAAGTCATCTTTTATCAATCTTTTTCACCATGTCCAAACCATCTCTTCTTCCTGTTTCTTAATGTTTTTATCAAGCTCCTATTCTGTACCAACTCTCTTCAGTTATTCTGTTTTACAACTTTTTGGGTCCAGCTAATCTCTTTCATTCTTCTCCATGTTATTGTAGATAATTCTTCTTCAATTGTCTACTGGCATGCTGTTGTTGCTATCCGCCTTGGGTTGACTGTAGACCTATATTATTACTACGATCATAGTTCATATTCCAATGTTGACATTTGAACATTGCGTGTTAGTTGTATATTTATACGTGCATTTGTTTTTTCGTAGAATATTTACATTTGTGTATCCGTTTCAAAATACAATGGTTGGTAACTTCCTTCCACTCTATATAAGGCTCTATATAAGACACGGGTCACTTACCATTCCCTTTTTAGCTTTCAGGAAGCAGAATTTTAGTTCTCAGGAAGCAGAACTTTTGGTTCTCCGGAATTAGGACTTTTGGTTTTCGCTCCGCTTTAGTCTTAACGTTGTTTTCAGTTGTCGTGCCTTTAGACTCCTTACAAGTGTGCGTTAGGTCGACAATAAATATTAGGCCTACTAGTATGGGATTTATAATGTCTGAAGATCAAGTGATTTAACAAGAAGATAAATTAATAATACTGAACTATGTTTTAGAATAATATCTAATATCAGAAATTTTAGCTCGATTACGAGCACTATTTCCTAGGCACTATTTCCCCAAAAAAATTAATAAACGAGAAAAAGTTGCATTTGACATATAATTAACACATGCCAACCGCATATTTTTAAAGCTTGAAAGTTTCATTTCTTAGTTGCAGTTTTTCTTACTTTCCTTAATTCCTCCTTTCGATCCGTGGTTCTTACATGTAGTAATTGCTGCCTTTAATAGCGTATGGATTGCAGCGGTGCAGATTTAAGAATAATTTCCAAAACCCTTGGGTTTTTTTATTCAAAGCTGTTAACAATTTATCATAGCATCACTATATCTTTCAAAATGTTTCAAAGTGGTCACCCAGCTTTGTATTAACTGGTCCCAATGTAGCCTATCTTTGTTCATTTATGCGAAATTAACAACCGAGCGCAAAATCCTTCCGTTAATTAGTATATGGGCTGATCCGTTAGTAATCTGTAAACTATTCGACTGTGAATTATAATGTACAGGAATCAAAACTCCGTAACTCCTCTATCCCTAGTATGTTTTCGAAACAGATACTATACGTTAAACTGTGCTTTAATGTTTAACCCAAGAACCTCAATGAACCTCAATATAAATGTAGATAATATAAAAGTACTCTAATTGTCCTAACGGTATTAGTTATATTAACCTAAATATCAAATTATACTTGCTATTTCCCAAACAGTTAATTCTACTCCAGAATCTGGACGACTATTTATCTTCAACCTGTATGAGCAAACTTACCTATCTAATCCGATTGTCAAGATCTACGTTTCAAATCCGAACGGCCGCGTAGCCTATGTATCGCTAACAACTCCACTGATTGCTAACGGGACTGCGGGGCATGTTTCTGAACAAGTACGGATCATGCCTAACGACGTTGTTGTTATAGTTCTACCCAACACAACTCTAATGCAGGGATGCCAGAGAGATATTAAAGGTTACAATTTATTATGCTGAATGCTGTTCTACAATTGAAGATTGTCGAAAATATTTGAAATGTTTCATTCAGTAGTGAAATTAGTTTTTATATTGTTGTATTTTGCATATATTTGTTGTACATTGTATTACTAAAGTTTTGTAAAGCCACTTGATACCATATCCGCAAAAGTCTTGCATTAAATTTAATCAAAATAGGAGATCTTTAGCAAAAATATTTAGACTGCAGTACAGTTTTATTCAATACCGTAAAGCTTTGAATTAAACCTTAATGGCCTCATTATACCTAAGTGTTTTACATAAGTAAGAATCACTTCAATCATCATCATCATCATCATCATCATCATCATCATCATCATCGTCATCATCATCATCATCATCATCATCATCATCATCATATTCCATTACATCCCAGTTTAACTAGGGTCGGGATACGAATAGGCCTTCTCCAATTCGCTGGGTCTCACATCATATCATCAGTCAATCCCTTATTTTTCATGTTCTTCTTAATCACCGCATCCCACGTAAGTTGTGGTCCACCTCTCTCGAGCTTAACATCCAGCTCTTCCCTCCAAACTCTCTTTACTCTTTACTACATCCTCATAAATCGCTTCAATCAATATTATAGGAAAATATTTATGATTTCTATGATACTAAGCGGTTGATGCCGCTCAATTAAAAAGATATTCAAAAACATCTGAAATGATGCGCGGAAAGCTTATACTGATCAAGCACCAGCTTTCCAGAATAAATTATTATTGACATGGGTAAGTGGATATTTGCATAGCCTAACAGCGAACTGGTAGAATGGAAGGGAAAAGAGGCAGGGGCAGGCCGAGATTAGGTATGTTAGATGATTTAAAGACTCACGCATATGTGGAAGTGAAGAGGAAAGCGGAAGACAGAGAAGAGTGGAGGCGTTATATACTATGGACCTGCCAGAAGGCAGGGCATGAAGAGAGAGAGAGAGGGAATAAAGAACTGCAGCATTTCAGTAATCAAGTATTTAAACTACAATGTTGCAGGTCTACAGCTGTGTTCCTCACAGGACGTGGTGGTTCAGGTACTCACAGTGGGGGCCGGTATCTCCGACTCTAACTACGTTGCTCCTGTATCCAGTCTCGGCTCATCTTACCTTGTTACGAATTTTTATGATCCGATCTTTTGGACGCCCTCTCCTGCAGGATTCTCTCTGGTGGCCACGGATTCGGACACAGAGTTGACCATCTTTCTGCGCTCCCCCACAAACTCATTTTTAACTTTTGAAGGAAAAAACTACACTAACGGAGACTACATCAATATTACTTTAGACAAGTTTGAAACAGTACAGGTAATTGATAATGATAGAATTTATTAAAATTTAATATTTCTTATTAGATCGACTGTATTCCAATAGAGTATGCCAGTTAAACTACAGTCTTGTGAACACTAGAAAGATAATAAAAAATTTAATTACGTTGCAATGAATCTAAAATATATTTCTGAGCAGTAAAATATTTAAAAAACAATTTTAACTTCATTTTGAAACTGAATAGATAGCCATGAAACCAACCATGGGAGAGGAAATGACTGGAACCACTGTCGTATCGTCGAAGCCCGTTCAGTTTCTCACTGGAGTTGATCGGATCAAGGTGGGCGGATCTTCAGTTGACCGCGCAGTTGATGCGGCGGTAGATACGCAGTACTTGGGTAACATATATTTTCTGCTTCCGTCTCCCACCAGACTCTACGGTGATTTGATAATCATAACAGGTTCTCTTAAATACTGTAAACTTACTAAAAGTAATTCTACAGAAATGTGCTAATAAATCAAAATTGATAGATTAATTGTTAGATATAGTTGTTTGTGGGAAGGCTAGCGAGAGAGAGAGAGAGAGAGAGAGAGATAACTATGTTTAATTTCAAAAATACACTCAAATAGCTTAAGCGTACCCGAATGTGACGTTTAAGCGTACCCAAATTAAGTCACATTGTTATCAGAGAGTTTAATAGAAGATTTGTACTAGAATTTTAATTTAATTTAATACTATTTGTAGTAGTCCTGTATGAATGCACAATATCCATTATCCAATTTAGTCAGAATTGAATCTTCTTTAAGTTCGTTTCATCATTTAGTTCAAAAATGTAATCAGGCATATACTATAGACCTGAGACATTTTGGAAGACTGAGGAACAAACTTCGTACTTTCGGTTTGTAAAATTGAAAACGGGGAATATTTAAATGTAATATTACATTAATATAAATATATAAATATTAATATATTTATATATTAATTAAATATAAAATTATATTATATTATAATAATTATATAAATACATAACTTAAATAGGGGTTCCTACATTCTTGTTCTCCTGTGTCCGGGGTAATACATAATATTTAAATCGTAAGCAATATGTGTCGTAAGAGGCGACTAAGTAGGTAGTAAGAAGGGAAATTAACAACCACTCCAGAAGTTATAATTTCCATATTACAGACCACGTACGTGTTGGTAACTACTTAGCATTTGTAATTTGACTAACTCCTTGATCAACAGAGGAATGCTAAAACAGATTGAACAAATAGGATGCAATATTTAGAAATTGAAGCTTTTGAATAATGTGTTAAATTTCAGCTTATTCCCAGCAGACACAATACACAGTCGTGGACGACACAAACACATTGATCAAGAGCGGCTCTTTATTGCCCTATGAATACGTGAACGTGAACGTATCTAGTTGGAACGCTCATACCATTCGCTCCACAGCTCCCGCTCAAGTCGGCATGCTTAGTTATTCGTCTGTAGGAGCATCCATGGATAACGTAGCGGACTCGGATTCCTGTCTATTGATTGCTCGATCTCTACAATTTTCCGCCAGTGAATACGTCTTCGCAACTATGGCGCCATTTGTAGCTGGATGGCAATACGACCACTTCCTGAGCATCGTTGTACCCACCCAGGACATCGACGGGCTGCTCCTGAATGGACAACCGCTTAATCAAACTCTGAATTCCACCACTTGGATTAGATTCGCAAACGCCTCAGTCGAAAGCATATCCGGAGCCACTTATAAATTGCCCGCAGGAGAAAATATGTATAAAATAGAAAATTCGTATGGAAGAAATTTTCTTGCTAGTCTATATGAGAATGGACCAGGAGAAACCAATGCGTATACTTTTATGAAGCTATCTAGAACATCTGTGGATTCGAATGGCAAGTATCACTTTTGCACTGATAGTTGAAGATTATCGATTTCTAGCTACATTGTTTAAAATATTTCCACTTCTGAATTAGGATTTCTTTAGAAATTAATACTTTCTGTTAAATAGGCAGTAAGAAATTAATTCCATTGTACTGCATGTACACTGTTCAATGTAGTGAAGACAAAGATGAGTTCTACAGTGTATAGTGTACATGATTTAAATATCTCGGTATTCAACTAGCATACATGCAGGCAGTAGTTAATTTGGCCTTCTTCATTTATTTTTTCCCAGTTGCGTTCTATATAGGATGCCGACTCTGAAAAATTTCAATTTGTTTGCCTCTTTCTCTCACTCTAGCGTACTGCTAAGTGACATGTTCAATGTACATATTCATACTCTGAATCTGCTTTCACGTTCCAAAAAGAACACTCCATAGATCAATAAATTAATCTCCACACAAAAGATTATGCACCATCTATGTCTTAATTAGCATTTAGCTTTTAAGAATATAACTTCTTAGGTCTCTCCCTTACCTATGGCATTTCTGTTTCTACTTCTGTTCAATTCATCCTCAATTTTCAGTGTCAAATATCAAGTGCGAAAGTTTAAAAAAAGTCTACTGATTTAGTGTATATTAATAGTATTAAACTGAGTTTATTAAATTCAAAATAATAAAATTGCCTATTTCTTCAGCTACTTTACTGTATATCGTTGTATTTACAATGTTTCTGCTACTGCTTTACAATACACTTTTTACTGTTATGTTATCAACGTGGCTCGTCAATGTCGATTTAATTGTGAATTTTCGCGATACTAGAATCTTCCATGCCAAATGGATTCCATTGGTGAATTATAATTGGCCATAAGGAGCAACAATGCATTGCGTCAGATTGTATAGTACTGATAACTAGGCAGAAAACTTCCATGAAGCTAACCTGCGTTTGACTAATCAATTAACATGTATACATGTATAACCTATATGTATTTTTGTTTTATCTTCAAATTTCTTTTATTTGTTTGCTTGTAACAATAATAGTAGGCCTAACTACAAACATACTTAAATAGAAAATAAACAAATAATCAAGAAGGAGGTTACTGTGAAAGAGCCTTAAGCCATGTGACATGTACATTTTAAATACTTAAATAAATAAACGAAGTGGCCTAACGGTTCATAGTAAACTAGATCTTTGAACAAATTTGCATCCAGATGTGTGGGGTTCAAATCCTGGGCTCACTCGTCACTGACATCACTTTCGAGTAAGGAAATTGGCGTTAACATTAGCTTTACCAGCTTTACCATATGTGCGCTGTATTTATAAAATTTATATACTTTGCATTTAATCAGAGGCTGAGTTCAGAAAGGGTTCAACTGGAGAATGGATAGCAGGAGCAGAAGATGCTTCCTGTGTGACCAATGAAGCTTCCAAAAGTCACTGCGCAAGCTATTGTCTGCAGCAGAGAGGGAGTTGCGCCGGAGTACAGTATGACCGATCACGCAACGTCTGTTGTCTTCTCTCAGATTATCATTTGCTTCAACTAACCCGTACAGCTCAACCGAGTGCAGAAATCTGGCAGTGGACTCAGGATGTGGATCCCTGCTTCCTAATGTACTGAAGCTGTGTACGGTTATTATTTTGTCAACATTGGAACTTTTAAGTCTATGATTGTAAATACATGATTAACTAAAGCAGACATTAGAATAAATAATGCACATCTACTGCATGACTTCTGCAAAACTAAATAATGTTGTTAATATATATAAAATCCATTTGAAAGCGTAGACAATTATTGGATTTTTCGATACCACCACCAAAATATATTATCCTTCGGTATCCCATAATTCTTCAACTTGTTTGAAGGTATTGAGTTTGTAGCATTTAAAAAACTTCACTGGCTATTGTCTAATATTTACTATGTGTTATAAACGTTCATATTTAAAAAATTTAAGCGATCTGTCAAATATCACAAGAGCAGAATAATTATGTCAGCACTTTAAACTGTAATATGATCACAAATATGGTTTAAACTTGATTTCTATTCTACAGTTAATCGACATTGATAAAATTAACTTATCATTCTCATTAAAAATGAACCAATTGTATATTTGTACGTGTATTATGATGTACCATGGCGAGTACAGAATACACGTACTGGAAATTTCTTTACTAAGTAGTGTGCTGTTAATTTTTCTAAAATTTTGTTTTTTAATCAGGTGACTACCATTAAGTATTGACTACAATAATAAAAATTACTAATATTACTATCTGTTAAAAATATTTGACAAATCTAACAAAAATGGTCTGAAAATGTTTGAACCTGATTGTTTGAGAAGAAGGTTTGGTTTGCTAGAAATTTGTTCAAATTAAATGACTATCCTGTGGAAAAATCACTTTAAGGAAAGCCATCAGCATATGTTTTCAAAATACATTTAAAAAATTCAGAAGTTTCTATATTTTGATACATGTGCCACCTTTCAGAAGACTTTTTCTATCGATAAAAAAACTGTAACAAGCAGAAATAATAAATAACGATAAGTTTATCGTCACTTTGAGTGTCTCAAGGATTGTGTGGACGATCCGGTTGGATTTTCTCTCAGACAACTATGCTACCAAATTATTAGATCAGGACAATACAACTAATCTTGGTGATATTTCCAGTAGCAAAAGAAAAATAAAGAGGTTCATTTAGCTTGGTTATTGAGCGTTATTGTAGAAAAATAGTCTCACAGTTTCGTTTAAGTTGTGTAAATTGCCTGGTAAGAAAACTCTTAATTGATTAGAGGACATTTTCTAATTGACTTTTAAGTCCTTGCAAAAGACAAAAACCAAAGATTGCCAGATTCGTATGTACTTCGTTCATTTTACCTTTAAAACTGATCAAATTGCTTACTCTACATTTATTTACTATAAAAGAACTATAGGTCTACCAACAAAACGTTTAAGAATCCAATGCATTATTTTCTTTGATCGCGAAGTAAGTTGGATTGTATTGATCATACTGCTGAGTATGACGTAAAATATCTCATTAATTTACTGTGTTCTTTGAAATGTTTTGAATCGAAGTTAAAACTAAGAAACTCAATGTTAATGTAAGCATTTAAGAAATATTACTTTTACAACTCAGAACTCAGACAAGGAAAGCTTAGGCTGAAATTTATCATTAACTTTATTCTTCTTTTCTTTGTAATATTCTATTTACCTGGAATTGCACATCAGCTTACTGCAGTTCCGGAAAGTAAATCTTCATCGACCCAATCTTCCTAACAGACTAAAGACTTAAATAGAAGTCTGCCACTATTGAAGAGTGTTTAATTGTCGCATTAATAATCATTGTCGCAGATTAATGGCCTCTTTACTCCGCCTCTTCATAGATATGATCTCCATGCCTTCAAGCTTGTATTAGGGGTTAAATACTCAAGAACAAAAGCTGTTGTCATTTCAGTGTTTCGGTATTGATTATTTTTTAACATGCGTGTCTCAGATACATGAAGTTTTCGTTAAGTAGTGTAAAGTATCCTTGATTTTAAATTTCCTATCCTTTTGATTTCTTTTATTCAAACATCATAAGTCTATGCGAACTCAAATTAATTGTATGAATTTTCAAACATCAAAGAAAACCTGTTTTGTAACTCTGCTGTAGCTCAGGCACAAAGAAATAATCCAAACAATGTCGAGCTGTCAAAGCTGCATTCGTAAACTTTTTCTCACGGAGATAATGGTGGAAATTTAAGGATTAGTCTTTTTGACGTAGGCAGGGGCGTCATAGCCATATAAGCGATGACGCAGTTTGAGTCACGAAATCTCCGGGTCACCTGAAAGTCTAACTTTGAAGGGTACCCTTCTAAGTTAGACTTTCTTAGTGGGTACCGTACTCCTTGATGACCTTGTGCATGTATGTATGCGTGTAAGTGTACTTCAATAAACATAGTTCTCTCTCTCTCTCTCTCTCTCTCTCTCTCTCTCTCTCTCTCTATAGTACGGTACCCACTAAGTTGCGCTTTGCGTCATAGACCAGTTATTGCGCCATAGATCAAAGGGTGGGGGGGGGGGAAGACGCCCCTGAGCGTAGGTGCCAATACTCAGGAAAGAGGCCTAGGTGTAACACAATCAGACTGTCGCCCTGTATTTCACATTGGTCCGAAATTTGCGGATTAATTAAACGCCAACATCTGAATTATGTATGACGTAAATCGCTGAAGTGCATCAGAGAGTCAGTTCCAGAAGTTTGTGAATCAAGGACCAATTAAACTCTAATGACCGAATCATTTCTACTTTAAATTCACACATAATTCACAGTAATTTTTTAACTTTATTTGCCTCTCAACTGTTTTATGGGACTCAATGGTATAAGCGAAAATTGCTTAATTTATCTGATGTATGTTTTAATGCGTATATAATTTTGGTTACTACGATTTATCTTCTCGGAATATGTAAGTGCCAAGGCCTTTATTTCCGTTCATACGCTTTTTCATCTATTGTAGAACATTTGTCATGTAGTTCTTGTGGAATGCGTGTGATAAATGAATGAATAAATAAATAAATTGACTCAAACCAGCTAAATTAGAGCATTAATTCCAGATATGGATCTGAACGTAAGAGAAATGTCGTCATCCACTAATAACTATGAAACTGAATCTAAAGGGCCAAATTAATGTGCTAAATTATATTTCACACTTATTCATAACTTTGAAAACTAAAGTAAACAAAAGTTTAACAGGAGATATTCCTTTCTCTATTTATGATCTTAATACAAGTCTTAGTCTCAATTTAGCCGCATTCTTATCTTATGGCCGGTTACCGATCTGAATAGAGGAAATAAGCGACTCTCGAGGCTTTGGCTTTACCGTCACAAAGTTGCCTTGGGTCGGTGGCGATATCGGTATACTATCCAACTACGAATCAGTACGTGCATGGTTCAAATCCTGGGCTCCTTCTTCACTGATATCGCTTTCGGGAGACGTAACTGATGCTAACATTGGCTTTAAGATTTTTCGCAGTACGACATATTTATTTGTAAGCGGATTGACTTGTTGCGAGAAGGAGCCTATAACTTCAGTAGTTATTGGCTGCTTTAAGTTATGGAAAAGATATATTTATTTGTAAACTAATTGACTTGCTGGTGGATGGAGTGAATTTTATTAATCAGATAGCAGACTAAACTGTTAATAGGAATATATACAGTGTATATTGGATCTGCTATTTGGCAGTACACTTAAAATACCTAAACTCTTAAAATTCAATTAAGCTACGGTTTACGATTATGTTTAGTAAATACGGGTTAAAGTCTAGTAAGAGGAAGAGAGAGAGACATACACAGAGACAGAGAGAGAGAGAGAGAGAGAGAGGGAGAGAGAGAGAGACTATAGCTCTTTAAACCATTCTTACTGTCAGCATCCCAGACAGAAACATAGAAGTAAGTCAACTTCGACGGAACACTACAGCATTATTAAAATAATTTTCATGATGCCTTCATCAAGACTCATGTGTAATAACGTCAAAATGATGAGATTACATTTCTTATAAACTCAAGAAGTTTTAAAGTGTCAGCCTCGAAAGTAAATCCGTCAACGTTATGTAATATAATTTCTAACAATTTTTCTCTTCAACGCTCTCCTTTATAAACTCTCCAAACATTTTATTAAGATTATCCTGTGGCCTGTAGGTAAAGTGGGAATTAGAGCCAGGGGAACGGTAAGCACTTCTCGGGCCCCTGTAATGTTTTTACAGATCTACTAATATTTAACATAAGCCTCTTGCAGCGAAACGTACCTCAGAAAAATGAGGGCTAGGGACCGCAAATCCCCTGCTTTCCTCTCCACTCTAACCACTTTCAACCTGTGGCATGCAGGCATACGATGCTTCAGTGGACACTACCAGGCTATTGGTTTAAAAGCTGTTAAAGCTAAGTTTAACGTCAGTTTCATCACTCGAAAGCGATGTCAGTGACGGAGGAGGTCAGGATTTGAACCCCGCACCTACTGATCCGCGGTCCAATAACTTACCGACCGGTTTTGATAACAGAGTATTGGCCTAAATAGGATGTTAATACTTCCTCATATGACACTAGCCGCTTGATCTCATAAATATCCACAAACTTGATTTCAATCTCCTCAACAGTCTGGTTTTTTAGCTCAGTGGTGAGCGGGATGCACGCCATTGATCAAGGCACTGTGGATACTGATATTTGGATAACCATCTAATAGAAATTAGAACAAAAAGATTAATTACTTTGAAAGTAGTTAGAAGAAAGGAGTTAAACTGCTTTAAATCTGTTAAAATATTTCATCACCCGTGATGTATCCGTGTCACTGAAGAATAGGTCAACCATAAGCTGCATGCGTCGTAAGAGAGAACTGAGCTAGTCAAGAGAGGCAACGGGAAACAATCTCAGGAGCCATGTTATTCCCAACATATAGACTACATTAAAGTTTACGTAAGGCATAATCTTTTGTCTTAGGATCAACTCGTTGATCAATGGAGTGTTCTGTGGAGTGTGAAGGCAGACTATGAGATGAGTATGAACGTGTGCCTTGGACACACGATTCAGTCCAGCACCAGCGAGAGAGATAGAGAGCGAGAGAGAGAGAGAGAGAGAGTGAAAGAGAAAGAGGGAGCGAGAGAGGTCGAGATAGAGAATACACAATTGAAGTACTTCGAAGTAATTATTTAACTAACTATTTTTGAGTTAGATATTCTGCAAACTGCTGTTTATTCAGATTAGGTAAATTATTTTTGTTGGACTATTTTACTGTACATGTAGAGTGGTTCGACTGTTAGCATAATACGGGCTAACTGCTTTAAAATTAGTTAGCGTCCCCTAGCTATCTCTTGAGTTGAACTAGTTTTAAACTCTATGCAGAAATTGTTCGATTTAAAGCTGCAACCTCTACAATAGAATTACTTCTTTATAGCTCTGACAGCAATTTAGTAGAATACATGTAGATTTTGAAAATAAATAATGCATTGTAAAATTACAGTAGTTTGTTCCCGTAGAAATTAACATTAAATTGAGCTTTTTAATTGCTATAAAGTTTTACAACTAATTTTAAGCTAGTTTCTAACCACATTTGAGTTACTTAAACTATCCGCCTTAATTACATTTAGGTAATTCTGTTAATATCCTTTCCGAGTTTAGACACTTAAAAGTAGTTTAAAATGTCAAGTTTGCATTGATTTCGCAGGAAAACTTCGCGAAATGCAAGACGCATAACGAAAACCTAAAAGTATTTCACTAGTTTGCTTAAAATAGCTATAAAATAGTTATTCTAGTATGATCATTAAGATTTAAGTCTTTCAATCTCAGAATAGTTAGAAGCAGTTTAGCAACTTTAAGGTAGGTAAGTGTGGATAAATACTTAAAAGTAATGAAGTTAAACTGACAAAGTAGTGTGACTACTTTAAAGTAGTTAAGGCAAAGTAGGGTAATCAGGGGCGGATCCAGGAATTTTTTAAGGGGGGGCCCGAAATATTTTTTGAGAGTGAACTTTTTTCTTACGCCTTCTTCGGGACATGTGACACAACCAGACAAATTTTTGTGGGGGGGGCTCAAAATACGTTCGGCTCATAGAGTGAGTGTATCCCCGTGCCTTACCCCCCCCACCCTCCCCCCGCTCATACCCGTACTAAAGTCAGGGGAAAACCTAAAGTCCTACATTTGTTTTGGAAAAATAGGTTAATTTTTTCACCACTGAAAAAGCTCTGCGGAAGGCAAAGTAGGGTAATATCACATAACAGTACTTGGCCAGTGAGCATCAAATACTTGTCTTAGACCCACTAAATATACTTATTACTTAACTAACACAAATACTACAAATACGTAATATAGTTCAGTAAGATTATTGAGTTAAGCTAGAGTAGTTAAGTAATTGAGTAGTAGTAGTAGTTAGCAGTTAACCAAATAGCTTCAGTACTCAAACGTAGCTATAACAGTCAGTAGTCAATGTTTAACTGCCGTTAAATGGACAAACTGAGAGGAAGCCTTAACATAACGGAAGCCTTCGAGAACAACCGAAACAGCTGTTGCTAGAACTTATTTAGCAGCTGTTACCAGCTGTTACAGCTGCTTCAAAAGTATCTACTAACTCTAAAGACCGAAAAAGATACGCTAAGCTGAGTTGTAAATTAAGATAGGTTTATCTAGTATTTCTAATCAGATAGAATTTAAACTTTATCTTGCTTGGGGATTCGACGAATTATTGCGAGTCAAAACGATAATATAAAATGTAAATTGCATTCACCGAGTAAACAGCCGATGTAGTTTAATGCATTTCTTTCTGTTGCTTGCACAGTATTGTCTATAGTATTCCTTAACAATTTTCTGTTTCCGATTTGTGTTACCATTTCGATTATTTTCGTTAGCAAGTGTAGGACTCCCTTTATTTCATTAGAAACTCTGCATCAAAATCAGGTGTCTCTCATATAGCGTATAATCTTCTAGAGAGGAATATAATTTGGAATATTGCATAAACATCAATAAGCAGTTCATCATCATTATATCGAAAGAAAATAAAATTAAATCTAAGTAAATTTAGATAAACAATGTTTTATGAAGATTTCGCTTTTTGCTAGACTTCGGTTTTATAGACTAAATGTTGTCTTTGGCTAGAGTTGTGCTCTATGTGTTTTTAATTATTCTATCTATTTATTTACCTTTAGCATCACATACAACAAGACCAGACAAGTTTTGTTTTGTTGTTGTGAAATGTTTTGTGCTTTCATTGTGAAGATAATATAGACTATCAACACAAAAGCTCATAAATCCAATTTTTTGATGATATGGTAGCAGCCAGCTGTTGTTGTTGAACTAAAAGTTGTACAAGGTTGCATTCTCAGCACTGGACTCAGCATTGTGCAGAACTGGGGAGTTGCCCCCCAGAGAATACTACATTTGTTAAATATTGAATTTAGTTTAAAATAGGTAGGTAGATTTGAAGGAAAAAGAGGCAGGGGCAGGCCCAGATTAGGTATGTTAGATTATCTAAAGACCCACTCGTAAGTGGAAATGAAAAGGAAATCGGAAGACAAAGAGTGGAGTCGTTATATATCACGGACCTGCCAGTAGGCAGTGCTCTAAGAGAGAGAGAGAGAGTTTAAATTATTAATATTCTGAAAAATATAAGTTCATTACGTAGTATAATCTGCTCTACCCTCCACCTTCCTCTAATCTCAACCATTCCCACAGCTTCGCCCAGTAGAAAGAAGTTCGGATAAACTAGAAACGGCTTGATGCACTGGAAAGCTTTCGTTTAATGGAGGCACTTCATCTCTAGTATTCTGCAGCTACGCCGCTACCTATAACAGTTTAGGTCATTGGAATGGATTGTTTATATTAACATTACATTATAGCACTCATAGTGCCCGCCATCTCAGTCAAATACTGAACTCTACTGTAGATCAACAGTTAAATACGTGCTGTTTCATTTGCGTTTCGATAACATTTTCGACAGAATTCAGTATTTTAATGATAGAAGTCGCTGCTTTAATGGTTAAATAAAGATCTGTTAATGATTTATGCTAAAGAGGCTACGGATACTAGTCAGAAGTTGCGTGAATAACTTTCAATAAAACTAACTTGATTAAATTTTAAATTTAATAAAGTTAGTTCTTTCAATTTCTGTTTTATTAAATCGAAGAACTTTTGAGAGAGTTTATGTAGGCCTATTTTGATAACATTCGTGATACTGAGCTGAGCTCTATCAGTGGAATAAATAAATAAATAAATGAATAAATAAATGAAACGAATCTAAAGGTATCAATCACTGGAATAATTACGTACACGCGGCAGATTGTTTGCGGTTGCCCTATTCTGTAGTGGTCCAACCACACCCGAACACAACACGGGATATTATTCCGTTATAACTCGTTGAATTAAACTAAATTTAGTTGAATCTAAAGGTATCAATCACTGGACTAATTAATGTTATCGGTTTTTACGATGTCGCGATCTTTCAACTATATTGGCTGGTAAAACGATGGCCGAGATGATTTTAATGGAATTCGGCTGACTGTTAATTAGATTGTATTCTGACAGCAATATTTATGTTATATTTCGGCTGAGCAAGTCTTGAGTTTTGTCCGTTGAACCTATGCTCTGGGGATCTAGGAGGTTGTTTCATTCCAAGCTGTCAACATTCGGCCTTCCATGGTAGTCGCCCAACCATGTACTAACCGAGCACGACGCAGCTTAACCTAACCATTTACTAACCGAGCACGACGTAGGTTAACTTGTTCAGCTGGGGAGCAGCTCAACCGCCTGCGCTAAATACTAGAGATGGGAATTTTATGAATTTCCAGAGTTCGGGTTCAGTTCGTTGAAAATGAAAGTTCGGTTCGGGTTCGGTGAGCAGTTGACAATTTGAGAGTTCGGTTCGGTTCGTTGAAAATGAAAGTTCGGTTCGGGTTCGGTTCTAACAAAGGTTCGGGTTCGGTTCGGGTTCGGCTTGCTTTCCAACTCGCAAGAGTTCGATTCCAGTTTGAAATGGTTTGGTTTGCACAATGTTGCAATTGTTTAACTTTGCTTATAATAATTATGGTTATGACAAACATGTTTAAAATAGTTTATGATAAATATGCTTAAAAATTAATTAAGTCATAATAGCTGCCACATTTTTTCACCTGGGTAAAAATATGACAATGAAAACAGGAGAAAAGTGGTATTTATTCCTGCACATTTCTTAAAATATTGTAAGTTGACCAACAAATGTTCATAATATAGATAATTAGCTTTATTATTGTATCTGAAATATTTTCCTTGATTATAACGAGCAAATAGAATGCTTCCTCAAATTTTAAATTTTATTGTTTCTATAAGCCTATATATTAGATACGTTTATAATTAAGTGGAAATGTCTTGGCTAAAATTTGATCCAATATTTTAGAGACAAAGTGCAATTAGTAGCATAAAAATGTAAAGTAAAGATGATATAGTAAACACGTGTACTTCCATAGAAAATGATCATAATGTACACCGTTCGCTATCAACTGATCAGTAATAAGCTTCATAATTTACCTTAGAGTTTCAAATTTTAAACTTTCAGATCAATTATGAAGTTACGAAAATAGTAATGAAATTATTGCATTGCTATGGTCCAAAATTATTTACTCCAGACAGCCTTAACACATATAGAATGTCATATATAATTAGGCTACTTGTAAATCTAGCTGCAAAAATATTAAAGTAGCACACTAAAATTATAAAAAAAATTCATAATTTGAATTTAAAAAGAACAAATCCACCTAGATTGAGTCAAGCATTTTCAGATTTTTATGGGATACTCTCATCACTTTTGTCTCTTTGATGTTAATCTTCATTCCATATTTCAATGCCGTATCATTCAGACTATCCATTATCTTCTGTAGGCCCGTCTCGCTTCCCGCTACCATTCCTTTGTACCGCTACCATTTAAAAATTTGTGTCGGAACCAGCCTTACCTGCATATATGCTGTTAGATACTGTAAGACATGTAAATGCAAAAACTAATATATATTTGTATTGTTCTTACTATCTTTATTTAATGTCAAGCCGGTGAAGAAGAGAGGTACTCCCAAGAGTTTGGTTCAGTTCAGTTTGGACGAAGTCTGGGTGCGGGTTCGGCCAGAGTCTGGGTTCGGGTTCGGTTCGGTTCTGCCAGAGTGTGGGTTCGGGTTCGGTTCTGGTTCGGTCAGAGTCTGGGTTCGAGTTCGGTTCGGTCAAAATTCTAGATTTTAGGGTTCGGTTCGGTTCGGGTTCGGTTCCCATCTCTACTAAATACCTGCTCCGTGATATTTATATAATTATACCGGTGATTGATACCGTTGCGTAATTTCACGTGCGTGCCCTGTAGTCCCAGCTTGAGTACTGGCCAGCACAGAGTAAATCAAACGTTAAAAGTGTTGTAGGAGGCAACTAAGCAGAAACTGAGAAAAGTAATGATAAATTATCTCACAAATCATAATTTCATAAGCTAATTAATAATAATAATATTTATAATAATATTAATTACAATCATAATAATAATAATGATTATAATAATAATAATAAGTATATTAATAAAGCGGCGCTCGATGCTACATGCCACAGTAACGCTGAATGGAGAGTGAAGGTCAAGTAGCCTGGTGGTTTAATGCCACAATCGGTGTAACGACTAGAACTCTGCAAATCTGGAGTATGAGCTGGTCTAAATGAATTGCTCTAAAACACAGCAATCTTTACCGCATGACTACAAGTCTCTTCACTGCCACATCAGCGTCAGTCGCCTCTTACGAACACGCGCAGTTGTCAGTAGCTTCAATTCTCAATTTTCCTGAACCTACTCAGAAAAAAATATTAAGGGCGTCATCAAGGTTTATTAATAGCTTAGCCTTAATGTTTATGAATCTGCCCTTGCTTCATATAATGAGCCTTTGAATTTTTTGGTTTTTGGTTATTGTTATTAGGGAATTGTATTTTTGGGTGAGAAAGACGTATCGGTCAACGAAGAGCTCTTTTGTTAATCGTGCAAACAGACATAAGGTATAATTATGTGCCTTGGACGTCACGAGGTTGAAATCAAGTGTTATGTCTTATTATGATGGGCATTCGTTTGGACTGCGCAAGGGACAACAAAAACAACAAAACGATTGGAGTTCTACTGTGTCCGTGACATCATCCAGCACTATGAAACAAATCAAAACCGATGAGCAGCATGTGGATGGTCTATAAACGGTGGGTGCCAAAATCCGGGTAATCATCCAAGGATGGGTACTAGAGGAATGGAGGTTTGGGTGACGATTTCTGTTCTTGGATATTAGATGGATATGAAAGATCGAAGAGAAATGCTTTCAACCGCCTATGAAACTGTTCTTGAAGTAGGAAAGGTTGATTAGGAATAGATGAGAGGGTGCGCAGAGTGGAAGGAAGAGAATTCCAGATCTTCGGGGGAGTATGCATGCTGGAACGAGCGCCTAGACAGCTTGCTGCGAGAAGGAAGGACCGGTCTCTCCAGAGTAACTAACTTAGAGGACCTGGTAGATGACTGCCTGGAGGTAGGGTGCCCCACGAAAGGGAATTGTACACATAAGGCCTACATGTAGATATCCGGCGTATCCTAGTTATTGTTTTCTTTCTATTAATTTATGCAAATTTTTCATTACACTAGCGCTTACCAAAGAATCTTTAAACACTGTTTTTTTTTTTAAAATACTGAGCTATCAATATATTACTAAGGATATGAGCCTGTCCTTACCTACAGACTAGGAACCCGACGCTAACTATGTCTTCCATGTATTTTGAGGCCTAACTTTTTTAGTGAAATAAATTTTTGAAAATTTTCAATAATCGACACGTTTAATGCTATTTATTAAGTCATACACAACTATGTAGAGTTTGAGTACGGCTGTATTAACTAACAAATAAAAAGATTCTAGGTTTAGTATTATGTTTAAAGGTGGGAAATTTGAATATATAGAGAGATTTTAAGGTTATAATTTACTCATATGCTGCCATTTCATTTCAGGAGATACACATTAATAGGCCTAATTGTCCTCCTATAGTATCACACGTTTATCGAATCAGGATATAAACAAAAATATCACTGGGGATACTAAAGTACTAGAATACTGAAGGCCTACGTATGCTCTGATCTTCAACAAGTGAGTCTCTAAAATCTTATTTGTTTATTATTTCTAGTAAATCTAGAAATTAATTTGGTAAAGTAAGTATTGTAGTTTTATATTTTCTAACATACTAATGGTACAGAAACTTAAACAATGGTTTAATTGTAAAACTAAAATGTTTCTCGATTTAAACAAAGATCTGATACTAACTTTCTTAGTCTTTTTGCCCAATGATACTCTGAATAGCCCATTCGAGATGCTATAGCTTCCAACAATATTTATAATTTCGTTTTTCTCTCATGCGCCCAGTTCAATCCGTTTCCCAGAAACTTAAGAATTTAATATCAAACAAAATCTGACAAATTTTCTACTAGATATGTTTGAGTTCGCTAAGAATAACAAGATATTGTCTTTGTCTGTTTATATTTTCTTTAATCTTGTTATGCTATTCTATATTCTTCTTTAGTTTTTCTGTTTTCTTTCATTATATTGAATTTGTAATGGATATACATACCTGTGCACTGTGTGCAGTGGGCATTTTTTGGTTACTCAGTCAACTTTAAAAAAATTTGAACTTATTAGTTTTAGTTTTTGAATAAAAAAATACACGGCAAAACGAGAGACATATCATAAGGGTAGGTTCGTTGCTGAAAGGTGCTACAGAATTAAACTGAAGTGCAAAGGGCTGGAAGCAGACCGATACAATGGCTTAGGTCTATAGATGATTTAAGAAAAATTGCGATATATATTCGTAGTCTCTTCATCTTCAAATATTATTGTGATAATATGGAAATCTAAGACAAAAGTTGTTACAACATTTATATTTCATTTCCCTACCGTTTGATAGTGCACTTAAAGAGAGAGAGAGAGAGAGAGAGAGAGAGAGAGAGAGAGAGAGAGAGAGAGGTAGAGAGAAAGAGAATGAGAGAGAGAGAGAGAGAGAGAGAGGCAGACAGACACAGAGAGAGATAGAGAGAGAGAGAGAGGGAGGGAGAGAAAGAGATAGAGAGAGAAGGAGACAGAAACAGAGAGGTAGAGAGAGAGAGAGAGATAGAGAGAGAGAGAGAGAGAGAGAGAAAGAGAGAAAGAGAGAGAGAGATGATTACTGCTTTATCATCTCTATTGTGATCCATCCATTTGAGTATTTTCAACTAAATCCATTTCTACATTCCCATCCTGTGCCGACGTCGATATATAAACTCGGTTGAAAGATTTGTTTGTATTTCTGCACACGGCCGGGTTTCGAATATCAGCGTCTGTTTGGTTCATCCACGAAGCGGAGGATTTTTTGTTTCAATTTATCTCATCCGCTGTTTATTTGATACAGGAGTGAAAAGAGTTGTGTTTCAGCTAGTATAATGTGTGACAGATTGGTTAGCGATGAACTGGTTATCTGGATTTTGCACATCTGTTAGACCTTGTTTTGCTAGTTGGTTTAGGATTGGTTCTACGTTTCTCGGTTTTGTCATTGACGATAGTAACACTCTAATTGTTGTTGTTGTTGTTGTTGCAACGTGATTTGTTTGAAGGGAATTGAAATTTTCGCTCTTCGTAGGGGTCAATCACAAGTAGTTATGTGCTTTCTCTGTTCCAGTAGCCATGGTTTGTCGTACTTGTTCCTATTTCACGCACTGATTGACAATCACTTGGAATTTTATTCCTTTTTCTCAGCGACAGATGATGCTCTTTCTAACTGAATTGGTAAATATAGTTTAATGTGGAACATTGAAACTCGCAATTGCACGGCACATAACTGCATAAGCCGTTTAATAGTAAATAATTGCAACATTTAGCAATTTTTAAACTTACATGTACGCTAGGCCTAATAGTAGTACACGAATAGTAGTTCAGATATAGTCTGTAAAAGAAAAATATAAAATTATGTGATGGTATAATGTTTTAGTATGGATTATGAATGTCATTGTGCATATCACGAGTAAAGGCTTGCTAGGGTCGATGGTTTGCTTATATTATAATTACTCACCACACATCCATCTAAACGTTCTCGAACACATTTGAAGTCCTAACGATATCTATGTTACATCATGGATACTATACACTGCCGGACAAAGCTGTTAGGCTATTTTAAAGACTAACAGCTTTGAACAACACTTTCAATGACAATGTTACAGTCGCAGCCGATCTTAGTCGAAGCCGTTAGGTCGTTAGTGCGGTCTAAGTACGTTTTTGTGCCATTTTGTCACTTTGAGTTTTATTAATTTACCATGGTTTAGTATAACCGACATCCATTGGTAGCTGTAATACTTGCTTATCCAACCTGGCATGGATTAATGGTCTTGACAATGGTACCTACGCGGTAGTTAGTATCATCTTTGAATTGGTACATCTAAACAGGCTAAAGCGGAGAGATATTTTAAACTAGATCATAGCACAGACTTTACAGGAAAAGATCTTAGTAACATAAGCGTCCTGAGATTGTTGTTAAGGTACAAATATCAGAATGTTTGCAAATTCTGATTCAGGAAATTCCACTATTTGGGACCTGTTGCAGGACTCAAGTTGTTTCCTTACTGAAGAAACACTAAATTTTATACTGAAATTTTTAAGATTTGCATTGGCTGAATTATTCCTCCGTTGAATTGGTTGAGTTATTTCCCCGTGTTGTGTCCGGATTGCATGAAGAATAGACCAACCGTGTAAATATGCACGTGTCGTAGAAGGCGACATAAAAATAGATACAAACCAACCTCAGAAAGGGTACTCCGTTGGTGGACGCCTAGGCTCCAGAAATTGATACAAAAAACTTAAATAAATGGATAAACATTATAGGGATTGACTGATGATATGGTGTGGGGCAGAGAGGACTGGATAAAGTCTATTACTATCCCAACCCTGGTTAAACTAGGATTTAAGGGAAGATGATGATGATGATGATGATGATGATGCATTGGCTGAGTTATTCAAGAATTTGAATATGAACAGGATTTAACTGACAGACAATATAACATAACATAACATATTTCTCTCCCACCCCTTTCTGACTTTCTCTCCTTCTCTTTCTCTAACTCTCTCTCCCTCTCTTTCCCTCTTTCTCTTCCTCTCTCTTTCTCTCTCTCTCTCTCTCTCTTTATTTCTCTCTCTCTTTCTCTGCCCTATCTCTTTCTCTCTCTCTCTCTCGCTCTCTCTCTTTCTCTCTCTTTCTCTGCCCTATCTCTTTCTCTCTGTCTCTCTCTCTGTCTGTCTGTCTGTCTGTCTGTCTGTCTGTCTCTCTCTCTCTCTCTCTCTCTCTCTCTCTCTCTCTCTCTCTCTCTCTCTCTCTCTCTGCAGACATTTAAAGGCAGGCAGCTCGCAGCATGAGGCTGTATTTTTGTCTTGATTGATGAGAGTCTAGAAGAATTTATTCACATTGACCTTTTTGTCTGCGAAGCTGAGACGAAATAGAAAGTAACTTTTCATATGCTTTATACATCAACCGAAGTAAAGTAAGTAGGCCTAATTAAATCTAGTGCAAAAACCTGAATGAAGTTTGTAAAGACACAATGGAGTATTTGATGTGTATCAACTATAATTGATAGGTCTATAACGTTACAAGTGACGATTGGTTTTGCTATGATAAGAACTACATTTCTCAAATTCTTGAAATGTTTTAAATATGGTTTAGAAAATGCAATTAATTGTCTTTGAATGATGTTTAATTATTCACAATATAATTTTATGTTTAGATAGTTTATGCGTAAACTTATTAAATTGTATAACTAGTTTGAGTCCTTTATGTTTAATGAGGAGAGACATTAAATAGAAAGTCATATTATTGTTAAAATTTTCCACTGTTAAAATGCTAGCATATTTAGTTTAAAAAACTGTCAAATACTGTACGTTCAGTTAGAGGCTGCTACCGAGGATATTGAGTAATATCAGACACTTGAGGAGACGTACTTTCAAGTTAAATGCTAAATTAAGACATTTCTTCAAAATATTACAAAACACCAAATTTTCATACAATCTAAATACTTTAAAAGGTTCAATTTCTTTACTATAACATATTATGAAGACAAAATGTTAGATTATTCAAAATTGTATCAAAATCATTAGCTTATCGGTAAGTTGTTTGACAACGGATCAGAAGATGCGAGTTTTTAAATCGAAGCGTTGATCAAAGAATTAGCTTTTAACGGAAAGCATTGTTGTACAGAGCAAATATTTCTCAAGTTTTAGTGCACAATAACTTACGGATTATTAATACTCCCGTGATACTCAACTCTTCGTGCGAGATTATTTCAATTCTAGCTATTCTTATCAGCTCAAGAAAGAAATTGTAAGATGCTATTAATTTAATCTTTCAAATCTATATATCTATATATATATCCATATATCTATCTATATATATCTATAAATGCAGATGCACTTAGAAGCGATTATACGGATGGGTGAATAACATTATTATAGACGAATCATTAAATATACGAAATCTTCTAAGATCTAAAGTTTTAGATCTGGAATCAAAATGTTTTTTCGAGTATTACAGACTAAGTGGAGCGAGTGGCGAACTCGGTTAAGTCTCCGATTGCGGATCTGCAGCTGTAGGGTTCAAATCCAGTGATAGAAACTGCACTGCTATGCCTTAGTGACAGGAAACTGAAGCAGTGTTCGTTATCAAGCATCTGTTTAACCTCATTGGTGCTACTGTCGTCCATGTAAACATTGAGCACTATTGAGACAAATCCAATCCAGTGAGCAAAGAGAAAGTCTAAAACGGTTCAAATTTCAAAATATAAAAAACAGCACAAAGGTAGCTTAAAGATTATTCGTGCTAGTCTTAAACGATGAGTAATTTTAACTTCTGCAATTTCATAGAGATTAGCGAGGTTCTAGTGTTCTGCCAAGTAGCAGATTCAAGGTACATGTTCCTATTCACATTCTACTTTCGAATTCCATAAAAAGCATTCCAAGGCAGGCATTATAACATCTAGTTAGTCTAGCCTATAGCTTGGGAATAATATGACATCAAAAGCGGTTTCTTTTTATTTCCTTAGTTCTTATCCTGTCGCCTCTTACGATACCTGTAGTTTACCAGTTGTCTTTTCTTCAGCATTGAGTATAGGCCTACATGCGAAATCAATGAATCTAGATAGAAGACTGCCATTTAAAGCGAAAAATTCGTTTAATTTTTAAAAAATTTATAAATGATTAGAGATGACTAATAAAACATCTGCTTTTAGAGAATTTAACTCGTCCGCTAATTCGGTCTACAACCACACGAGTGTTTTCATCTTTAATATGGTAACACGCATGCAATGGGAATAGGGTAACATGCATGCGATGAGAATAGGGTAACACCCATGTAATGAGAATAGGGTAACATCCGTGGATGAAAATAGGGTAACACCCATGTAATGAGAATAGGGTAACATCCATGTAATGAGAATAGGGTAACACCCATGTAATGAGAATAGGGTAACATCCATGGATGAAAATAGGGTAACACCCATGTAATGAGAATAGGGTAATACGCATGCAATGAGAATAGGGTAACGCCCATGCAATGAAAATACGTCATCCTAATGATAATGAAAATAAATCATCCTTGGACGAGGAAACGGACGTTAAACCTTTATTATTATTAAAGAACCCGAGGTTTGATAAAAACGATTCGAGCAATACGTGCTGAATCGCCGCCCGGCTACTCGATGTCATCTATCTGCCTAAAAGAATTTCTGAAGCAGACTGCATTAAATCTTTACTATTATTATTATTATTATTATTATTTGTTAAAACTAACTTGCGATAAAAGCCTTAATTGCATATATTGTCCTGCTTGAACTGGCTGACCTACCAATAGGGCATTGAGAGCTGTGGTAAGTAATAAGAATGCCTGTGTGATTTGATGTAGAAGAGCCCAGCAATTAATCCTAAATTAATCCGGTACAACCCGCTCAGAAGGTGGACTAAGAGACTGTACGGATGGTGGCGATGGTGCTAAATGTTTCAGGGTAGTCAGTCCAGGAGGTGTTAGATGAAATACTTGGGGGACAATCGACGGTCCCCGACTTCTAACCGTCGAGTATGTATTACCACTTTCTTCTGAATCACTGAACTTTAAATAAGAAATACAAATAACTACATGTTGAATACCTAGTATACATTCATTGTTAAAATAATAGGGACTGTAGCAGAGGTATTTACATTTTTCGGTGTCCCTATACTTTTGGCCATGTCTCCATGTATCCAGGTAAAGAATATGATATTTAATAAGCTTATAGTTTATCCTTATACCTTGGCTTTGCAAATTTACTAGGAATAAATAAAAGTCATTAGATCCTATTTAGATGTTAAACAAAGAAATTATAAGGGCGTATATTAATGCATATACCATAATATAGATAAATGAAATATTTGATAGTTTTGTTGGGTACTTACCCGAGGGTTTGCCCCGATAAACTTCCTTTGCCTTCAACGATTACGCAATGCAGCATGCAACTAAATAATTTGACACGATGAAATGGCTGGACGTTATTAAAAAGGTCATCAGATTGTTATTTAGTTTAGCAATACAAAATTGCTAATAAGAAAATATTAGACAGATACTTGAAAGTTGCAATACCCTTTTGAATACCACTGTGCCAGTTTTTGAAATCATATTTTCCCCTCCTGTGATAATCTTAGCATTTTAGTTATTTTATTAATCCTGTAAAACTTAGTTAAACGAGGTTAAGTTGTCGGGTGTGTTTGTGTATGCATGCTGGCAGCATTTAATTTATTTAATCAAATTTTCATAACATACAGAATAATAAGTCAGACACAGACGGAAAGGCACATTACAAAATTTGATGCATGTGTGAAGGGGTAATGACGGCTAAAAGATTTAGCACTTAAATATTCGGCAATTGTTTGAAAATTAAATTACCAATAATGATTACTAGTTTTCAATTAAAAAGTAGGAAACTGTAAGTTGTCGTAGTGCTTTTGTTCCCGTTTTAGAAATCAAGCAAATTTTTCCCCTCCTAATAACCTTGGCGTTTTAGTGATTTTATTCCTCCAATAAAATTTTATTAAAAGAGATTAATTTGTCATGTGTGTGCTTGTTTGCTAGCAGCATCTCGATCAGTGCATGGGCTCCAATTCGACCAAGAAGTCCGTCCCAGACCAGCAGCAGCAGCAGTCCAATCAGCTGAATCATCCGAATCCAGCACAGGATCAGGATCAACAGAGATCCAACAGCAGTCACAGTAGAGAGTCCACTCTCAGCCGCAGGTTCCTGGTAGAGCTTTTTAATAGAGAGAGAGAGGGGGGGGGGAGAGAGAGGGAGAGAGGGAGAAATAGAGAGGTAGAGAAGGAGAGAGAGAGAGGGACAGAGAGAGAGAGAGAGATAGAGGGAGAGATAGAGAGGGAAAGAGAGAGGAAGACAGAGAGGGAGTGAGAGAGAGGGAGGGCGAGAGATATGAGAGATAGATAGAGAGTGGAAGAGAGAAAGATAGGGAGAGAGGGAGAGATAGAGAAGTAAAGAGAGGGAGAGAGAGAGGGAGGGAGAGAGATAAGAGAGAGAGAGACAGAGAGAAAGAGAGGAGAGAGGAAGATATAGATGGGGAGAGAGAGAAGGAGAGAGATTGGAGAGAGAGGGAGAGAGAGAAGGAGAGAGAGAAAAAAAAGAGAGGGAGAGAGAGAAGAGAGAGAGAGATTGAGAGAGAGAAGAGAGAGAGAGGGCAATAAATAGTTACTAACAGGCCTATGTAAAGGCATTTAAGCTTGCTAATTTGCTGATTCCGCCTACACAAAATGAAAACGATTATTTTAAAATTTGAGCAAATATTTAATCTACATTTCTAAAATTGTCATTGCCGAAAGAAAACATACTTAATTAACATTAAATTTTATTCCACCATTAACATTTTAAGAATAGTTATTTTTTTGAAAGAAGTCAAAACGGTCTAGTGAACAAGAATGACAGTTATTTAAATTATATTTAAATCTTTACACCGTGATATTTAAATCACAGATCCTGAGATGTAAAGGGAGTTCCCTGGTTCAATTCCCGTATAAGCTGATCAAAATTTACTGTCTTGGTTGAATCCTAGTTTAATTAGGGTCGGGATAGGGATAGACTGTCTCAGATCCTTTCTCTCCTACGTCATATCTTCAGTCAATCCCCTATTTGAGACTTTCCAATTTTATTTACAGAATTTTATTATAATATATTTCATGTTTAGTTTTAGAAAGGGTGAATTTACACAATTTCAATATAATATATTTTGTGTTTAGTTTTAGGAAAGCTGAATTTACACAATTTCATTAGGCCTTTAATATATTTTGTGTGAAGAAGAAATGAGGAAGTTCTGGAGAAGTTGGTACAGATAGACAGTTGATAAATGTATTAAGAAATAGGAAGAAGAGTTGGATAGGACACACTCTAAGGGGGGAAGGTCTATTAAAAGAGGTCATAGAAGGTAGAATGGAAGGAAAAAGTGGCAGGGGCAGGCCGAGATTAGGTGTGTTAGATGATTTAAAGACCCACTCATATGTGGAAATGAAGAGGGAGGCGGAAGACAGAGAAGAGTGGAGGCGTTATATACCATGGATCTGCCAGTAGGCAGTGCACTAAGAGAGAGATATATTTTGTGTTTAGTTTTAGGAAGGGTGAATTTACACAATTTCATAAAAATATATTTCATGTTTAGTTTTAGGAAGGGCAGTCGTCGAGGCAGCTGCGTCAGTGGCGGGGGTCAGAAGGTGAGCAGCTGGTCGTGGAGCGGTCCTGCAGGGGAGCACTCCCCCTACCCCGTCGACAACATTCCCTACCAGGGCCCCGAGGTCCTCTACTGCTTCGTCGACGTGCTCGCCAGGTTCCAAATCATGAGTAAGGCAACGTTTTATAGATATTTTATAATATATTGTGTTAGCTTTTTTTACATTATAAACAAAGCCTAGTAGGGGAGTGGTGGGAGAGTGGGGAGGGGTGTGTGCTTATATTGACGGCTGGAAATGTTCAGTATATTCGCATGTATGTATTATGTATTTCTTCATTTATTAACAGAATGGTATTTCTACAATTGCAGACAGTTTTATTTCAATTACTTGTCAAATGATGATAAGCATATGCCACAATTTACATTTAATATATGTCTAGATAAAATATCTAGAGAGGATATATTACATTTTTAGGATATATTGCATTGCAGTTGCGGTAGGCAACTGCAATTTTGCCAAATAAATCAAGTCTGCGATTGCACGGTGGCGCCTCCAACCAATGAAAAAATATAAGGGGTGATTTTCAAAGTAATCACCTTTCATAAAAGGTCAATACTCTGTACCGTTTGTGGACTATTCTTCTGCCTTCGACTTGACTTTGGTTTCACAATGCTAGTTTTTGCATTAGTGATATTAGCAAAGTGCTAGTTTTTGTCACTGATGATGGCAGCATAGTGCTAGTTTTTGACACTGATGATGGTAGCATAGTGCTAGTCTTTGTCACTGATGATGGTAGCATAGTGCTAGTTTTTGTCACTGATGATGGTAGCATAGTGCTAGTTTTTGTCACTGATGAAGGTAGCATAGTGCTAGTTTTTGTCACTGATAACGGTAGCACTGTTCTAGTTATTGTCTCAGATCAGCCTTGTTGTTGTTGCTCATGTTTCTGTAGATAATAAGATCAACCTTGTTGTTGTTGTTGCGCATGTTTCAAACAGAGAATCAGATCAACCTTGTTGTTGTTGTTCATGTTTCAAACAGAGAATCAGATCAACCTTGTTGTTGTTACTCTTATTAATAGAGAATCAGATCAACCTTGTTGTTGTTGCTCATGTTCTACAGAGAATCAGATCAACCTTGTTGCTGTTGCTCATGTTTCTGTAGAGAATTAGATCAACCTTGTTGTTGTTGCTCATGTTTCTATAGAGAACCAGATCAACCTTGGCCCCACGGCAGTCACGACGAATGTGGAGCAGTACCTGAGCGAGATCTCAGACTGCTATAAGGAGGGATTCACGCTCAACAAGTTTGTGAGGGTACCTGGCGTGAAGATGATCACCGAAGTGTCTGATTGGTCCGTGTATCAACCGTACCAGGCAATTTTGTCTCAGCCAATTAACAAGTACGTCGCTGATTGGCTCAATTTCAGATACCGTACACCAGTTATTTATTTACAATTGTAAGAATTTCAAGTATTAAATATAATTGGTTAGTTGCCCTTGTTCGAGTATAGCTCTTTGGTCGAGATGTAACGGTTTGTTCTAAGTGCGTATGCGTGTATGTGCGTATGTGCGCATGTACGTGTGTATATGCGAATGGGATAGTTATTAAGATACGTGTACAAACATATGGCTGGAGTCAGTGGCGATGTTGGTAAGATATTAGACCGCGGATCAGTATGTGCGGGATTCAAATCCTAGGTTCGACCATTACTAGCATCGCTTTCGAGTGAGGAAATTGACGCTAACATTAGCTTTTTAGCTTTTTATATAATGCATGTTTACTTTACTTTTACTTTAAGAATTAATTAAAATGAAAGAGAGAACAATTTTTATTTCAATACACTCAAAATATACAGAGACATACACGAATAAGGTCGTCAAAGAGGTCACAAGTAACCTATCTAGTTGACTACCACTAAGTCATACAAATTGAAAAATAACTAGACAAACGAAATAAGCATGCAACACAAGTATAAGAAATAACAGTTGATAAAGTTTGAAATAATAGCAACAGGAATTTAAAAAGAGAATGATTGATATCTGCGCGTTGTTCCAGACCGAACGAGTCGGAGACGAAGGAAGACTGGCAGCTGACTGTGGAGAAGAGGATCCTGTCCACGAGAACACTGGCGTTCGACGAAACCGACCACGAAAATGATTTGCTCAACACGGTATGAATAAAAATTACGACGAGTTAATAAATTGGTAAATAAAAATTCAATAGTATAATATTAATAATAATAGTAAAGGTTTAATATCCGTTTCCTTTTTGCATATATATATATATATATATATATATATATATATATATATATATATATATATATATATACATATTAAGTACCAGATGTCAGGTACTACATGCATTGCTAGTTCATTTAGCTGCATAAAAGAAAGAAAAATGAACAAATTTCACCCCGATTTTCCTGGTGAAAGAATATATTAGAGTTACTGGAAAATCATTTAAGTATTCTGATCGTTAACAGCCGCCCCTTTTGAAAGTAATTTGTCAATGTTTTAGTACGAGTATTCTTAATGATATAAATGTAATTCTAAAGATTATTCGACATTTATGTATGATTGTTTTAGATACATCGTTACGCCTCGGCCGGGGCGAGGTTAACCTGCGCAGAACCCGTGGGTTACGTCAGGTCTGAATCGCCTAATCAACAGTATGGAAGTGAGTACAACGAAATATTAAATAATAAAGGTTTAACGTCCGTAAAATAAATAAAAATCACAATAGTAAATATGATAATAGTTGCATTTGAACAAATGGAAATAAAATAAATGAAAAATTGTCCAATTCACAATTTTGAACTAATTTAAATAATGATAGCTATCGTTATGAGAATTTTTTAGTATCAAATTAATTCGGTTTATTGTAAAATAATTAATTTTATTATAAAATTATAATTTCCCGTGTTGTGTCCGAGTTGTTTGAAGAATTGATCAACCGGTGACTGTACGTGTGGTAGAAGGTGACTAAAGCGACTATTGAATATCTCAATTGCGCAATGGTTAGAGGAGTAGATAACGTCATAAGTTTTAAATGACAGATCCTGAGGTGAATTGAACCCTCGTGGGTTCGAATCACAGCCGTGCTGATCTGAGAGTAAAATCTCGGGCATTCACTGGGCTGGTTACACGGAAAATGGACAAAATTGCCTAACGGATTTAACATGTGGTATTAAAAGTGATAGATATCAACGTAGTTGATCATTTTACTATAATGTGTGTTATTATTATTATTATTAAAGCAATAAGATCCATACCAAGGTCAGATAGAGCATTAGGTGGGTGAGTGCCTAGGCTCCAGAAAATGCTACAAAAGTTTATGCAAATGAAAAAGTCGTAAATAGGGGATTGGATGGTGGTGTGGTGTTGGACAGAGAGGACTTGAGACAGTATATTCGAATTCCGACCCTGGTTAAACTGGGATTCAAGGGAGGATGATGATGATGTTAATTATAAAATAATTAATCGATAATGTCCATAACGCTATTATTCTATTATCTATTTACCTCACTCGTGGGTGTAGAGCTATTATTCTATTATCTATTTACCTCACTCGTGGGTGTAGAGCTATTATTCTATTATCTATTTACCTCACTCGTGGGTGTAGAGCTATTATTCTATTATCTATTTACCTCACTCGTGGGTGTAGAGCTATTATTCTATTATCTATTTACCTCACTCGTGGGTGTAGAGCTATTATTCTACTATGTATTTACCTCACTCGTGGGTGTAGAGCTATTATTCTACTATCTATTTACCGAAGTCATGTGTATAGAGCTGTTATTCTATTATCTCGTCCCAAGGATGACGTCTCTGACATCATCCTTGTATGAGGAAACGGACGTTAAACCTTTATTATTATTATATACTATATCTATTTACCGCAGTAATGGGTGTAGAACTCTTCTTCAACGTACCTCGCCACCACGTGGAGATCTTCTACACGTACCACACCGTCACCATACCAGCCATGTACCACATCATCCCTGACGACACCCAATCTCTCCAGCAGGTCGTCTGCGACGCGGACTTCTTCGGGCAGCTCAAAGTCTTCCTGGACAGCGGCTGGAGGCTGGTCGACATCTGTATGGATACGTCCGCCATAGCTGACGGTAAGTCTCCAGTCTCCATTACGTCACTGACATCGCTTTCGAGTGAGGAAACTGACGTTAACCTTAGCTTTACCACTTCTTCCATCCTACATCCGCTACTGTGAGGTGTGAGGTGTTGTGGTGATGTGATATAATGAAGTGATGTGGTATAATGTGGTGATGTGGTATAATGAGGTGATGTGGTATAATGTCGTGATGTGGTATAATGAGGTGATGTGGTGATGAGGTGATGAGGTGATGTAATGTTAGGTGATGTGGTGATGTGGTGATGAGGTGATGTGGTATAATGAAGTGATGTGGTATAATGAGGTGATGTGGTATAATGAAGTGATGTAGTATAATGAGGTGATGTGATATAATGAGGTGATGTGGTATAATGAAGTGATGTGATATAATGAAGTGATGTGGTATAATGAGGTGATGTGGTATAATGAGGTGATGTGGCATAATGAGGTGATGTGGCATAATGAGGTGATGTGGTATAATGAGGTGATGTGGTATAATGAGTTGATGTGGTATGATAAGGTGATGTGGTATAATAATATAACTAATATTACTGATTAATGTATTTCACTAATCTTACTAATTAGTGTTTCTTCAGTAAGGAAAAACTTACGCTCTGTTGAATCAGAAAAACTTGCTGATCCGAAATGTATCCGAAATGCCTAACAGTTTCTTATGGTGGCAAGTCATTTCCTGTAGCAGGTTCTAAACTGTGGAATGATCTTCCACACTGTATAGGCCATTCTAATTTCAGCAGATAGCTTTAAATGAATCGTAAAGCGCATGTTTTTGCACGACCCTTCTCTGTAAATTCTGTGTGATTATTATTTTTGGGTATATACCGGATTCTAGTATTTTAACTATATTAATGATGACAATGTTTTGGTTTATTGATGCTTGTTATTATTTGTATTCTATTGATCATAATTGTATTCTTGTATTTCGTTGTAATTTGTATTCTATTTTATAGCTCGTTTTATTATAAAGTATGTAATTGTTGTAAAGTATAGCGATTCGTTTGCATGCTATACTCTATTAAACATTAAATTTATGCAGTTTACGGTTGGTCTATTCTTCTGTAGCCCGGACTCAACCTGGACAACACAACCTAAAATATAAAAAATTATAAGTGTTTATAATACAAAAAGGATACTTTTATTTATGAGTATCAATTAAATTGTATTGAGCCATTCAGATATTAGAGGTGTCACATTTAAAATTTACGTTATCTATAAATGACACTTTTTACTGATTATTGCTAGAATGAAAGCTTTACATTTGCAAATTAAACACATAATATTAACCATTTTACTTCTATTTGTTCTTCGTGCAGCGTATAAACTACGAGCCACTTCTAAGCGCGTAGAGACAATCTGGATTTTCGAGAAAGAGACTGGAAAACTTTGTGATGAAACACCCGTTTATGAAGGCGTTCTTATTGAATATCTTCACAAAGTAAAGGTAAGTTTAGTTGTTATACGGTCATTGATTCCATAATCTTCCCATGAGAATAAAGTTTATTTTGAAAAGTTTAATGGGCAGTTAATTTCAATAAAATCTAAAAGTTCTTAACGCCAGCATTCGCCTATTTTCATATTGTTATTTTAAGGATAGATTTAAATAGAAATAGAAAACTCTTGAGATAAATCGCTATTGTATCATGTAATCGGCTATTGTCTGTGGGGGCTCTGGTCTGAGTCTGTAAAAATGTTAACTATTTAGTTTGTTCGTTCATTCATTCAATTCAACATTGACTTCTTTAACACTGAAACATTCCCGGTTATTAGCGTATTATATATGTGTTAACACAAATTTCACTTAGCTTTTAACACATGATAATCCCCTTAGTTGAGCTATTTATCATATCACTATATTCACTCTTTATTGTATTACTTCTTTGGTTCATTTCATTTACTATTCTTCTCGACGAGCCCTGTTGTTGATCAAATCCATTTACATATCAGGTACATTTTAAATACGTTCGTTTTCAAGTATTAGTAATATCCATGTACATGCCTTAAATAGCCTAAACTTTCTAATAGTTAATACCTGTGATGTTAAATTTGTAAATATCATTCAAGTTCGTTTCAGTATAATGTGTAATTTTTAATTGATCGATAAGGTAAGCATGGAGGGGGAGCGCCCCTGCAGGGACTGGCGGCCCGTCATAGCGGGCATGGGAATGAGCGGGTGGGAGCTAGCCACGGTCATTCAGACCCCCCTCCTCGTTCAATCCAGCTTCACAACCTACACCATGAAACTCCTCTTCATTTTCCAGCGTCCTCTCACTCCATTTCAACTCTTCACGAAGTACGGCATCAACGTTGGGCCCGATGTAACGGGGAGATTCGGGGGTAGAGGAAGACCAGGGCAGTTCAGCGGGTCAGGGACCCCACAAGGAAGCCGATCCGGTGGAGCCGGGGAGTCGACATCAACTCTACCGAACCATCAGTCTAGGAGTCCTAGCAAATACAACACCTCCAAGCTGTTCAACGGTCAAGTTTCTTCGAGTCAAAGAGAAGCAGGGCTGGTTGCCTCGAGAAACGGTGGATTACCGAATAAATTAACTCAGAACCCTGTGGGGACTAATTCATATGACGATGATTCGCCGGAAGAACACAAACAAGAACGACGATCTAGGTCCAGTTATAGAAAGGCATTCGATTCAAAGAACGGTAATAGCCAAGTCGTGCCTGGTCGTCGAGGAATTAACGGCGGTTCGCTAGATAGGCGCTCAGCTCAGCGTGATGTATTGAGAGATAAATCTAACGTTACTTACGGTAGTCATAGTAGCAGTAACCATAGAAATTCAAAAGTCAACAATAATCAGAAGAAGACTTTTGATGATAGTCATCCTAAGACTGGATCCAGAAACGTTACCTATGGTAACCGAGATGACGTCAGAGGAGAAGGAACATTGTTGGACAGTGGTCCAGTGGTTGGGATGAAGTTCAAACGAGGCGGAATGGACAAGGAATCCGGTGGAGTTAGCAGAATGTATTACTATAGAACTCAAAGGCTAACCCATCAACCTGATAAATGGACGGTTGGTGGGTTAGATGATAATGGCTATAGTGAAAAGAAAAATAGTGATGATGACGATGATGATGACGACTATCCGGCAGTCAGTTATTCGACGAATGGATGGTCAACCAAATCATCGTCGTCAGAAAATGGAAACTTGCAGGAACATGGAAAGCGAAGTGTATTCGCACCGATTGGTATACCACTAACTTGAAAATTATTTGAAATGTGATTGGAATTTTATCTTCGTGGAGTTTGAAATTGAAGGCAATTACTACAACGTTCGGCAGCTAAGGCAATTTCTGAAATTGCTAATTTAAAGCATTTATTTGCCGATCGAGTATTCTGTCTGGAATGTTTAATACCGGTGGAGTTGATGATTTTTAAAAAAGTGCAATTTCTGCGCTACTTTCCATCGGATGTTGCTTTCTTGGAAGCGGTGATATATAATTTGTAGGCCTACTCGTAATTATTGTTTATATATTTCACTAGTTTATTATTTGGCCAATTCAATTTGCTGACGTCTTGAGATCTTGAGTAATTATCCCTTCCATCATTTAAAAATTGTTTAGAGCTAGCCTTTACAATTTTTTCCATAAGTTTAATTAAAATAAATGGAAGCATTTAAAGTCCACACGGCTCTGTCTCTTTTTACGATTACTAGATGCCTTATTGGTGGCAGAAGAGAAATCAAAACTTGACGAGCGTGCTGTAAATCAATTATACAAAATCTAAAATCTGTCGATATGTGAGAATTCAAGTAACCACTGTTGGCTTTCTAGTTTGTTTTAGGAAGTTTTAAATTCTACTAGTTTAATACCTGCTTGATTTTTATAATGTTCATACTAGTAGCATTGAGCATTTTCTCTGGTAGACCTACAGTATTCACCATAACATATTTTCTGTAAAAAATGTGACTTTGTACGCTGTCGAAGCAATAGATAGATGTTTCAAACATTGACAGATCTAAGACCTAGGTTTAACCTCAGAATATGATAATTTTTAAAAATTGATATTTACTTTACGTGTACTTCGAACAAGCCGTCGTTGTAGGTTTACAATTTAACAACTCTTTGTTTACATTTTATTTCTTGTTGGGAGTAGTGCGCGTACAATCCCAGACATTTGTTTTGTACGTGTCTGTGTGTAATAGCAGTAGTCTGTCCAGTATTGTCGTTTAGTTAACCATTTATGGGCATTTTTTCGGAGGGCAGGACCCTAACCTTGTGCTCACGCTTGCTGTATCGACAATGAGAATAGTTTGTGACAGTTTAGACAGTTTAGGCACTAGTCCGAAATGTTTGTGTCACTTTGTGACTGCTTTTTCGAGCCGGAACTTGTTGTGTAAACTGTAACTAAAAATGAATAATTTTGTTGAATAACTATTGTTCATTTCTATTTATTTAACTTCTAAATTCTGATAAACAAAATCTTGATTTCACGACTCCCATACAATGTGGAGCTAGCCTTCATTTTATTGTGGCTATAAAATATACAGTTTCCAGTTTAAGCCAATTTACTCAAATGTACACACATTAAAATGTACACTCAAAGTGAGACTTGAGGTCAGACATTGACGGTAAATTAAAACAGAGAACTGTTTCGGATTCAAACTATTATCCTTTTTTTATCTTATTGTTTCACACATGACAAACCGTATGTGTTTACAAAGATTCATTTCTTGGTTGCGGTTATTGTTGTTTTCATTATTTTTCCAACCTCTCATTGATGTAAAAAATGTAAATTTCTTAGAAATTTACATTTAGACCTAGTGAGAAAGCAGTATATATATATATATATATATATATATATATATATATATATATATATATATATATATATATATATATATATATATATATGTGTGTGTGTGTGTGTGTGTGTGTGTGTGTGTGTGTGTGTGTGTGTAAAAGGTTGAGTAAAAAAAGTGATAACACCTGCAAAAAGTTTTAGTATCTCAGGCTATTGTTAAGATTTTCAAATCAAACTTTTACCAATTACTAAAGGACTACTTTTTGATAAGGTGGCCAATTTTCATCCATTTTAATACTTAGATTGGCAAGCTATGAAAGTTTTCGCAGATAAACCCCCCTTTTGAATGTACTTTAAATAAAAATTAGTTTAACTTAGTTTAATTTAGTTTAATTTTTGGGGCCCTGAAAAGCTTTATTGTGGTGGTTCAGAAAGAACCATTTGTATCTCCTAGCACTACTGCCTATTCGATATGCTTTCCTCCAGCTGCTACGCAAGACTGTAGTCGATTTCGGAACGCTGGGACAGCCTTGTTGATTCCAGCTCGGTGCAGTCTCTTCCAAATTGATTGTATTATTTCCTGCAGTTCTGTCTTGTTTTTAGGTTTCGACTGGTGCTTCTGATAGAGATGCACCATGGTTCCCCAAATATGGTAATCCAGAGGATTTTTATCGGGAGAGTTTGAAGGCCATTCACTCTTCTTGATGAAATACGGATTTCTCTCGCTGATTCCTTCCTGTGCATGACGAGATGCATCAGCCGGAGCACCATACTGCTGTAAGATGAAACCATTTGGTAGAAGAGCCTTGCAATCATCGAACAGCTTGGGAAGTAAAGTATTGACGTAATACTGAGAGTTCACCTTTACCTTCTCGTCAATGAAGTACAATTTGCCCTTACCGTTGTAATAAACGCCATTTTTAGGTAAACGTGGGGGTTACTCTGCTGAAACTTGTATAATTGGCCAATCTATACCTTAAAATGGATGAAAATTGGCCACCCCATCACAAATTAGTCCTTTAGTAATTGGTCAAAGTTTGATGTTAAAAAATTACCAATAGCCCGAGATATTCAAACTTTTTGCAGGTGTTATCATACTCGGTCTAAATGTAAATTCAATCGATATTGCTTCATACATAGCCACTTTTACAGCCTGTTTTCATTCTGCACTCGCTTTTCGCCCAGCGAATGTTTCATAATTTTTACTATACACTGGAAGGCGCTTACCATCTCGCTGCATATTTAATGGAAATGGCCTACCGATTAAATTAACGAAGATCCATATATATGTACATGTACACGTATGTCTTGATTTTAAGTCTACGTTATGAAATAATCTTTCACCAACTCCACAGTCAATGAATATTACGATTACTGGGATGAGATATAGCATAACGATAAGAGTGTTCGATTCTAATGACCTGTCTGGGTTCAAAGCCCAGGTATTCGATATAAGATGGAGATCCCCTTAATCCCTTGGAAGGTTAATCATGTACCGGAGCTTGCGTCCAGTTGGCGCTATCAATAGCAAAGCTATGATTAACAATGGAAAGGATTGATAATAACCGCTGTATGAATCTGTAAAGCAGCCAAAATGGGTCTTAAAACAAGTATCTAGGTGCTTCCTGTTATCGTGATAATAATAATAATAATAATAATAATAATAATAATAATAGTAATAATAATAATAATAATAATAATAATAATAATAATAATAATAATAGCAATAATAATAATAACAATAATAATAATAATAATAACAATAATAATAATAACAATAATAATAATTATAACAGTAATAAATAATATAATAGCAATAATAATAAAATTATTATTATTAATACCATAAAGGTTTAACTCCAGTTTCCTCATACAAGGATAGGATGATATAAGGGACGGCCCCATCACACGTCACTACAAATCGATCGGTTTATCGATTAATAAACACAGTCTCTCTCGCTCTCTTCTCTCTCTCTTCTCTCTCTCTCTCTCTCTCTCTCTCATCCAAATAACTTTACAAACATGTGCTGAAGAGAAAGAACTGGCATTTAATCTCCTTCAATAATTACAATAAACTGACTAACTGTAAAAAAGTCCAGCACTAAAATTAGTGACGCAGTGGTAATTTTATTGCTTCTACTTTCGTTCATCCAAGTTTATGTTAGGACATACGTTGTAATTGTCCGTGCATGCACCCGTATTGCAATTCTCTCTCATTACTCTACATGTGGTAAAGTATTTAGCTAGTTTCCTATCTAGTCCATCCAGTGTCAACATCGAATGGGATACTCGACACGTTAAGCGGACGTTACTCTATGTGTTAATGTACATCGGAGTTCACATTGCGTGCTGACCGAGAAAACCTGAAGAAAACATTGTACAGCAGCTGGTATGGGCCTACAGCTTCATTTACACTGCATTGAAAATTCCTGGAGCGGTTTGTCACTGGCGGAGTTTTATGCACGGCTTAGCACAAACAATTGATTAGTTTTCACAGACAATAAACTTTACATTTTGAGAAGCCTTTGAGGTTCGTGTGCGCTTATTACATAGAGTAATTCAGGTTTCTACCTGCAGTATCTAATCGCTTTATGAGCTAACTAACAACATATATGACAATTCGTAATGCTAAGTTGTGGCTAGTGAACCTGACACCAAATCTGGTTGTTAGAAAGAGGCGACTAATAAATAAGCGAAAGGTCACAGTAATAAAATCATTAAATCATTGAATCAATTAGAAAATCACAATTCTCGCAAATTAGATATACCATCTGTAAAACATCTCTTAAAGTCCCTGCAACGTTATCGTGTTACTGTTCCATAAATTGTATTTTAAGGGGCACGAATGCAGACTGTGCGTAAGAATGTATACTTTGAGCCTGCCGTTTGTCAAAAAATTAGAAATTTTCCGTCTTAAATGACACAAGTGAAAAAGATCTATGATACCAATGTATTTTTTGTTTCTCTTTTGAAGACCTGCTCATTAATACTTCATGATCTAGTCGAAGCTCGGCTAGCAGCTCTTGTATAAGGAGGCTTAACGTTTAAGCGAGCTAGGGTATGTATTGTTACAAGATCACATTCATTGGTTGATTCATTGGATCTAATCCAGTGCTTAACGAGCTTTATTATGTCTACATGTCAAGGATTTCTTAATCTTTCTATGAAAATGTCATCTGCTTCCCTGGCATTTTTACTCGCTTTTATTAGTACAGTCAACTTTAAGCGCATTGACATATACAACGCATTAATTTACACTTGTCATGATAAGGTTAAACTTACCTGCTTCTGAATCTATTTTTGAATGACCAAAGATCTAAAATGAACTTTGAGTAATTTAACTGAGCTGGGATACAGCTGTTGCTCTGGTCGTTAGTGTTTGGAGCAGCAGCAGCAGCTCTTGTGTAATACGTACAGCTTGGGTGAACAACGTTATACGTACAGCCTGGGTGAACAATGTTATACGTACAGCCTGGGTGAACAATGGGACGCCTCATCCATTGAACTCATCAACTGCTCGATTTGTTATTCATTACGTGAGCGCCGCCCTGTCTACAAGAAACAAACTAACGATCTTATGGACAGGCAAATAAAGAAACAGAGAGAAGCAGAGGGACAAGTACTAATAGAGAGGGCAATCAAACCATAGATATTTCATATTTATTATATTTTGTGTAGTTTAGTTAGAACATGTACGTGCCATTGATGGCCTTTGTTTATTCCGTTCACGCATACACTTGGTACTTTTTCACTCAAGAATTGACTCGTATAATTACATATATGATGTGATAAATGAAATTAATAAATAAATGTTAAAACAATGAGTCATTGATATATATGGCCAGATCTCTCAGACATACAGTCCAACACTTAACTAAGCTCTTAAAATCACTGAATACATACATACATACATACATACATACATACATACATACATACATACATACATACATACATACATACATACATACATTCATACATACATACATACATAAATACATACATACATACATACATACATACATACATACAACAACAGAATTGGAGTGCTACTGTGGTCCATGACTACATCGAGTACATATGGCATCTAGCGTGCAACGTCGCCACTGCGGATCGGTATGTGCGAGGTTCAAAACCTGGGCACGCCCGTCACTGACATCGCTTTCGAGTAAGGAAACTGAAGTTAACCTTAGATTTTTAGCTTATACAAGGTGAAAATAAGGAACAGAAACAAATAATGCGAAGTAGCAATGCATGTAAATACGTACTACCAAACATTTACCAAAAAGTGAGCAAATTATACGGCAATAGCGTCATATTTAAAATAACTTCGTGCAAAGTTTACAAAACAAAAAATAAGCAAATACTCGCATGCAGTCAAGGTTTCCAGTTACGTCAGAATAATTGAATGATCTGTTTAGTAAATCATTCAAGTGCAAAAATGTAAAGGTTGTATATCATGACAAATTTAGATGTCAAGCTACGTCAATCTTGCAGTAAATCGTTTTAAATTTTGCTTGACACCAATACAATCGATTATTGAAGCTGTTGCTTGCTAGGAACATGTATTCGATTAGAAATTGTTCTCATTAACTTCTGTGTCGGTAGATCGAATGGGCAAGAAAGATTAAATGTACTTAAAGTAAAGCCTTGTGCTACTAACAGTGTCTTTGGAGTCACTCAATTTACGCCCCGACTTTTTAAGTCGGAGAATAAATGTGAGTGATTCTTTGCTAGACTTACTTAGAAGGGGAGGTTGGATCACCTTCCCCTTTTTTGTAGATAATATACATGTATACATGTATGCATATATATATATATATATATATATATATATATATATATATATATATATATATATATATATATACTGTATACACACACATATATATATATATATATATATATATATGTATATATATATATATATATATATATATATATATATATATAGCGTAAAATTATATTAATCAATTAGAAATTTGATACAAATCCTCTCGCCTCGCCGCCTTTTTAAAAATATAACATAACCTTAAAGCCTGTAATAATTTACCATTCTTACAGTTACGATTATAACTACTGTACAATTTACTAACAAGTCATTTTAATAAATATATACTGATTCACCTAAGGCCATCAATTAACCTTCAATTCTAACAATCCAACCACTACACCCCGATTCATAGCGTAGGAAACACCCTTCAATATCCATTAAAGAGTTCACCGGGTCGCCACTATTATTACCCCCACTCACAACGATCTCTGTAATCTTTCAGTAGCTTCGCCTCATGCGAAACAAGCCTAACTGGATGGAAACAATAGAAGAGCTTTTCTATCCGCCTTGCAAGATCTTCCAGGTCCTGTTGTCAGTTGTGTGCAAGGCATACAAGCAATTTAGCTTATCTGACGATTATTTAACATTATTTTGACTAATCTGCAACGAATAATTAACAATTTCGCGATTATTAACTATAGTTGATAAAGATTCATGTACAGCGAAGTATTGATTTAGCCGTAATTAAGGCCTTAACTGGATCTCTACTATCATTCGTAAATCATTTATGATTCGGCCTCAATGTACGTGTTTTTTCCTCTAGCAATCACTCTGAGGTTACTATATTACTAAAAATAGACTGCGATTTACTAATAAAACTAACGTTAATATTAGCTGTTTACTTTAAGATCCTGATTGAGTTGCTAAGCTTTTAGTGTCTTTAGAAAATTTGATATAATATAAAAAATATGAAACCGGACTTCCGTGTTCGTGCAAAATCATTAGTTCACTGTGCACAGTAAGAGTTAATTAAGTAACAGGAAGGCAACGGGAAACTATATCATACTCCGTATGTGATCTCATGCTGAAAAAACATTTAGTTGGTATAAATTAATAGCGGTTGAATGGGATCAACCTGTTAGTAAATATGATAGCGCATACATTTTAGAAATACCCTAACGATTGAAAATTTGCCATCCGACATTGTTCAATCTCAATATCAACATTTGCTGACTCTTAAAAATATGAGGGGTTTTCGGATTATTCATATGTAATTTTCAGGCTTAATATCATACAGCAGTTTATATGCATACATATGTACCGGGTGCATAATATATGGTGTAATTCTTGAACTACGATTTCAATGGCTGAACGTTTTCTAAGCGATGATTTCCACATTTGGATTAGATATTTATTTATTTATCTCACGGATTACTCTCACTTTGAGCTCAAATGTCCGGATCGGCTTCGATTCCTGTAGAGTTCCTTCAGTCCCAGACAGGATCTAGTCATACGGATACTGTAATCTCCGGATCTCTCAATGACATCCATCTTCCGATCTCATCGACAGACATCCACCTGAAGATGGATTCATCCATTAGATACGAGGACGACGAAGATGATGATGATGATGATGACTCATTAGGAATGGAAGCGGATGAGGAATCCAGTGATTCATCCACGGATAGCGAAATAATCAAATCTCAAAAAACAGAAATCCCGTTGTGGGACATCAATCCGATAACAACTACTGACAGAGATTGCTGTCATGAAATAAACAAAGCAGAAGTTCTTTTCAGATCAGGTGCAAACCAGGAGACTAACGATTTAAGGGGGATCAGAAGTTCAAATGAAGATGAAAGAAGAACAGAAGGAAGAATGGGTGGTAAAGCAACGTCCGAGCCACTGGCTGAAGAGGTGCCCTCAGAACCAAACTATCCTTATAAAGAATTTGAGCCAAAGACGATGTACCTATTCAATCAAACAACACCACCTCGTCACTGGTGTCTAACGGCGATCACGTGGCCATATCCTTTTATACTTTACATTTACTTTTTACTTCTGTTGGTTGCCCTTAAAAAACTACACAATTAAACATATTTGTAAGCTCTATATTTGCAGTATCGTCGTATTTAGTGTATTTTACGCTGAAAATTAGGTAAAAAATTAAACACGCATTATCATTATATGATCAACTATGTTGATATCTATCACTTTTAATACCGCATGTTTAAAGCGCTAAGCAAATTAGACCATTTTCCATATAACCAGTTCAGTGAATGTCCGAGATTTTACTCTCAGATTAGCGCGGCTGAGATTCGAACCCACGAGGGCTCAATTCGTCTCAGGATCTGTTATTGATAACTTCATGACCTTACTCCTACGCTATTAAGACATTCTATCTGTCATCGATTTAACGATATGCTATATCCGGTCTGAAACGAATAGGAAATCAAATTTAGACTAGGTGTTTTCCGTAATCTTTCCGCTGAGAATATATTAAGTATATCTGCAATTTAGTCGTCTCTGCTGTTGTAACAACGATAAATTAAGTTTTAAACTGATGATAAATATTGCAAATGAAAATTATGTTAATATTATTAGTATTATATTATACTAATAGAACAACAACAATAATAGTAAAATTAATAATATTCATAATCATAATAATAATAACAACAACAACAATAATAATAATAATAGTATTAATAACAATTAAAATTAGAATAAAACTTTAAAGTGAAGAACAAGAGCGAAGATAGTAGACAAAGAGTTCCAGATCGCGGATGCTGCATAAGAGAAAGAAAGTCTGCTCAATGATGTCAGGCTATTTCGAACAGAGAGAAGATTGGCATCGGTGGAACGAAGTGCATTAGTGCACGTGAGGGACGATATGGAATGATACTGTAATGAGAGAGTTTGCTGAAATAAACACTGGTTTCGTACAACACATCTAGATATTAAAAATAAATATTGAAATAAATATTAAAATAAATATTGAAATAAATATTGGAATAAAATTAACATTGAAGTTGCAGGATGTAAAATTATTTCAAAAATAACGATGAAGACTAACAAATAGAGGCTAACACATCAATCGACAATAAAATTTATTAGAACACAAACACACAGTAACGCGAAGAGACTTCGAAAACTCAAAACACAAAAAGAACTTTAATTTGATAAATATATTCGGAAATTTTAAATATTTGTAATTAATATAAGATCTTTTATTCACCAAAATGCATGGCAGTAAGAACAGAACAAGAAATGAAAAAACTAACGAACAGAACAACAGAAACTACGGATTAACCATTAAAGAGTCTGCAAGTAGAAACATAAACTAAAATTACCGTTTATCTTAGGATCGACTTTCTATAATCTAATTAGGTTAGTATACCTTCAAAATAAGTCCAAACTTTGTGTCTTATTTTACCAATAGAATCATCATTCTGAATTGTATATTTATTTTTAATATTAACATAATCCATATAATCAGACTTATCTAAATCTAGCTTACTATCCAAGCATCCAGAGACAATTAACTTATTTAAGAAGGCATATCTGTGGTAATCATAAAGTAATTCATATGGCCAAAAGCCACAATACCACTGGCAATACGATATAATACATTTATCAAAAGTTCGAAAACTTTTATAGCATACATTATTGTAAGCATTACAAAAATTTTCAGTTCATCATTTGACAGAAATAAAGCAGAAATGCCATAGAGTTGTAAAGGAACCGCTTGCGAATGTATTAATTTCAACAAGTCATCAATTGCTGCGTTTGATCCTAGTCTCCCTAGTATCGTATTAACAGCAGCGTAGAATTTGCCTCTACTATCATTCCAGTGACATTTAAACGACTTTTCTCTATTACACCAAGATAACAAATACTGTCAACCCAATTAACATTAATATTCTGAATAGTCAATGGTTTACAAGGAACACTATACCTTGGACCGATTCTCATACAATGATCTAATTCAGTAAAAGCACCGTTACACACATTGAATAGATATTGCAGATCGGTGACTGAAATACTGAGCAGTATAATTTCATCTGCGTACATGAAACTATTGTAGCAACTGTTGTAGTTATTAAAACATCCATATTTCGATTGTTCAAGTTTATCTAAAACAGTATCAACGTAAAGCGCAAAAATCTCAACTACATCAAACAACTTTAATTACAGAAAGATCTCAAAATCATCCATAAACGCTGACATACAGTGTTGAGCACTTCAATCAGCACAAACCATCTCATTCACACAAATTAAACAAAGCTTCACCTCTGCTCTATTAACCCTAACATATCAAACAATATTTTTTGTAAGATTTCTCTGAGAAACTCCTGGAGCTTTTTCTAAGACGTCTATTGTTTGTAAGACAGGCGCTCGACAGTTTTTCGATTGAAACAACAGAAAATCGATTCACCGTATACTATCTCATCGATCACTGATTGATTATTGAACCGAGATAATTACCCGTTGTTCATTTGACCGAACAACACGAACCCTTACTTTTCTGCAGAACTTTGTTCGGCATTTGTTCGAGCCGAACAGAAGGAAGCATGAAGACAACATACTTACATACATATCTACACATATACACATCTATGTGTCGTATTATGTCTAAGTAATATCTATTTGCATATACACATCTATGTGTATATGCAAATAGATATTACTTACACATAATACGACACTTAAACTAAAACAATGGCAAACAGTCATGCCGACCAGCACATACAGGCAAACATATGAAGAGAGAGAGAAAGAGAGAGAGAGAAAGAGAGAGAGAGAGAAAGCGAGAGAGAGTGACAGAAAGAAAGAAAGAAAGAGAGTGTTAGAGGGTGAGGGAGAGAGAGTGAGTGTGTGACTGAGCGAGTGAGTGAGTGTGAGTGTGCGTAAGAGAGAGAGAGAGAGAGAGAGAGAGACAGAGAGAGAGAGTGAGAGGGCGAGAGAGACAGAGATAGAGATAGAGAGAGAGAGAGGGAGAAAGAGAGAGAGATAAAGCCACAGGAAGACATGCACACAGAGGCATAAAAAGAACATACGAAGCCATAACAAACTGACGAATAGGGATACACTCAGACATATATAATACGTGATATATAGAAGAAAGTAGATCAACACATCTACATCTGTGTTTATAAAAACGATAGGCACAATACATGCACAAAGCTGCACGCATGTGACGACAGCCACAAGCACACATACACACATACAGACATGCAAAATAATAATAATAATAATAATAATAATAATAATAACCTCCGACAATTTATTTAGCGGTGTCAGGGCCGGTGACCGGACTTCGAGACCGCTTTACAGATTTTAGACTGTCAGACATAGGTTCCATAGGTATAAATTTTAGAATGTTACAAAGTATTTAAGGTTTGTTGTTGTTTCACGAGTTTGCAGTTTTTGTAGAGTTACATTTATAGTTAGGGTTTTCAATGCAATGACTTCTATAGCTTTGATGGCTTCTTTAATTACATCTTCTTTAGGGGTTTATCGTTGAACTGATTTTCTGGATTTTGGAATTTGCACCGTTTAGGACCTTCTTTTAACTCCCCCGTCTTGATTTTGTCTCAATAGTGCTCAATGTTATCATTGATGGATGTAGCACTCTAATTCTTGTAATGTTTTACTGGTATGTTATGTTGTTTAGTACAAAAGAAAGGAATTTTAAAATGGTTTTACATAGCACTTACTAGTTTGGAATATAAAAAGAAGAGCATTTGAGACCTGAATTTCCTTCGTACTGAGAGTCTATTGATCTGCTGTGAAATGTAAACTTTACAAACATTCCATATTGGATACTGTGGTTGAGACACGGTACTTCTTTCTAAAGAAATTATAATTCTCTTCATAATGCCTCTAACATTACTGAATCATTTTCAGCTTTATAGGTATTCTTCATAACGTGAAAGAGCGAGTGAAAGTACTCAACGAGATAAATAGAGGACAATAATAGAAAGAATAGAACGAAATAGATAGATGGAGAGAGAGAGAGAGAAAGAGAGAGAGAGAGAGAGAAACAGATAATATGAAAGAGTGAGAAAGAAAGGGAAAGAGAAAAGGAAAAAGATATTTTAGAGAAAAATAATTATGTTTAGAGAAAAAGATCTAGATAAAGCACAGAGGGGAGAGTGAGACGTAGAGAAAAAGAGAGAAAGAAATACATACATGTAGTGAAAGAGAGAGAGAGAGAGAAAAAATGAGCTGAGAGAGAGAAAATCGAATGTCTACACCTCTTGTCTATATAGATGTGAATAATTAGTTGCAGAAAATAGACTCTGACAATTTTCAGGTTAATAACTTATTTAACAGCGTAATCATTTATAAAAAGTGACAGTTAACATTAACAAAATTTCTTGTCTTTGGAAATGGGATACGCTTCTTTGTTCGAAACACAATAGCAATAAACTGTTCGTGTCGTAAGAGGCTACTAAACAAATGATTGAGGAGAGCTAAAGTGGAATTATTAAATTCTAGTGAAATGCGTTTTTCATATACACACACACACACACACATATATATATATATATATATATATATATATATATATATATATAGAGAGAGAGAGAGAGAGAGAGAGAGATAGAGACACAGAGAGAGGGAGGGGGAGAGAGAGAACGGAGCAGATATCACAAGAGAGTGAGAGAATAGTATAGAAAGACTCTGTTACAGCGGTAGTTGAGATCAATACGTTCTTCCCGATACAAACAATTGTCTCAGCATTGTCCTGTTAGCTTGACAACTTAACAATGGTTGCATTAACATGTAGCAAACCGTACTAGCTGGCCTTACATTATCATCTATGTCTTTTAGGCAAAAGATTCAAGACTTATATTCTGGTATACATCATTGCCAATCTTAATAGAATAATTGTTTTTGTATTGGAAGTTTCAGCATAAAAGCCTAATTTAGTATTATGAAAAAAGCCCACTTGATCAATCAATGTTTAATAGGCGTGTAACGCTGATCAGTTTTCTTCAACTGGTTCAGTATATTTATACACTCTCGTTAGAGCCTTCAGTAAATATGCAATGGAACACTACACTGCTTGCATGTTTGATATATGACCGATATAGTAAAAGGCTTGCCTGCTAAATAAGAGGTCGCTGATTCGAGGCCCTGTCTGAACGGTTCTTACTGTATGTGTTTTTAGGGAACAGAAGTGAAACCCAGTTTTAGCAGATTATCCAAGGCGCGACGTCAATTAATTAGCAAATCCCGATTATAGGATTGGAACTGTGAGCGTATAAAACATGACGGAGACGTTTTACCAGGCACGCCATTGTTGCATATTAGACTCTCTCTCCTTCTCTCTCTCTCTCTCTCTCTTAGTGCACTACCTACGAGCAGGTCCATGGTATATAACGCCTCCACTCTTCTCTTCCTTCCGTTTCCATCTTCATGTCCATTTACCAGTGGATCTAAAATCATCTAACATTCCTAATCCCGGTCTGCCTCTGCATTTCCTTCCATTCTACCTTCTATGACCTCCTATTCGACTATTCTAATTGAATATTTCTAGGCATTATTTTGGGATCAACTACTTAACTAGAATCCTCTGAAGCATCAGTAAGCGCTTGTTTGAGGCAGTGGAGTGGAATGTTGGTTTAGGGTCCACACAAAGTCTTGTTGATGCTCGGATCAAATACACGTCTTTCTCAACAATGCTTTAGCGGGTAGATTCCAAAACTTACGTTAACTTCATCACTTTAAATGTAGTCAAATGTTTGCAAATGCTTTCGCCAGAGAATAGCATTAGCCTAGTAACTATAGTATTAAAACTTATTCTTGGATTCACTGAGTATTGATTTATTTTACTATCCTTTAATTCACCCGTTCTATTTTCTTCCTTTCGTTCGTTCGTTCGCTTGTATATTTGTTCTTTTGCTGTACTTTTTTCTGCCTTATCTAAGTATTGATGTTCTATTGCTAAGCACTTAATACAAACGCTAAAATCTTTGTAGTTTTAAATCATACGGAACTAGAAGCCAATATGTAAACTATTCCCTTGTCTTGGTGAGACACGCAGAACGATTCATCAGCGTGTAACATTGGAAGAAGGTCTTTGTAGGACAGTTGTTCCTATTTGGCAATTCCTTAAACGTTCTCTGCGTGGAATAATTATCAACCATCGACCATCAAGGCTTCTTGACTGGAAATTTTTCAGGGAGAATTAATTATTCCTCTAATCTTTGTGCACTCGTTTTCTAAGCTCAGCGATTTGTAATGCGACTTGGTTGTATGCGGTATGTGCAATACACAAGTAAGAATGATTCTGGAATGAACAGTATATGTACAATCCACTGTACACTGGTTGGACCAAGTGGCGATGTCGGTAAGATATTCGAAGGCGGATCAGTATGTGTGGTATCAAATCCTATCATCTTAATTACCGCTTTATTATATGCATCTTTGCAAAACAAAGCATATACATAAAGCAAAATAAAGCGTTACTAGCTATCATAAGCGTTACTAAGACTCTTCATAGCCTCACAGTTTTGGAGGATCTTGATGCAGAACTCCTTAGATCTTGTTCAAAATTCTCCTTAGCTTTGTTCCATTGAAATATATATATATATATATATATACATGTATATATACTGTGTGTGTGTATATATATATATATATATATATATATATATATATATATATATATATATATATATATATACAGTAATGTCGTTTCAACGGATTCGATATGAATATAATTCCATACGGCAATCAACACACACAATAATAATAATTGTGATAACTATTATTACTATTGTGTATTAACCTGGCTATGAAATTTGTTGGACTATTGTTTAAATGTTTTTTGTTCAAATCTCTAAGCTTGTAATTATCATTATTATCATCATCATCATCGTCATCTTCTCATGATCATCATCATCAGCAGCAGCATCATTTTCCATAGAATCCCTGACTAACCAGGGTTGGGATACGAATAGACTTTCTCCAGTCCTCTCTGTCCCAATCCAATCACAATATGCCCAATTGCCCGTACCATTCCACTCGTTTAATTTGTTTGTTGCAATTTCTGGAGTCTAGACTCTCACCAACCGAATGCCTTTCTGACTTTGGTTTGGATCTTATTTTTATGTCGCCCTTTACGGCACGTGCACGGTTGGTCTATTCTTCAAGAAACCCGGACACAACCCGGGGAAGCTCCAAGCTTGTAATACTGATAGATAATTATCTAATTAAGCTACTGTAGGAACTTGTAAAGATATAAGTAATTTTAGTTACTGCAACTACAGTAACTTTACAGATGACCATAAAGGAAGTGAAACCCGTATAATGGTCTGTCTATTCAACCAGGTAGCTGCAGTAGCTGGTTACAACAAGTGCCAGCCTGAATGCTCCAGTCTGTGAGTGATGACGTCATAGTGTCACGTGTTACCCATTAGAAACAGTGTGCTGAGGTTTTTAATAGTCTTCTTGACTGGCGCTTAAAAAGCTCTTTCATTTTAGAACCTCAGCGCTGATCTACGGCTTGAAGAGAGAGCCGTATCGAATGTAAAAGGTTATACGACGCATTAGGGCTTTTGTGGAAAGTTGCACTTGTTGCGGTTACCTTATTGTACTGGTTCCTGACTAGTTGACAATGGGGTCGTCAAAAACAGCTTGTATAACATAGGAACCTTCGAGTTTTTAGATTATTGGCTTAGTAGGAATACATTCTGTGAGTAGGAATGTGTACCTGGGACCTGCTACTTGGCCGAAAACAAGAGAGAAAGAGAGATTGAATAGTTATTTAGAAACGTTATTTTCCAAGGATTAATAAGAACATTCTTTTTTAAAACACAATTTGTAAGAGGCATAGAATTTTTGTTAGGGTTTTAGCATCACTAATCGTTGATTGCATGAGTGAACTTGAATGACACTACAAAATGTACTACGAGTAAGAATTGGCATCCTAAACCTCTTTCTCTGGACTTAACACTGTCGGAATCATAATATGAGGACGAGAATTAATTAATGAACTGAACCGAACTTAAAAACAGTGCGGGTACTGCTATTTTGTTTATTATCATTATGCTATGCTTTACTTCTCTGTCATAAATACGCGATTGAAATGTACACGTATATAAAATGAATAGTGTATCCGTTTTGTCTAAATTGGTCTTATCCTGTTTGTGACTGTTTTACCCGTTGTTAGAAATATTGAAAATATGTCGAAAAAATCCTACAGTTGAAATATACCCTTCATTTCCTTTTCGTTCGATTCAAGGCTAAACTATAACATCTAGTTCAACCTTTGCACGGGATTTATGAGTAGATTTTTATCAATCGCCTCATTTCTTTATATGATCGTCTCTCTCCTAAAGAAACAATGTGGGTAATAAATTCATTCAGACTCGAACACAATCCGATCACTCGCTTCTTATTGTAGAATGAAAGGGGCGTAATTCAACTGGATGGCCTTGTGGAATAAGCGACAAAAATATGAAACTGAAAGTATGCGAAAGACAAGTAAAGGTTGGTTCAAGTAAAGTTGTTTAATATAATTTTTTCTGAAATTGATCAGTTAATTGAAAAATATAATAATAATTAGTATGATTTTAATTAAACATCGCAGTCATATTCTGTTTTAATTTAGCCCTATTTTTGTATTTAAATGACTTGGAAAAACTTCCCTCCTTCCACATCATCCTTCAATTGTCGATGCTGTGGGACATTGTAACATTGAAAGACAAAGTTATTCCCATAAATGTCTTTTAGACGAAGAAAAAGGAATACATCGGCTTTTATCTCGTCGGTATTTCCCTAACAAGGTCAATTACTTGCTATCGATCCCATGTCGATTTCTCAGTATGATAAAATGATATTCAGTGCTGGCTCATACATTTTGCTGAAACTGCTTGACTTGCAAGTTTTCTGAAATATTCTCTCAAGTAAATAAAGAATCTTTATTAAGTCTGTCTAGACAAGTCAGGCAGAGGCTGCATATTATTGAAATGCAGATAATTCTTGCGTAGGATTCTTAAACAAGTGCCTCCAATTTTCGAAATATTATGTTGGTGTACCCACACATATGGCTTAACGTAATGCCATTGGGGAATGCTTCGATGATATATTTATCGTTTTAGCGAACTAATTTGAAAAAAAAATGAAATTCATGTATTGAATATGTATACAAAGGGCATCTTTGATTGGATGATTGGATAGCATTGAAAGGAATAAGAATAAGAAGAACTGCTAGGGGTCAGAGAAAAGTAATGATAGTATTAACTGATTGATGGATAATATCATGCTATAAGATATTATTATTATTAAATTATTTTGCTACAAGGAATACTCTATATGGAACTGGAAGGCGAATTTGATAGGACACATTCTAAACTAAAGGAAGTCATAGAAGATGGAATGGAAGGAAAGAGAAGAAGAGGCAGACCGGTATTAGGTATGTTGAATGATTTAAAGATCCACTCGTGTGTGGACATGAAGAGGAAAGCGGAAGACAGAGAAGAGTGGGGGCGTTATATACAATGGACATGCCAGTAGGCAGTGCACTAAGGGAGGAAGACAGGAACACTATTAAAATTTATGCATGGTTTGAGTGATACAAGTATTTTACCCGCATTGCTCAATAGCTGTTTGAAGTTGTTGTAATTCAACAAATCAATGAGTTCAAACAGACTTCAGAATTCATCTCAAGAACTCTTCAGATGTTAGCGTACCTCTACCTGCAGCGGATTTAAAACCTGCAACAGCTTCATCACCCCTGATCATATTCAGCAATAAATATTTAATATAGAAATTTCACCCATGTAATAAAGCGACCTTCAGCCTCGCTCGATTCAACGTCACCCGTGCGGAATGAAGATTGGAAATCATCCATCGGGAGCTCTTGCGGCTTATTAGCTTATAACGAGCGTACAATCTAATTCCGCATTAATTCGATAAACTGCGGATCGACGAACGATAAAAAGCGTACTGTAATTGCCATGTTCCATGCAGCCCGATACGCTGGATTATTTACTCCGGAGATTCCTCAAGCGTGTCCCACTTTTATTCCAGGATAATCATCCAGCCTCCCGCTACGCATGACATATCTAATTATCTTTTCAGCCGATAGACGTAATCTAAGAGAGGGCATTCCCGTAATCGAGCTAGTTATAAGAAGCGAAATTTGGAATGATTGTGGGGAATAAATTTCGCTATTTATCAAATGATAAGAGCGGTTGTCGTTCTCCGTGTTGTGCTCGGGTGTGGTTGGACCACTGCAGAATAGGGCAACCGCAAACAATCTGCTGCGTGTACGTAAGAGGCGACTAAGGCAGGAACTTAGGATGGCAAGAGGGGACCCACCTCACCATGAAATATTTACCCAAAGGATTAAATGGTAATTAATCCATCTAACTGAGGAAGGCAATGAGAAACCACCCCAGAAACCATACTTTTCCCAAGCTATAGGCTACATAAGGTATGGATAAGGCATAGACTTTGTGAAGGGATTAACTTGTTGATCCAAAGAGTGCTCTTATGGAGCGAGAAAACAGCCCTTGAGTAAGAAGATTGAACCTGCCACTTGGCAGTGCACTGAAGATGAAGATTATAATCGTAACCATAGCAGTATGTTAATCCTGCTATGTGAAGTTAATGATTTTTTGTGCAGCCTACAAATGAACTATATGCTATGTTAATGTGTCCACAAAGCAAAGCCTTTTCAAATGATTTAATTGTTTGATCTACATGTATAAAGTAGTCTTTAGGGAGTGTGAGAGCAGACTGTGAATTGAAATAAGATCCTTAGGTCTGTATCTAAGTAGAACATATGAGTTAAAAAGAGAAATGAATTTACTGATTAGATATATATTTATCTCTCTCTCTCTTAGTACTCTGTATACTGGCTGGTCCAAGATATATAAAACCTTCACTCTACTCTGTCTGCCGCTTTCCTCTTCATTTCCACTTAGCTTAGATAAGGTAATTTAGCTTAGACATATCTAATACATTTCAATTGAATAGATATGCCTAACCTATATGACCTTATTGATTAAACTGTTGTCTGGCCTATCTGAACTATGGAAGAAAGCATGTGTCCGGCCAGACATGGAAATATTTCCCGTAGAGTATCCTGAAGGACGGGAAGGACTTAATTGAAGTTGGCAGTTAGAACTTCCGCCACTAGACCCGTCTGATGCTATGCTGCTATAGATATTGACTGTCATTAGCTTAGCATTGACAATAAAAACATAGTAAATGTCATCATCATCTTCCCTTGAATTCCAGTTTAACTAGGGTCGGGACTATTATAAGTATTTTAAAAAGTTTTAATAATTTATATGTACAACGTGTTATTGATTTTTACGAGAATTAGCGATATGATTAAATACAACTTTATGCTATACTGCAATCGCAAAAATAAAAGCCTGCAGCAATTTGGATTACGAGTATAGTTAACCCCTTGTGGCCCGTTGAGTCCAATTTGGGACATAGCATTTACACGCCGACATTTTTTGATTGAAAACGCAAAATGAAAACGATTTTTAATGTCCAAATGACGTCATTTCACTGTAGAGTGACGTCAAAATCAATTTTGAGATCAATTACACATGTAATTATCACATTTTCATAAGCTGAGAGCGTTTCCAGATTTCATAATTTTCTTACATTGAACTCTGCAATGAAAATTGTCGGTGTTTTTTACAAATGCACTTAGAAAAGTTTTTTCAAGCAGCTTGTAGCTATTATTCAAGCAGCTTGTAGTTTTATTCAATCAACTTGTAGCTAGTTGCAAGGTGCAAAGTTATACGAAGTTACTCTCTGGAATGATTCCTTACAATATAGTATAGTTATTCATACTGATGCAGACAGACAGTTGATAAGTATTATACAAATTAGGAAGAAGAAGTAGATAAGACACGTTCTAGGGAGAGATGGTTTACTAAAGCAGGTCATAGAAGATAGGAAAGAAGGAAAGAGAAACAGAGGCAGACCGAGATTAGGAACGTTAGATGATTTTAGAGTCCACTCGTATGTACACGTATAGATGAAAACAGAAGACAGAGAAGAGCGGAAGCATTTTATACCATGGACCTACTAGTAGGAAGTGCAATGACAGAGAGAGAGAGAGAGAGTGAGAGAAAGAGAGAAAGAGAGAGAGAGATAGAGAGAGAGAGAGAGAGATCTATACTGATAATGTTAATGATAATGATAATTACGGAGTTGATAATGAAAGCAGAATAGGGCAACCGCAAACAATCTGCCGCGTGTACGTAAGAGGCGACTATAGGCAGGAGCTGAGGATGGAAAGAGGGGACTCACCTCACCATGAAATATTTTCCCCCAAGATTAAATGGTAATTAATCCACCTAACTGAGGAAGGTAACGGGAAACCACATCAGAAGCCATATTTTTCCCAAGCTATAGGATCCATAAGGCATAGACTTTGTGAAGGGATTAACTTGTTGATCTAAGGAGTGCTCTTATGGAGCGAGAAAGCAGACTTTGAGTATGAATATGTACCTTGAACCTGCCACTTGGCAGTGCACTGAAGAGAGAAGAGAATGAAAGCAGGTTGTCTTGTATATCATCTTCTGTCTCTTCAGATCTCTCAATTGATTCTTTCAGTAATATTTATTAAATAAATAATTTACCAACTCTACATGCATTAATATATAACATATAGGAAATCATGCTTTATTAAAATTTCAATACCAACTACGTATGCAAACGTTGTAGTTTTCATGAAACAAGTTCTGAAATACTAGTCATTTTTATGCTATACGGTGTCGAAGTAATTGCATTTACTTATGAACTATGCATAATGATATCTTGTCAGACACGACTCTGACGACACCGGAGTCGAACAATCCAAGATCACATCTCACGGTACAGCAGTAAAGTCCATTCTATAAAGCTTTGCTTGGATCTCACTATTCGTCCCTAAGGAATCGGTTAACTGCCTTAGTTTCATAAGTCAACCGGAACTTTAGCCAAGCAGGCAATCGATCAGCCAATGTGTCACTTTATATAGTACTAAACAGCGCCTAGGGAAAGTGGTATAGCGGTTGGATGTTCTTAATGGTCAATACATGATATAAAATTTGACTTTACGGCCATCCATTTTCTAGCAGTAACCGAAATTGGTCAATAAATATTTTGACGTATCGTATTGTCTGATACCGAAGGGCAGCGCCAATGCAGATGACCTTCAGTTTTGCTCGGTTATTCTTATCTATTTTCATATATAGAACAATGCCATTTTAGTGCTAAACAAGATGTAGTAAAACAATTATACGAATATATAGTTTTTAAATTAGTTTTTAGTGTATTCATTTAAATTTTACAATGATCGAAATTGCTATTTTCGTATTATATAAAATGGAATATCTTACGCTAAGATAAATCCAGAAGAAAACGGCTTTTTATTGAACGGAAAACATAGAAGTTCCAGAATTATTATATTAAAATAATATTTGTGAATGAATATTATTAGTATGAATATTTTTCTACTAATTATATAAACTTATTCCTAAAAGTTATACATTAATCTGAATTAAGAATTATGATAAGGAAACTATATCACAGAGGTTGGTTATATGGTGTTGGTAATAAATACACGCATATTGATTGCATATATACACTTGCATATATTCTTACAGTATTCGTTAATTTTTATTTTTAGAATTTTTACATTTACCTATGTCTAGATCATTGTAGTGGTAAATAGAGTGTATCCAGTCGTCTTGAAGAAAATCCTTTTCTTCTGAGCTTAACGTTAAGTACACTATAACACACATACCTACGAACATATACATGTATATTCCACAGACAGTATCAATCAATCAATCAGATTTTAACGTCCGGTTCCTCGCCATAAGGAAATGTCAGGGACGTCTCTTGCAGACACTACACAAACAGGCGCCAAAGGACCACACTACGACGACTGAGTACACAGAGACCACAAGAGAAAATATCACAAGAGTAGATAAATAATTTTACTGATTGTATATTGAGCAGAGAAATTAACTGAGACTTTATCTTAGCATAGGCGGACATGTAGAGTGTTATTACTTTGAGTGTTTTCAATACAAGTTGTTAATAAAACCAGGAGACTATTGAACCTTATATTAATACAAATGGAAAATTTAGTATTGTATTCAGTTCAGAATAAATCCGCTCTGTCTTTTACACGAAATTCTCTTTCAATTTCTCATGTTTCCAAGAGTTTCCTTTAGTCGTACTGCAAACCACTGAAAGCAATACGGGATTCATTATTTCTTCGGTCGACGGATTTTCAAGCGTTCGATTTGTACCCTATAATAGTTTTCTTACATCGATTGAGAAGTTTTCAATAGTCTTTGGTAACGTACAGTGATACGTTTTGTATTTCGCAAATGGCTCGTGTCTATTTCTGGACCCAAAAGCAGTAGCGTGTATACATGATGTACAAGTAGGCCTATACTCTATGCCATTATAAAAGTTCAATATGCTTGAGCTATCACTATAAGCTTTTATTTTAAAGTAATATTAATGCTATTTGTACGAAATAAAAAGAGCTGCAGTAACTACCTCCTCTTTTCTCTGTCACTCTCCTAAGTTTTCTGCCTAATGACAAATGTTCAGTACAGGGCGCATATTGCTACTCGTAATCTGTTTTCATCCCATCGAGGAGCAATCCATCGATCAACTAATCCATTACATCATCTTAGTCATGACTCGTTCAAACCGTAATAATGCCTTTGCATTAAGAATATTTACTGCTGAGGTTGTTTTCCACGGCTTTCCTCAGCTAATGCATAGATGCTGCTTAAGGTACAACCTTTAAACCGATCAATAATTAGAACCCGCATTAGCCCGAAAGCACCACAAGTAAAATGTCCATACCACTAGTAGCTCCTTGCAGAATGCAGCCAAATAATGCCAAAAAAATGAGCCATTTCCAGAAGGGTCACAACTGGAATAACAGTTTTACCGTCACAAGTCTATATATATATATATATATATATATATATATCGACAGATTCTTAAACCATTTGATTTGACGAATTAATCATTTCCCCACTTCTATCAATCGACAACCTCCTTTCAGGCTCAATCAATTCCAATCACAAGTCAAGCAAGCTTCAATAAAGCAGTTACCAGAAGTAACTAAAGATCTAATGACGAAAAGGATCAAAGTTATCGGCATCACGGTTAGGATCCTGCCAGATAAGTAGAGCAACTTTAGCTATCTGCAAAAGAATACCAGATATCGGCTGACGTTATAGTGGATAATATACTGTACATGTGTATTGAAGGAATTCTGAAAAGTTGAACAAATCTTCCTTTACAGATAAGTTTCATTACTTCTTCATCTTATATATATGTTTCTTTTTCTATTTCTCCTACTTTTCTTTGTCTTTCGCTTTATCTTGGAACTGTCTTTTTCCTTCATTCTCTCATTGTACCTCCATATACATGTAGCTCTCATTTTTATTCAATAAGTATCGCCTGTAATATTTCTTTCACTTTTTATAATTAAAGTTTCTCGTCAGTCGACATCCTTTCCGCACTATTTCTCCCTTCCTCTCCCTCTCTATCTCTCTCTCTCTCTTTATTTTTCTCTCTTTTTCTCTTTGTTTATTTGTTCTCCTCTTATTGACGCTCTCTCTCTCTCTCTCTCTTGCTCGCACTCACTCTCTCTCTCCTTCTCCCTCTCTCTCTCTCTCTCACTCGATCGCTCTTGCTCGCTCGCTCGCTCACGCTCTCTCACTCACTCACTCACTCACTCACTCACTCACTCACTCACTCACTCACTCACTCACTCACTCACTCACTCACTCACTCACTCACTCACTCACTCACTCACTCACTCACTCACTCACTCACTCACTCACTCACTCACTCACTCACTCACTCACTCACTCACTCACTCACTCACTCACTCACTCACTCACTCACTCACTCACTCACTCACTCACTCACTCACTCACTCACCACTCACTCACTCACTCACTCACTCACTCACTCACACTCATCACTCATCACTCACTCATCACTCATCACTCACTCATCACTCATCACTCATCACTCATCACTCATCACTCATCACTCATCACTCATCACTCACTCACTCACTCACTCATCACGCACCACTCAATATCATCATCACCATTCACCACTCACCACCCACTCACGCAATCATCACTCACTCACTCATCACGCAAGCACGCACGCCTCACTCACTCACTCACTCACTCACTCACTCACTCACTCACTCACTCAATCACTCAATCACTCACTCACTCAATCACTCAATCACTCAATCACTCACTCACTCACTCACTCACTCACTCACTCACTCACTCACTCACTCACTCACTCACTCACTCACTCACTCACTCACTCACTCACTCACTCACTCACTCACTCACTCACTCACTCACTCACTCACTCACTCACTCACTCACTCACTCACTCACTCACTCACTGATCTAATAGAATGTTGTGTTATTGTTTCGACGGTTGACGCAACAAAGCTCGCCTCATTACGATCAATCGGATTTAGCGCTAGAGGCTGATCGTTCTGTTTATTGTCACGTGACGAGCTCTCCGAGCATGCGCAGAATCAATTTTCTTTATCCAGTTTCTGGAAAGTAATGCTTGTCGTTAGGTCATGGTTTGATCAATTTATATTGAAAAGTATCGTTCATGAATTTATACAGCCGTCTATATTCAGATGTATGTACAATATATATATATATATATATATATATATATATATATATACATGTATATATATATATATATATATATATATATATATATATAAGTATATACATATATAAATACTCTTTATACAGTATTTAAATAAGTTTAACGCCATTTTAAACACTCGATTGTAAATGCCTATGCTTTCAGTTTCAGTGTACACTGGGGGAAGCCAGACCACGGCAAGTGGGGTTGTTCAAAAAATGCGGATAAATAATGCTAGTACTATCTGTATCGGTATCAGAACCGGTAAAGTTTCCTCAAAGAACATATAGGTTTCGTAAAGAACATATTTTCTAGAAAAAACTGTATTTATGATTCTTGCACACACTAGTTTACTCTGGCTTATGACTCAGGTCGAATGCGCACAAACAAGCTACATAACACCTGCACTGAGTGAAAAATAGGAACACCACTCTTCCTTCCTAAAGAAACAGTCTCCAGATTTGCATTAATTGCGGCGTGGGTCACTTTTTCAGGAGTGGGGTTGTTTCAACAACCCTAAACAACCCCGTGGCTACGCCCCTGACAGTCTGTCTACAGTTTATGAATGCATTGAAACTTGAAGTCCAGTACTTAGTTCTTGAGTTGTTGTCTCCAAAGTTTTATCTGTATTTACAAAATCCAGCTGAATCCTAATCGGTGGTGCCACTTATCTAAGTACGACAAGGTAAAAATATAGCAATAACCAATAATTATAATCAATATGAATTTAACGTCCGGTTGTCACCAATGAAATAAAAGTAAAATGAGTTACGTCTGACAAGTGTGGCAAGAAAAAGAAAAGGAAATGTAAACCTAAATCGAAAGCGACCGCAGACGGATCAATCAAGATGAATAGAGAGTAAGAGGTTATAAAACCCCGTATATGAAACGTGATAAGTACAGAATACAGCGTGATAAAAATTCAACCTGAGTGGAGCAACATTCAGGAGTACCTGGAAGAAGTTGGGGAAGGATGTTAGAGAGGGATGGGAGTGGGAAGGGAGTTGTTAGCTAGTGGCGGGGGTTAATCATTCACAATCTACAGCATTGGAAGTGATGGTAACATGATTATGTGAAAATCATGCCGGCCGAGATGGAGCAAGGTGGGACACGTGATCTGCTCATTGTTCCTCTCTCTCACTCTCTCTCTCTCTCTCTATCTCTCTTTCTCTCTCTCTCTCTCTCTCACTCTCACTCTCTAATTCTCTCTCTAATTCTTTATCTCTCTCTCTCTCTCTCTATCTCTCTCTCTCTCTCTCTCTCTAACCCTCTCTCTCCAACTCTCTCTATCTCTCTCTCTAACTCTCTCTATCTCGAAATCTGTTAGGTCGTAGTCAATCTTTTTCTGTTTGCTATATCCTATTAACTGTCTCTCTCTCACTCTTTTTTCTCACTCTCTCTCTCTCTGTCTATCTCTTTCTCTTTCAGTCTCTGTCTCTGTCTCTCTTTCTGTCTCTCTCTCTCTCTCCGTGTCTGTCTGATAGTCGGACTATTCTCCGACAATACAGTTGTGCCGAAGTGAAGACATTAAATTAAACAGTACTCTCTCCCTAC